>BLFK01000742.1:358720-432821 GCA_014634185.1 Astreopora myriophthalma
CCATCCGACCTTTCCGGGCACCATCTCCTAAGCTCGTCTGTTGGTATTGAGTTTATTAATAAGGTACATTTTAGTCTCCGACTAGCAAGCCTTGTCTCCCCTTAAAGTGCCCATGACAATTCTTTTTTTTCCAACTGAATCTATTTGTCACCAAATGCACTTCAGGGAAAAAGTTTTCGATGGACACAAAATGCAATTTTCTATTTAAAAACCTCAAACTTTGCTTTCATTTTGGCCTACCATTCCCATTAGTCTCCTCTTTGTCAAGCAGGAGCTGTGATGTACATTTGAGAAACACATGACTTCTGACTTCTCATCTCAGTTTTAAAGAAGCCAAGATTTTGCTGTACTTTCTTCGCTGTGCATCAAAAATGCCTCGAAGATGTGTTGCAGCACAATGTACCAGCATAAACTGATCCAAAGCATGCATGCAATACGATAATAATTTTTAGTCTACCTGTACGACCCAGACTATGTCACATGGGCTTAATAATGTGCTCTTTGGCATTCTTATCAGCAGGGCGGGTTGACCACAGAAAAATAGGATTTTGAAGATTGAAAAAAAAAAATTATTATTTAAAAAAGTGTGTTTCATAGAAATCGAAAAAAAAATTGCAGAAGTGCATTGGGTGACAAATGGATAAATTAAAGAAAAAATTGTTATGGGCGCTCAAGAGTGGGCTCACACTGGGGTCGGAAATCTTGTAATGTGAAAATATTCAAACAAACTTACTTCTGACAATCTCAAAGAGCCACTCTGCAAGACTATTCACCCCTGTGACTTACAAGAGGCTTTGTTCTGCGCAAGCTTAGTGAGGCAAATGCATGTGTGGTTGCAATGAGACTATAATTACAACTCAATAGGAAAGCCTCTTAGCTTGATCCCCTTTGGGGTAATTTCTATTTATCTGACCTCATATGAAGACAGTTATATGGGTGTAGATGTCTGTACGTGTCTTGATCCACCGGCCATAAAACAAGGTCGCACCGTAATGGTGTTGAGTTATTTCTGGCGGGTGTGCATTGAGTAGTTAATAAGTAAGTTGTCTTTTCCGTGGCGATAACCTCATGCGCCTTCTTTCACAGCCTCCATTTAACCACATTATGCCTTCAGTACAAACCGCCTGTGGTAGCTTGTGCATGCATCCATCTTGCATCAAAATGGTCCAACTGGGAGGTAAGGTGTTTGTTGTGTCATTGGATTTCTTTGGTCGCCATTCTGACTCAAGTAAACACGCTGCTTTGATTCATGAAATTTAAACGTGACTCAAAGAGCCGTGCAACAACAGGAGCTACATCGTTATTCTACCCTTACAAATGCCAGACGAAGTTTACATGCAATGAGTAACAATAATAATTATCATTCCCCGAAGTGCAGGTCAATAGTAGTGGAATATTGATTTACTATAATCATACCGCACAAGTCGAATAACTTTATGGCCAATGATTAACAATAATAATTATCATTCCCCGAAGTGCAGGTGAATAGTAGTGGAATATTGATTTACTATCATTATACCGCACAAGTCGAATAACTGTATGGCCGTAAATTCAACTGGAAAATACGCGGTGCCGTAACTTGCAGTACGGCCCTCGAAGTTCTGACAATATACCGGCAAACAATATTGTCGGAAATTTTATTCCGCCACTCGAATGGAGGCGGCGTGGCCCAGTGGGTAGGGCCCTGGGTTTCGCGGATGTTCCGGGTTCAGATCCCGTCTTGGGCACTGACTGGATTTGTTTTCAGTGGTTCCGAATTCAACTCCACCACCCTTTGTAAATAGTCAGCTGGCTGCCTCCTTCCACTTAGGTTTCTTAACGTTGTTCTGTTCATTTGAATTATTCATTAGAATTTCTATACACGGCCCCATAAGCTTGAAGCTTTAAATATCACCGTGTATAAATTAAGGTTCACATCACGTGAATAGCAGTACTCTCCTAATCACCTCAGGGTTAACCAAACAGAACGCGCGAAAAGGGCTATTCACTTCTGTGGTATAAAAATTATATTAAAATAAAATAACGGTATTGGCTTCCTGAAGAAACTAGAAAACTGACGAAGTACGAAGCCAAATGACACGTAATAAATTACAGTAGTAGGGTCGGAAAACACAAAATAGACATGGCACAACAACAACAACAGCAGCACGGACAAAAAAAAACACACGCCTTGAGCTTATGGTGAAACTTCGGTTACCACAACTGATGAGACGAAAATAGACCATGTTTGCGCGACAAGTGCCAATAGCCCCTAACAGCTTGCAAGAAGAAAAGGCGGTATGCAAAGCGCACGCAGCAAAGTCATGTTGAGCACAAATGTTGCGAGCGTTTGCAAGGGTCTAATGCAGCAATTTGCATTTTGCGTACTTTCTCAGATACCGCGATCAAACGATGGAAAAGACTGGTGGGAATACATCGATCCTACAGTCAACAAGTTACTGTTGGATGGTATGGATTATTGGATGATGTATAGCAGTGGTCAGACCTTGCTGTTTTCTAATAATAATTGCCTTAGACACAGTGATGTTCTTGACATAAGCCAGGTTCACAATCATGCGCGGAACGTACAACCTTGCATTGGAAGGGAGGCTTAGCTTGGCTGGCGGGCCAGATTGTTTTGAAACATGGCCGGGATAGTATGGGAGAAACGAGGGTTGAAGACGTTTGCGACAGACAAGACAAAATCCAAAACCTTCCATGCTAGCCGTACGTTATGCGCATGACTGTGAAACTGGCTTATACTTTCTACACTTGTCAACCTTTTGCAGAAATTGCACAGGATTTTCTCAAAGTTATGGAGAAGTGTCCTAACAGACTCAAGAGGAAAATTAACACCGTCACCAACCTTAAGGCAAGGAAATCTATTTTAGGTTACATGATAGATCCAATATAATCCCTTGAGATACTGCTTAGGTGTGTATTGTTATTTCAGTCGAGAGGTCATTCCTTGTTGGTCATTTTGCGAAGAAATTTCCACGATATTTTTCTTCCCAAGATTTCTGTGGATTGAATGCAAGACTTATCTAGAAATTGCAGTTAAAAGTCACCTTCCTCGCACCCAGAATTGAAGCAAATTAGTCAACGTAAAAAAGACTAAAGCGCTGACGTTCGCGGGTAATTCCTTTCGCCACGGGGAGTCCAACGACGCAACTTCGAACTTAGGTCCTTTCTCTCTTCCTCCAGCCGGTCACGTGACCATGTGGTTGCAGCAATACCGCGGGAGGGATGGCAGTTTTTTTTTTTTTCGCAACACAAATTTACGACTCTACCTCCCCTCTCTCTCTCAACGGATTTTTTTCCAACTTCCCAGAATTTGGCTGGTCATGTGAGCAGCTCTAACCAGAGTTTCTCTTTCGACGACGTCGGACGGGGCGCCAACGCTCTAAATGGCAGCCCTTTGATCTCTGTACGGTGACTAAGGGTGCATTAGTTTGGGACTACTCTGTTCCTATTCCGGTTTAGGATAAACGGAATAACAGGAATAACGTTTTCCAAAAAAACTGGTATTCCGAAAACGGAATGGTTCTTGCAGAGGTGACCTGAGAACTAACAGTCGGAATAGTCTGGACACCACTGAGACTGCATTTGGCGGCCGCGCGCGATTTTGGCGCCAAAATAGTCTCAGAAAAACTCGTATTCGGTGTATTCCGAGTAAACCGTATTCTGTTTATTCCGTTCATTCTGCTATCGAGAGCAGAATGAACAGAATAAGTCCCAGAAGAACTCGTAAATCGACCATTCCGTCTATTTTTGTTCCGGAATAGTCCCCAAAAAAGTGCACCTTAAATTACTGTTTGCTGCATGCATCAGGTGCGTTGAAACTGAACCAAACTGGTAGCGCTTTGTTCCCCCACCACCCACCACCTGGTGCGACTTTTCCTTTTAGAAACCGCTCTCCTACTGAGAAAAAAGGGTGAGCATTCGATAACACCCCGTGAAACCAGATTTCTGCATCCCTGAGGATGAGAAGCCTCGCTAAACCAATTGTTTTTCACTCCGACTGCTGGTTGCTCAAGAAATTTCACCCGATCTTACCTTGTGCCGACCCGTCAAAGATAAAAATCCTACCCACATGTGAAGTTGTGCAGAAAATATGTCGGTGTAGTGACGATTCGGGGTTGCTGTGGCCAAAAGGAGATGAGTTGAGAATTTTCTGAAGACTGAGAGAAAATAACTCTATAAGGCCAACAACAGCGTGGAAATAGTAAATAGGAAAGTAGGTGCGTCGCCATTGCTTCAAGTGCCTCTTTTCGTTTACTTGCAGGGTGTATCACACAGTAAGATGCCAAAAGGGGAGTCGAGCAGTAGAGCTTCGAGCTCATCAACAGCGGCTGCTTCAGCTGCCGGTCACAGTCTTGTTGATGGCGCTCAGAATGGGTTTTCCTCCTATGATGGTTTGAAAAATGATTTGGATGGGAAAGCGTTGCATAAGTCAAAATCTGATAAGGATAGAGACAGAGACAAAGAGAAGAGAAAGGAATCGTCTCTTGGTAAACTCAAGCCACTGCCCATTACCTCCACGGTGACGGCATCCACTGGGGCAAGTTCCTCGTCTTCAAACACAACCTTGCTTCCTTTGCCACCACTGCCACCTCTTACATCAAAATATGCAACTGTTACTAATGCTAATACCTTACAATCTAACGAAGTTAAAATGTCTACGTCTTTGGCTCATTCGACGACGTCTGGAGCGTCGATGTCGACGAAGGAATCATTGCCTTCAAGAGGTAAACATCGACACCATCATCACGATGAATCTCAGCCTGCCAAGAAACACAAATCATCGCATTCTCACTCGCAAAGGTCGCATTCATCGTCGCATCGCAAGCTCAGTGGCTCCTCTCAGTCCTCTGATTCTTCTCCATCTACTAACGTCAAACATCCAGGCTCTGCTTACAAGAGTTCGAACCAAGCTCCAAAGCTGCCTAATCCGCTTCATCATCAGTCGCAAACCCATTGCTCTTCTCATTCGCATTCACATTCCTCTAAAAAGCCGCATCCGTCAAGTCACAAATCTTCGTCATCCTCCTCGCATCATGGGCATGCTTCATCGCACCGGACGCCTTCTGGATCTTCAGAATCGTCGAAAAAACATTCAAGCGCCGTCAAACCGGGAACAACAATCTCTTCGCAGCCGGTCGCAGCCTTGAGACCATTAACGCCCCCACCACCCCCTCCCCCTCTTCCGTCCACAGTGGACTTGAGTGTGCTTTCCTCCATAAACACGCCAGGAATGCTTGGTGTCTTTCCAAGCGCAGAGATGCAGGCAATGCAGTCCCAAGCCATGCAGTTTCCAACTCCATTCATGCCTCCAGTGTTTGCATCAGGTATGATGCCAGGGATGATGCAGAAAATGGCTCCCCCTCCACCACCCCCTGATCCTGAACCATCGTCACCCCCTCCACCACCCCCTCCGATGCCATAAGATTGCAATAATTGCATACTTCTTTCTACTTGAAATTCGAGGCGGTTCGTGCCAGCGTTGTCCATGAAATGATGGAAAGCAACTCTAATATCAAGCGAAACAGAAGCGACATAAAAGCCAACATGAGAACGGAAGGAAATTTGCTACGTTGGTATAAATTGGAAAGAAGAATTTTCCGTCTGTAATATATTTGAGCTCTCTCAGTGAGAAGGTAATTAGCAAGAGCTCTCTGCAATTAATTTCGAAGAGGAATGGAAGTGCCTTTTTGTTTATCCTTAGTAATGAAAAATCACATATTTGCTTATTTTGAGCCGAATGGCCTGGCTCCATGAGATTCCTGCAGATTTACTCTATGGTAAAAATGTAGACCGGCACATTTTCCACATTTATACTTTTCATAAGAACCCTTTCATGCCTTCGGCATTCTCTGCAAGAAAAAATAAAACAGCGAAGCGTACATGTATATGAAATACAAGAGCAGCATTTGTCATGATATCACTGGTCTTGATAAATGGTGAAATTCGGGCTCATGTCAACCGGACTGCCACCTTCAAACGGAATGAAACCCAAATTTACCCGCAATATAATTTGACAGCTGTTGTGATAATAGCTGTTCTGAGTAGTGCAGCCTCTTTATTTATTCACTAAAATTCTGCCCTGAAATGTAAAATGTATTCACTGTAAAAAGTTGAACAATTTTGTCCTGTCTTTAGGCCGAGGCGTTTCACTCAAGTAACTTGTATTGAACATTGTATGACCTAGTTAGAGATGAGTAGACGGGCATGGCAAGGTCAATATTCCGAAGGGATGTAATAATTAGTGTCACCTTCTTTGGTTGACATTACGCAAAGTGACGTTTGGTGAAATTGCGAAGTAATGCACATTGGAAATGATTCGTTCAGCTGTGATGCGCCAAAGTGAGATTTATTTTGCTAAGAGACATTTCGCTCTACGAACATCTTTCAAAGATACATGAGGTATCGTATTGTTTAGGGTTTTTTTACACGTGCCTGTTATGGGTGAAAAATGTTTTGACAGTAATGAAAATTTATGCAAATGGTAAATCTAAAGAAAAGATTAATTGACTTGGGGCATAACATCAACATTTATAAATGATTCAGACTTCAACCCGTAACCCGTATTTTTGCATTAGAAGCATTTCGACTTTCTCTGTTTCTAGAGCGGAACTCCAAGTGCTTGTGCAAATATGACTCAACGATCTCTCTCTCTCAAAACGGCGATTAGTGTTTGTCATTCACTTGATCGAGTCAAACGTTTTTTCAGCGGGTAGTTCCAAGAAATGCAGACTTTTCCTTGCAGCGAGACCGCTTTATAGGCAAAAATTGATGGTTAAGTGCAGGTGTAGACTGTTATGGGTGGTAAAATGGTAATAATTGACGAAATTTCTACATTTGGTGAAGGGAAACGCTCACGTCAGTTAAAAGGTCACATCGCAAGGTTAATAGTAAAACCTAAATAACAGTTGTAAGCAAGGGTAGTCACGGAACAGGGTTAACATTTTACAGTGAAGTGTTCCTGTCCAGACAACATGCCCATCGTTAAGCTTAATAAATAGCAAGTTTTTGGTTAGAAAAAGAAATATAAGTTTTTCAAAGGTTGTTTACATGTGGCTGTATGTGACATTGCAAATTTCCTCATTTGGAACAAAGCCTGATTAACAACGAAAAATTAGCAACCTCACTGTTTCAGTAGGCCGAGTTTTGGCGTATGTAGGTGGGAACTAAAAGCATGCAATTCGGTTGCCTTAGGTTAAAATCTGTAGAGGGGTCTATTTTGAGCTTTCGCGCCACTTTTTCTTTCGCGCGCTAGCTGTCAAAAATGACGATAACGTCGCCTGGTCAGCTTGGCCGATAATGGATACTTGATCATGCCATATAGTTAATATATGAAGATGGTTATGAAACTCGACACGTTTCTTTGTTTCATGTTTTTTGTTCGCTTTTGGGCCTTGACCGTGGGAAAACCTTTCTCGAGAAGGTAACAATCAAAAGTTTCGATTAATTTATTCGCAACTAACTTGCGAACCGAAAACAAGACTGTGCACGGTCACAGACAATTCAACATCGATTGCGACAGCACTGTTCTCGTTTTTGAAATTTCAAAGGTTTCATAGCCAGTCCTTCGATTAACTACGGTCATGCTAATACAGAATGTGGCTTTTGTATAATTATACCTTTATGCACAGTTCTTTCACTGAATACGATTTCTGAGGCCATGTACATTAATTTTTTTTCTTGCACGTTAGATTCTTGAGCTCTGGTAGCTCCGGCGTAAACTTATTGAATAGTGGTGGGCGCTAAAAGCTTAAAAAAATGTGTAGCTGAACAACTTATGCATAAACTTAAGAAAAAAAACTTTGCTGGTCAAAGCACAATGAAGGTGAATATTTTTGTTGTTGTTGTTGTTGAAAAAATGATGCAATCGAGCGGTTTTCACTGCTCAATTACTCGTAGTGATTGGCTGGGAAATCTCGATCGCGCCAAGTTCTCAACCAATCAGATGCTAAAGCAAAGTCAATAGTGACTTGATCTCAGGCGTTTTCCCGCACTAGGCGCCGATGTGCAAGTATGTGTTCTGCACGATTGGCTGCTTTCTTTGTCTGATTCTGTCCTGATTGGCCAAAGGAATTGCCTTAGTTTATTTATCTATTTATTTATTTTTTCCACGACACTCAAAAACCGCTCTAGTTAACCGTAGGGTATAACTTTCCAGAATTTGTTTTGATAATTAATTTATTAACTATAAGTGAAGGTCATGCAGGAATTATTATAACTACGATATTAAACTCCATACTGAAATATCGCCTTGTGATCACGTAAGAAAAATAGTCGTGCAGCCATTGCAGTTGTCAAGAGGCTTATGTAGTGCTGCAAGGAATATGAATATTCCTTACGTATTCTTTTAATTTAGTTATCATTGTACGCAGTACTAAGAAGACAGTAAATTATCTCCGTTGAGATTGAAAATGGATTGATTTTGTCTCTTTGGTAGTGTGTGCAAGGAGAATGGTCGACACTGATTTGGTCCAGAAAGAAAACCATCCCAACGGTCCAAATTTGAACTCTATCCCTGGGGTGAATAAAATCCATACCCGCAAGGAAGACCGTCGTTCCCATATACCGTTTCTTGTACAGTTTTAGAGATTATTCGACGTTATCAACTGAACGTTTAGGCAGTTATGGTCAATACTCGCAATCACAAATACAAGGTATGCTTCCTCGGATAGAACGAAAATGAACTGATGAACTTTTTTTAGGCCGATGCCCCCCTAAAATGCTCTGTTGAATTGATGCTCATACATTTTCTGTGCTAAGCTGTTTGAAACTGCGATCGTAATTTTGGACAACAGTTTCTTTCACAAGATTACGTCTGATTGGCTGAAAGTGCCGAAATTTAATGTACAATTTGGTTAGTGGTAAGCAAATGTTTCGTTTCGCGACTTGGTTCGTGCTGTCGTCGCTTCCCGCTTGCTTCACAACAGAACAGAGTTCGGTTGCGGCTTTTTTATCGGTGAAATAAACTAAAAAACAAATAAACTAAAAAACAAACAAACTAAAATTGTTAACGAGGACCATTGCCGGATTAGCCTTAGTAAGCGCTAGTGGCAATTACCTTGATTAAAGATAAAGATAAAGACCCTGGTTATGTATGCGTCTAACTTTTAATAAATCATAAGCAAGAACCAATCAAAATGCGAGTATAAATCAGCTTAATATTATTTCTTTTTGGCGCCCTAGAAGACAACATAAAATTAAGAACTCGTGATATTCCCTTGGCTAGCTAATTACTGGTAATGGATGAATCGAGAGCAAATCTCATAACCGTTCCTTCACTTGTGCTGAACCAAAATGTCCGCGATTCCTTAGGAATCCCCAACATTCATAATGCCGTTTTCAAGCTGAAGTCTCACCTAAAACGTCTGGCGTGTTAGAGCAGTTTTGAGTCGAGTGTCGAAAGCAATTGCGCGTTTGTTTTGCTTATAATTTGTTTTTTTGTGTAGCTCTGTGATTGGATCCAACAACTTTACTGCCTGAACTTTCAAACCAATCTGGGGCCGGTTGCTGGAAGCCCGGTTAGCGCTAACCATTGGTTAAGAGGTGTCAAAACCGATAGGTTTCCATGGTATTTAACCCTGGTTAGCGCTAACCATGCTTCGAGCAACCCGGGCCAGATCGAAAACTAAAGCAGTTGCTCCTTGGTCACTCTGGGTTCCCGCGCTTGCCACCGGCTCCGTTGAATTTCTTTGCGCTCTGATTAATTAATTAATTAATTTATTACTAATTATTTTGATTTATTGTTGGCTGAAAGTTGTATATTCCTCGGAACGCGATTGGCCCATGCTTCCTTTGGTTCTAGTTTCACGACACTCGACTGAAAACCGCTCTAACCTTGTCATAGTTTTTAGCATGCAATGTTAGCATTTTAATCACCTTACTGGCGTGCAGTAGTGCGTAATAAACGTGTTGGGATGTAAACAATTAGAAGAAACGTGCGCAATGCTCTAAAATAATGTAAACATTGCCATTGTTATAAATTGTGAACAGGCTTGGTCACAGGTGTATCTTAAAAGCTTCCAAGCCAGTATTCAGTCGTGGAACTCGATGAGGAGGTGCAGCGGAAATCATCGTTGAATACTTCGTAAAACCCGAAGTTGTCTTCGTCGCGTATTCCACCTTTTAAGTCGCAATTTCCGTGGCCGAAACTGTCCAGATGAAGGTCATTATTTTTATCATATGCCCGATAAACAGTGCAGTTGGAACACGTATTTCCATGAACGTTCACAAACTCCGTTTCCAAGCAAGCCAGAGGATTTGCCGGTTTCTTCATAATATCCAAGTATTGCAGGGACACTCTCCAGTAATCTCGGTAGTCCACGCCAATGGTCGGAAAATTGCAAGTGGCTCGCCAGTGAGAGGAGAAATCCTGGATGGATTTCATGCGGGACTTGGACAGGCGGTAGCTGTTCCATTCAGGTGCATCTTGGTTGAATGGCATGTCGTGCAGATAGAAGGCCTTTCCTTTAAAGTGGGCGTGGTTTTGAAAGGAGTAAGACTGGATCAGAGTCCAAGCGGCTCCTTGCTCAGAAGTGAAGTCGCAGTAGACTGGAAATGAGGTGTTCTCTCTGTCAACGATGGTGTAAATACCATTGGTGATGTGATTCAATATCACCATGAGGTCTTTGCAGGATCGATATCGGGACACCGGTACTTGACACCTGTGACCCGTGTAGCCTATTGGGCATGTGCAGTTGAATCGCCTCTTTGTGACGTCACAGACTTCATGACATGTGCCACCATTTTGGCAGGGAAAGGTCTCACAACAATTGTTTTGGCAAGTTGGAGTTAGGCAAGACTGCACAGGGATACCCTGGAAAAGAGAAAGGACTTATCAAGGGCCTGCGACACGCGCATGCGCAGCAGCCAGTGACCCAAGCCTTTTTAAAACAGTGTGAATTTGGCTGTGCTTTCCAGGTCCCAGGTCAAGCCTCAATAACCATCCAGTGGATTTTCCTATTCCAACATTACACTTGTTCATGAATATGCGAAAAGTCTGCTTTGCTAACTGCAGGAATGTACAACTGAAAACCTCGGCAAATATCTTGATCTGCAATGGAATGCCGGCGGCCCATCAGTTTACGGTATTATCTATTTTTAGAAAGGCTGCTGCATGACGAACAATACTTCGTGCGGCTCTTGGTTGCGGACCAATCAGATGCGTTGTGGTTATATCAGGGCCAATCTGATTAGCCGTTATTTGGCGGGACTGCCATTCTAAATTTGGATAATAATGTAACCTGATGAGCCAAGGCCAAATGAGACAGACCGAGACTTCTGGGTTATGCACTTCAGTTGGAATATGTGTTTTAAAAGCTGGATTTTCATCACTTATCCACTGGATAAAATCACGTTTTTAAAACAATTAAGCCTTTTTCAAATTAAGACCCCAAGCTAAGTTAATTTATATTAAGTTGGAGGATTAAAGAGGACGCATCGATTCTCTAGTGTGATGATCTGCTCTACGTGTGAAATAATCTACGTGTGAAATAAAGATTCTATTGTTGGCGGCTTGTGAAATTTGCTAAGTAAAACTTATTCTCGTGGCGGCATTTAGAAATGAGTTCTGTTCTTTTGTTTAATATAGACGGCTTCTTGGCTCTAATTAAGTAAAGTTTTTCTGTGAAGCACAAGTGGCACCACTTGCTTTTGTTGCTTTAGGCCGGGGCGGTCGCTAAAATACTCCAGTTAATTGTAACTCCGACTGCTGTGTTGCCAGCATGGTTGTCCTGGTGGTGTAGCGGTTATCACACCCGACTAGTTACCGGGGGACGTGGGTTCAAATCCTGCTCAGGGCGAATTTTCTTTCAAACCTTTGTTCAATTAATATGATTATTGGGGGGTGATTGGGGTCAGGGTTTCTCTCATATTCTCCTATATATTTATTAAAAACTGAATCATTGGATAATGCAATTCAAGACTTTTCATTGGCTTAGCTATCATGGTATATGAGCTAATATACCATAACCTCCAAATATGGTAAGTGTACACGTAAGCTTAAATTCGTTTCCCTGAGGAAACAATGGCGGCCGGCGAAAATCGCTTCGCGCCGGAGTTAAATGAAAAAGAAGTCCTTGAACTGTTACAAAACGCAACACCAGGCAGCACAAAGAGAGCCACAAAGTATGGCATGACAATATTTCAAGGTAGCAACTTCTAAACTTTACTTTGACAATTTAAGCATCTGTGTTTATAGTGTAATAATGCGAAGCAAAACAATGCAAGTTGAAATTCGGGAATTTGTTGTTGAAATTTGTTGTTGAAAGTTGAAATTCGGGAAGATTTGTCTAATCTTGGGGGCGCTTGTTGGATATGAGATGATTATAGCCAACTCGGCGCTACGCGCCTCGTTGGCTATCTATCATCTCATATCCAACGCGCGCTCGTGGAATAATTGTTAAATATACATATACATATACATATACATATACATATACATATATATTATTAAAAACATGGCTACGCGGAAACTGCTGGCGAGTCAGAAATTCTCAACTTCTTTTCTGCTTTCTGTTTGCAATAGCTCTCCCAGAAATGCACAGTGACCCCCCCCCCCCTGACTGCCTCGTCTGTCACCTGTACAGAACTCACAGTCAACTAGTCATTGCTGTCATATTGTCCCGTGGAGATAGTCAACATATTCCACACACTCTCACTGTGGCTCAACTTGAAAAGCAAGAAGAGGCCAATATTGGCACACACATCACTACCCCCCTGAATTATCTGCCTTTGACCTGGCAACCCCAAAACACCAACCACAAGCTTGGCCTATGATTGCTCTAATTCACACGCAAGTCCTAGACACATCCCCCCCTCAAGTTTCAGCCACAGCAGAGGCTCGAACACGGGCTGCGCCCGTGCTCAAGCCAAAAAGTTAGCAGGCATGTTCTTGCAAATTCAGTCAGATATATATATATATTTAACAATTATTCCACGAGCGTGCGTTGGATATGAGATGATAGATAGCCAACGAGGCGCGTAGCCTACCTAAAAACGCCCCCAAGATTAGACAAATCTTCCCGAATTTCAACTTTCAACAACAAATTTTGACAGCAAGTTCCTGAATTTCAACTTGCATTGTTTTGCTTCGCATTATTAAACTATAAACACAGATGCTTAAATTGTCAAAATAAAGTTTAGAAGTTGCTACCTTGAAATATTTTCATGCCATACTTTGTGGCTGTCTTTGTGCTCCCTGGTGTTGCGTTTTGTAACAGTTCAAGGACTTCTTTTTCATTTAACTCTGGTGCGAAGCGATTATCGCCGGCCGGCATTGTTTCCTCAGGAAAAATTTTTTAGCTCCCTTTTAATTTTAAGCTGACGCTTACACTCACGCGTACACTTATGCGTAGGCTTAAGTTGACGCGTACACTTACCATATTTGGAGGTCATGGTATAATGGCTCATATACCATGGCCACTAAGCCAATGAAAAGCCTTGAATTGCATTATACAATGACCCAGTTTTTAATAAATATATATATATATCAGTATGAGCCGAAATTATAGACTACTCTAAGAAACTACGCAAAAAAAAAAGAAAAGCGCAAAAGAAAGAAAACACACACAAAAATAAAAACAAAACAGCAACCCCAAAATTGCCAACTTATGCAGAAAGCCAGCTTAAAAACGAAAAGTTGACAAAGAGAAAAACTCTTTGCTTACGTAATAAGCATGGATGTAGGAAGCCGATAAAGGAGAATCAAAGGGTTATCAAATTACGGAAAAACAAGAGTCTTTTAATTAAGTATTTTGGCCTACTTCTGTTTCCGGTCATAAACCCATTGCATTCGTGGGTCACGTAGAGTTAAAACTCGCAAATTTCAAATTCTCCATTTCATAAGGGAAGGCTCTCATCAAGCATAAAATTGAGTTGGTAAAGCAGTGTGCACTGCGCAATCGCACGGACATGTGTATGAGGCCAGTTCAAGCCTGGAACTTTCTTTCAGGCTTCTTTGAAGCTGCTTAAGTTGCCTTCATTACCTGCGATGATCACACTTCAACTCATGACATATCCGGACTTCAAACAGATGAATCGAAAATTTCATATATATTCTCAATCATACGAGCATGAAACTTGTTAACAGACACAGGAAAATTAGACGCGGTAACGAATAAAACTCAGGAGGCTTTGCAGTATTTGATTTCTGAAGTTAGATTACGAGACATCGAAGCTATATATTTATACTTTTTTTTTGTTTTTTTTTTTTGTTTTGTTTTTTTATGTAGCGTACGTGATATGGACTTGCGGAGAAGGCACTTGCGTCTCACGCTAGAATCTCGGGTTCAATTCCTGGTCTATAGTCGATCGGAAGGTCTTTTTCAGAAGTTCGTATTATAAAAATAATGAATAACGGGTGGGAAAGAAAAATAAAAGGGATAGAGGACAGGAAAAAGAAAAAAGTAAAAAATATGCTTACGCATGGGTAGGAAAGGAGAAGTAAAGAACTTTTAATTAAACATAGTAAACTTTAAAGCTTTAAGCTTGAGGGGCCGTGTATAGAATGTAGGTGAAAATTCAAGTAAACGGAACAACGTCAAGAATCCCAAATGGGAGAAGGCAACCAGTTGGCCATTTACAAGACTTGATGGAGATAAATTGGACATCACCCTAGACAAATCCATTTGGCGGTCAGATCTCGATTTGAACCCGGAACACCTGCGTGCATATCCAGCGCCCTAACCACTGAGCCACGCCGGCCTCGGCCAAGTTCCATTTTAAAATAAAATAACAAATAACGAGAGCGGGCGATTCTTCTCTCTGTGCCTACGGCCAGAGTAATAAGCCACAACGAGCGCAAGAGATGTTAGATCAGTACAAAACAAGGAAACCTACTTAAAAAAAGTTTCAGTGTTTACTTTGCGATGACAACACTTACATTCTCGTTGTAGTAAGTTCTGCGTATCTCATAATAGGTGGTCCCTTCTTTAACTTTCGGTCCTGCTGTCGCCAGCTTGGAGTTCGCATCGTTCAGGTCGCAGTTTTCGGTTTTATTGAGTTCGTTGAAGTTGAAGGAGAGACATTGACATTTCTCCAGGCACTCAAAAAGACATTCTTTCCAAAATGAAAAACTCAAGGTCTCAAAGACGTAGTCATCAAGGGAAAAGTTGATTTTAGGGTCGGTTTCAAGAGAAAGAGATAATTTTTCACAAGGTCCGCGTGGACACTGGCCCCGCGCGCTGGAATAGTAAATAACGACAAAACGTAGCGCAAGAGACCAGCAAAAATGACTCCAATTATGAGCTTTGAAGAACATGATGGGTCCACGCAATCCGGTACAGGGAGATACAAGGGAAGATGCTGTCCTCGCCTCAAGTAGGCTTTCCACTGAATTGTCACGACCGGCGTGAACTTTTAATGTGCCATTAAATATTTAGCAAGTAATAAGTTTCTGATTCATACACGTCTTTGACATTTCTTTAATTACATTTTAAGCACACAGTTCCTAATTATACTATTTCTTGCCTTAGGTTGCTAACTAGTTAACTTCAGAGTTTATTCGTTACGACGTTTTTCTGTCGTTTTGGAATTAACGCGTCAGTAAATACGCTTAAAAGAGTTCGAGTTTCAAACAGGATGATTATTTTACAAGGTGAAAAAAGTATTGAAAACAGGTGATACATTACGGCATAAAAAATATTACCGTGGACTGTTTTCAACGACGTATTTTTGATATCGATTTGGGCCCATGGAAAGCTTGTGCCAGCTTCAAAGGCCCTTTATAACGGCTTACGGTATTCAGTGAAACGAAACGAAACGAAACGAAACAAGACGAAAAGGAATTTATTACACATGCAAGAGTTAACGTCAATTAATGCCACTAAGAATTATTCCCTCCCGCGGAAACTGTCCTCGCCAGATCGCTTGTTTCGCAAAAATACCACTGATGGCGGTCGATTGGTAATCGACGAAACAAGGCTCGCAAATTATTTTTAGAAGCGCTCTACCTTCGAAAGTTATATGGTTAGATAAAGCCGATACTAGCTTACAGATCACACGAGAAATTTTGCCATCGCTACGAAAACCGTCCTCGCCAGATCGCTTGCTTCGCAAAATACCAATAGTGTCTTAAAGGGGTTTCAAGCCTCGATCCTTCGCCAGCTACCAGATACCTAACTCCGATAGGTAGTTATTGTCAAATCGACAGTGCAAAGCCGTAAACGTGCTACAAACTGTCATGGCCGCGAACACCCCTTCTCTCACCAACTCTGAGCAATCAATAGGTCCGCAATGTACATATAACACAGTGGTGAGGGAAACGGATGTCGGCCCCTAGACCATATGCTTACTCGCAGCTGAGTTCAGTTCCACTTTGACTGGGAGCAATTATATCACAGGCAGCTCAGACTTACAAATCGCCTAATCTTAGCTCATAGTGAAGAAAATAAAATAAACTTCCTTTTTTTGTATCTTGTGTCCTTATGTCTGTTTGAGGCATTCTGGGCTAGTTTTGCGATTCGTTCCTAACCTTCAATGAAACTGAAAGTGATAACTGTAGTTGATAGGGAGAATGTTTCCTGAGCTTAACGGAAAAAATAAATAAATAAAAGGTCTGTGGGTAGGAAAAGAAGTTCAGGCAGTTACTGCAAAAATGCCTTTTTCCTTTTTCTTGCAAACTACTCTACAGATTGATTTAGAGTTCCTTACAAAAACATACAACCCGAATACAGCCCTGATGGATGTTCGGCTGCACTTTGAGCATTGTTCAGTTTCCATCTACAGTTTAGCCGAATCACCCTTATCTTGGGCCTTGACCTGGTCGGTCTTTGAGTCTTTGCTAGTGTCCTTGGTGACGACAGAAGTGATTGCGCTAAACTGCTTCGAGCTTGACGCAGTCATTCCTGATGGCAAGTGCTGGAAAGGTTTCACAGCAGTCGAACGCGGAATATCAGTAGCAACCAGGAGCTTAATTTTGGACGAATGAGTCACTGGAGAACTTGCCGCCATCGCTGTCACCTGCGATGGAAGCAGAGGGCTTCCTGATCTCGGTTGAGACGGCTGTTTTAAGACGCCATGAGATGCTGAGAAAACACCTTGGGACGCGGTTTTATGGGAGTCACCCTTTGACGAAACCTGAAGAGCATTCTTTGACGCTACCTTTGGTGTGTTCTCAGAAGACTCTTGAGGAGTCGCCTTCGTGGAAACAGATAATGCCTTTGAGGCATTGGTTGTTGCACAGGATGCACCCTTTGAGGTAACGGTTCCAGACACAGGATCCTGGACGGTAATTTTTAGTGGCGTTGGCGAAGACACTCTTGGATTCTTAGAGGCAGACTGCGAAGCACTGATGTTAGAAACGTCAGCAGTTTCCTCGGAAGAAGCACTCTTCAATAGAGCAGAATTGGCGACCTTTTCAGAAATACTGGTTGTTTCATGCGACGCAACATTTTGAGAAGGAACTTGAGGTGCCGTTTGGGAGATGGACTTTGAGTAGGATTGAGGAAGTTGGCTTTCTCTCTTGTCCATTGCCACACTGGATTCTCCTTCGACTTGTTCATATTGTTTCGCTTGTGACCCTGCGTTTTCTGATTTTGTCACTGCGGTGTTATTACTCGGAGTTGAGTTCAAGTCTTTGTCTTTTATTCCTTGAGATTCCAAGGCTGTAGAGTCATGATCACGGATCTCAGCTTCCTGAGGACCTTCTAAGCTGTCTTCCTTAGCGGCATCAGTTAGCTTAGAATCAACATGCTTCTTGGCACTCACAGATGAACCATTCTCAACGTTTTGTTGTTGGTTACCAGGGCCTGGCAACGATTTCAAATCCGCTCCCTGCTTCGTGCCACTCACGCTGTCTAACGGCGTACCTTGCAGTGGTATCTGAGGACTGCTACACACCGCCACAAGACTAGCAGCCGCCAAATTAGGAGAGATACTCTCCGAGGCACGGGAGGCGGAAGGGAGTGCAGCCGCACTTGAACTCGCAGACGATGCCGTGGCGGAAACAGACCCGGTAGACGACAGGCTATCCTCACCAATGTTACCACCGCAGCTATCAACTTCCATCTTGTCGGGGCAAGCAGCTGGCGCGTCACTTGCCAACTGAGAACAAAGCAATGGCTTTGTCGCCGGTGTTGGTTGCGGGGTAACAAGCAGTGACTCTTCCGTCTGGTTTGCGGGTGTAGGAGGCACAAGTGTACAGGATTTCTCCTGTAGTGCTTCTGATACATCAGGTTCATCTTTTTTCTCCAGAGCTTTGGTCTTTCGTAATCTACAAGACAGAGTATACCAAGAGTCTTAGAATAGAAAACAAAGACAAAATAATAATAATATATATATATTTTTTCATCCTTTCACAACCATCACTGGTTACTCTCAAAACTTGAACGGAACAGCCAAAATTGTACACTTGCGATATTGAATTATCGCAACCCTTATGACATGAAGCATCACAATTCATTTGTTGAGTGACTACTGAAACACTTCATTCTAGTATTCATAGCAGTCACTAAAAAAAATAATTGTGATGCGTTACCTCATATAAGGTGTAAGGCCAATTATATAAAGAATACTAGTAAGGCATAGCTTGTTTTTCTTGTATGCTAACATTTCCCTCTCACAATTTGAACCATTGTTCGGACTGCAGAGGAACACGCTCTTTGAGGAATGTTTTTGAAGCTGTTCAATAAACTCGCAGGTCGCGTTTTCTCGGGTCTAAAACGCGATAAAGCACTCCTGCTCGTTTACTAAACAGTACATAAGCTATACCCGTACCAGTGGATTTTCCAAGAAAACGTATTCTCAGTACATTGGCTACAATTTCGTGCCGTTTACACTTACTTCGCTCTTTCCTTTGCATTGTGCAGGTCTTTTTTCACATCTGGTCTTTTCATACTTGGTGGTAGCTCAGTGTGTAGCCCACAGGCCGTGTGTGTGAATATCTTGGCCACATTTCTTTCACACGGACTGTCACCGTTGGAGGTAAATGTACACTTTTGAAACAGCAGTTGATTTGGATCATGTGTTATGTCTGCCAGTGAGTCAGGGAAAAGTGTAATAACCAACTTTCTGGGGCACTGTTAGGGCCGATTTACACGGTACGACTTTGTTGCATGCGACAAGCTTACGACAGGCCTACGGCATGAATTGTTTCGTGTAAATCAAACCTACAACTCGCTTACGACTGTCGTGTACGTCACAAAAAATGTCGTAGGATTTTAAAACATGTTTTAACAACAATTTTTGTGACGTACACGACAGTCGTAAGCGAGTTGTAGGTTTGATTTACACGAAACAATTCGTGTCGTAGGCCTGTCGTAAGTTTGTCGCATGCGACGAAGTCGTACCGTGTAAATCGGCCTTTAGAAAAATCATCTTATTTGGTCATTGGTAAACAAAGCACCGCGCTTACAGCGCAGTCGTAACGCGGCGTCAAGCAGTGATTGTTTCTTGTTGGTACCTTTCCTTGTTCCTGAAGTTTTTCGCCGGATACTCTGCTTTTGCTCTCTCCCCAAAAAACATTAACAACAACAACAACAACAGCAACAATGATTTCCAAAATTAACGCTTATTCAATTTGGAAAGTTTCCCAAAGTGCACTATATACTCCCAGGGAGGGTTTTCCCCAATCAGCATTGCTTTTAGGGAAGGAAATTAATAGGCACCGCCTCTGAAAGCGCCCCACACCTCCCAACAGTGCGGCGCTTATTCCGAACGATAAGTTATAGAGCTACTCTTGTTGAAAAAAAAAACACTTTCTCTGGTCTATATAAGAGTAAAGACCATGGAAAACTGTCGTCAGTTTGTTCATTAAAGAGCAACGCAGGGGAATGTATAAAGGATACGTTTCATGCAGTGTTTGGTGAGTGGCAACACCCTTTCAGTGCATCTGTTACCCCCAGGCGAGTAAGTACAGCGCAGCGTGGACACAGTCTGCTGTCGTGTTGTTGTTCCTTGTTTCTTTTCTTTAGCCTGCTTGTGTAACAAAACTTTAGTGCCAGGACGCTCATCATGCCGTTTATATCCAAGCAACTGTGTGGGTGTCAATTGGCACTCGCCTATTTACGGAATTACGCTGTTAGAGCCTAGACAAGCCTGAAGGCCTGCATGTATTTTCATAATGAGTTTGCATAATTACATGCGAGCGCGTCAAGTCAAGTAATTTCACTGAGCAAATAATCACTACCTTCGCCAAGTCATGTAAAGTAAGAAACATCGTTTCTCTTAGAACAAAGTGAAGTTTTCATGCGCATCTAGAGGCGTTTTCAATTGACTGTCGAAACTAATTACGCGATTGCTTTGCCGGTTGCTGTCTTGGATTGCTCTGTGATTGGACAAAAAAAAGCTCGCGCAAACTTTTCATCCAATCAGATGCACAATTAAAATCAACTGCGACTTGGTCTCTCGTTTCCCGCGCTTCGCGCCGGCTGCCTTGACTTAGTTTGCATCATGATTGGCTAGTAAAACCAATTCGTGAATTCAGTACGTACGGCGCTTTCCTTTTTTTCAGAACTGGCCCGGCCAAACCGGTTAGTTTGCAAAGAAAATGCAACATTTTGAAGGAATAGTTGCAGGTTGCATGATGAATAGTTGCATAATGCTTTTTGTGGGTATTTTCAGCGCAACTAATAACTACAAGATGAGAGATCCACGGACAAAGTTGTTTCCCGTAATCTTTGAGATTCAAGAGATCTGAACGAAAAAGCCCAAATTACTGGCCCAGGGCACTGGAGACTAAATTGAGGTCTCTGTAAGCTACTGTACTATCAACCTCCTTCTTCTTCCTCTTCTCCCTGAATTGCTTGACTGTATTTCCGCTTTCTCTCTTTCATCACATGCTGCAGCCTCTTGAACTGAGCAATGTACAATGAACGCAGTCTGATCATTTTATCCCGGCACACCCTAGTCGCTTCCTCCACAGTCCATACACCAGCATGCCTGTGAAAAAGATTCATATAATTCAGGAATTATGATTTAGGAAGCGCATGCATTCAACCGTCGACTACAGCCAAAAGTGAAGATATCTGTACCTCTAAATGTCGGCTTTTTCCAATATTGTCCAAGAAACCGGAAAGTTTCTAAACTACCCCTAGTTTCGATCATTATACTGTAGTTTGGAACTGAAGTGCTGTAAAGGTGAAACGTCATAAAAGGTGAATGCAGGAGGTCAAAGGTTACAAACCTTTGACCTCCTGCATTCTCCTTCGGTTACCACAACTGATGAGACGAAAAATAGACCATGTTTGCGCGACAAGTGCCAATAGCCCGTAACAACTTGCAAAAAGAAAAGGCGGTATGCAAAGTGCACGCAGCGAAGTCATGTTGAGCACAGTAATGTTGCGAGCGTTTACAAGGGTCTAATGCAGCAATTTGCATTTTGCGTACTTTTTCAGATACCGCGATCAAACGATGGAAAAGACTTGTGGGAATACATCGATCCTACAGTCAACAAGTTACTGTTGGATGGTATGGATTATTGGATGACGTATAGCAGTGGTCAGACTTTGCTGTTTTCTAATAATAATTTCCTTAGACACAGTCATGTTCTTGACGTAAGCCAGGTTCACAATCATGCGCGGAACGTACAACCTTGCATTGGAAGGGAGGCTTAGCTTGGCTGGCGGGCCAGATTGTTTTGAAACATGGCCGGGATAGTATTGGAGAAACGAGGGTTGAAAACGTTTGCGACAGCCAAGAAAAAATCCAAAACCTTCCATGCTAGCCGTACGTTCTGTGCATGACTGCGAAACTGGCTTATACTTTCTACACTTGTCAACCTTTGCAGAAATTGCATAGGATTTTCTCAAAGTTATGGAGAAGTGTCCTAACAGACTCAAGAGGAAAATTAACACGGTCACCAACCTTAAGGCAAGGAAATCTATTTTAGGTTACATGATAGATCCAATATAATCCCTTGAGATACTGCTCAGGTGTGTATTGTTATTTCAGTCGAGAGGTCATTCCTTGTTGGTCATTTTGCGAAGAAATTTCCACGATATTTTTCTTCCCAAGATTTCTGTGGATTGAATGCAAGACTTATCTAGAAATCGCAGTTAAAAGTCACCTTCCTCGCACCTAGAATTGAAGCAAATTAGTCAACGTAAAAGAGACTAAGGCGCTGACGTTCGCGGGTAATTCCTTTCGTCACGGGGAGTCCAACGACGCAACTTCGAACTTAGGTCCTTTCTCTCGTCCTCCAGCCGGTCACGTGACCATGTGGTTGCAACAATACCGCGGGAGGGATGGCAATTTTTTTTTTCGCAACACAAATTTACGACTCTACCTCCCCTCTCTCTCAACGGATTTTTTTCCAACTTCCCAGAATTTGGCTGGTCATGTGAGCAGCTCTAACCAGAGTTTCTCTTTCGACGACATCGGACGGGGCGCCAACGCTCTAAATGGCAGCCCTTTGATCTCTGTACGGTGACTAAGGGTGAATTAGTTTGGGACTACTCTATTTCTATTCCGGTTTAGGATTAACGGAATAACAGGAATAACGTTTTCCAAAAATCTGGTAATCCGAAAACGGAATGGTTCTTGCAGAGGTGACCTGAGAACTAACAGTGGGAATAGTCTGGACACCACTGAGACTGCATTTGGCGGCCGCGCGCGATTTTGGCGCCAAAATAGTCTCAGAAAAACTCGTATTCCGTGTATTCCGAGTAAACCGTATTCTGTTTATTCCGTTCATTCTGCTATCGAGAGCAGAATGAACAGAATAAGTCCCAGAAGGACTCGTAAATCGACCATTCCGTCTATTTTTGTTCCGGAATAGTCCCCCAAAAAGTGCACCTTAAATTACTGTTTGCTGCATGCATCAGGTCAGTTGAAACTGAACCAAACTGGTAGCGCTTTGTTCCCCCACCACCCACCACCTGGTGCGACTTTTCCTTTTAGAAACCGCTCTCCTACTGAGAAAAAAGGGTGAACATTCGATAACACCCCGTGAAACCAGATTTCTGCACCCCTGAGGATGAGAAGCCTCACTAAACCAATTGTTTTTCACTCGGACTGCCGGTTGCTCATGAGATTTCACCCGATCTTACCTTGTGCCGACCCGTCAAAGATAAAAAGCCTACCCACATGTGAAGTTGTGCAGAAAATATGTCGGTGTAGTGACGATTCGGGGTTGCTGTGGCCAAAAGGAGATAAGTTCATAATTTTCTGAAGAGAAAATAACTCTACAAGGCCTACAACAGCGTGGAAATAGTAAATAGGAAAGTAGGTACGTCGCCATTGCTTCAAGTGCCCCTTTTCGTTTACTTGCAGGGTGTATCACACAGTAAGATGCCAAAAGGGGAGTCGAGCAGTAGAGCTTCGAGCTCATCAACAGCGGCTGCTTCAGCTGCCGGTCACAGTCTTGTTGATGGCGCTCAGAATGGGTTTTCCTCCTATGATGGTTTGAAAAATGATTTGGATGGGAAAGCGTTGCATAAGTCAAAATCTGATAAGGATAGAGACAGAGACAAAGAGAAGAGAAAGGAATCGTCTCTTGGTAAACTCAAGCCACTGCCCATTACCTCTACGGTGACGGCATCCACTGGGGCAAGTTCCTCGTCTTCAAACACAACCTTGCTTCCTTTGCCACCACTGCCACCTCTTACATCAAAATATGCAACTGTTACTAATGCTAATACCTTACAATCTAACGAAGTTAAAATGTCTACGTCTTTGGCTCATTCGACGACGTCTGGAGCGTCGATGTCGACGAAGGAATCATTGCCTTCAAGAGGTAAACATCGACACCATCATCACGATGAATCTCAGCCAGCCAAGAAACACAAATCATCGCATTCTCACTCGCAAAGGTCGCATTCATCGTCGCATCGCAAGCTCAGTGGCTCCTCTCAGTCCTCTGATTCTTCTCCATCTACTAACGTCAAACATCCAGGCTCTGCTTACAAGAGTTCGAACCAAGCTCCAAAGCTGCCTAATCCGCTTCATCATCAGTCGCAAACCCATTGCTCTTCTCATTCCCATTCACATTCCTCTAAAAAGCCGCATCCGTCAAGTCACAAATCTTCGTCATCCTCCTCGCATCATGGGCATGCTTCATCGCACCGGACGCCTTCTGGATCTTCAGAATCGTCGAAAAAACATTCAAGCGCCGTCAAAGCGGGAACAACAATCTCTTCGCAGCCGGTCGCAACCTTGAGACCATTAACGCCCCCACCACCCCCTCCCCCTCTTCCGTCCACAGTGGACTTGAGTGTGCTTTCCTCCATAAACACGCCAGGAATGCTTGGTGTCTTTCCAAGCGCAGAGATGCAGGCAATGCAGTCCCAAGCCATGCAGTTTCCAACTCCATTCATGCCTCCAGTGTTTGCATCAGGTATGATCCCAGGGATGATGCAGAAAATGGCTCCCCCTCCACCACCCCCTGATCCCGAACCATCGTCACCCCCTCCACCACCCCCTCCGATGCCATGAGATTGCAATAATTGCATACTTCTTTCTACTTGAAATTCGAGGCGGTTCGTGCCAGCGTTGTCCATGAAATGATGGAAAACAACTCTAATATCAAGCGAAACAGAAGCGACATAAAAGCCAACATGAGAACGGAAGGAAATTTGCTACGTTGGTATAAATTGGAAAGAATAATTTTCCGTTTGTAATATATTTGAGCTCTCTCAGTGAGAAGGTAATTAGCAAGAGCTCTGTGCAGTTAATTTCGAAGAGGAATGGAAGTGCCTTTTTGTTTATCCTTAGTAATGAAAAATCACATATTTGCTTATTTTGAGCCGAATGGCCTGGCTCCATGAGATTCCTGCAGATTTACTCAGTGGTAAAAATGTAGACCGGCACATTTTCCACATTTATACTTTTCATAAGAACCCTTTCATGCCTTCGGCATTCTCTGCAAGAAAAAATAAAACAGCGAAGCGTACATGTATATGAAATACAAGAGCAGCATTTGTCATGATATCACAGGTCTTGATAAATGGTGAAATTCGGGCTCATGTCAACCGCACTGCCACCTTCAAACGGAATGAAACCCAAATTTACCCGCAATATAATTTGACAGCTGTTGTGATAATAGCTGTTCTGAGTAGTGCAGCCTCTTTATTTATTCACTAAAATTCTGCCCTGAAATGTAAAATGTATTCACTGTAAAAAGTTGAACAATTTTGTCCTGTCTTTAGGCCGAGGCGTTTCACTCAAGTAACTTGTATTGAACATTGTATGACCTAGTTAGAGATGAGTAGACGGGCATGGCAAGGTCAATATTCCGAAGGGATGTAATAATTAGTGTCACCTTCTTTGGTTGACATTACGCAAAGTGACGTTTGGTGAAATTGCGAAGTAATGCACATTGGAAATGATTCGTTCAGCTGTGATGCGCCAAAGTGAGATTTATTTTGCTAAGAGACATTTCGCTCTACGAACATCTTTCAAAGATACATGAGGTATCGTATTGTTTAGGGTTTTTTTACACGTGCCTGTTATGGGTGAAAAATGTTTTGACAGTAATGAAAATTTATGCAAATGGTAAATCTAAAGAAAAGATTAATTGACTTGGGGCATAACATCAACATTTATAAATGATTCAGACTTCAACCTGTAACCCGTATTTTTGCATTAGAAGCATTTCGACTTTCTCTGTTTCTAGAGCGGAACTCCAAGTGCTTGTGCAAATATGACACAACGATCTCTCTCTCTCAAAACGGCGATTAGTGTTTGTCATTCACTTGATCGAGTCAAACGTTTTTTCAGCGGGTAGTTCCAAGAAATGCAGACTTTTCCTTGCAGCGAGACCGCTTTATAGGCAAAAATTGATGGTTAAGTGCAGGTGTAGACTGTTATGGGTGGTAAAATGGTAATAATTGACGGAATTTCTACATTTGGTGAAGGGAAACGCTCACGTCAGTTAAAAGGTCACATCGCAAGGTTAATAGTAAAACCTAAATAACAGTTGTAAGCAAGGGTAGTCACGGAACAGGGTTAACATTTTACAGTGAAGTGTTCCTGTCCAGACAACATGCCCATCGTTAAGCTTAATAAATAGCAAGTTTTTGGTTAGAAAAAGAAATATAAGTTTTTCAAAGGTTGTTTACATGTGGCTGTATGTGACATTGCAGATTTCCTCATTTGGAACAAAGCCTGATTAACAACGAAAAATTAGCAACCTCACTGTTTCAGTTGGCCGAGTTTTGGCGTATGTAGGTAGGAACTAAAAGCATGCAATTCGGTTGCCTTAGGTTAAAATCTGTAGAGGGGTCTATTTTGAGCTTTCGCGCCATTTTTTCTTTCGTGCGCTAGCTGTCAAAAATGACGATAACGTCGCCTGGTCAGCTTGGCCGATAATGGATACTTGATCATGCCATATAGTTAATATATGAAGATGGTTATGAAACTCGACACGTTTCTTTGTTTCATGTTTTTTCGCTTTTGGGCCTTGAGCGTGGGAAAACCTTTTTCGAGAAGGTAACAATCAAAAGTTTCGATTAATTTATTCGCAACTAACTTGCGAATCGAAAACAAGACTGTGCACGGTCACAGACAATTCAACATCGATTGCGACAGCACTGTTCTCGTTTTTGAAATTTCAAAGGTTTCATAGCCAGTCCTTCGATTAACTACGGTCATGCTAATACAGAATGTGGCTTTTGTATAATTATACCTTTATGCACAGTTCTTTCACTGAATACGATTTCTGAGGCCATGTACATTAATTTTTTTTCTTGCACGTTAGATTCTTGAGCTCTGGTAGCTCCGGCGTAAACTTATTGAATAGTGGTGGGCGCTAAAAGCTTAAAAAAATGTGTAGCTGAACAACTTATGCATAAACTTAAGAAAAAAAACTTTGCTGGTCAAAGCACAATGAAGGTGAATATTTTTGTTGTTGTTGTTGTTGAAAAAATGATGCAATCGAGCGGTTTTCACTGCTCAATTACTCGTAGTGATTGGCTGGGAAATCTCGCGCCAAGTTCTCAACCAATCAGATGCTAAAGCAAAGTCAATAGTGACTTGATCTCAGGCGTTTTCCCGCACTAGGCGCCGATGTGCAAGTATGTGTTCTGCACGATTGGCTGCTTTCTTTGTCTGATTCTGTCCTGATTGGCCAAAGGAATTGCCTTAGTTTATTTATCTATTTATTTATTTTTTCCACGACACTCAAAAACCGCTCTAGTTAACCGTAGGGTATAACTTTCCAGAATTTGTTTTGATAATTAATTTATTAACTATAAGTGAAGGTCATGCAGGAATTATTATAACTACGATATTAAACTCCATACTGAAATATCGCCTTGTGATCACGTAAGAAAAATAGTCGTGCAGCCATTGCAGTTGTCAAGAGGCTTATGTAGTGCTGCAAGGAATATGAATATTCCTTACGTATTCTTTTAATTTAGTTATCATTGTACGCAGTACTAAGAAGACAGTAAATTATCTCCGTTGAGATTGAAAATGGATTGATTTTGTCTCTTTGGTAGTGTGTGCAAGGAGAATGGTCGACACTGATTTGGTCCAGAAAGAAAACCATCCCAACGGTCCAAATTTGAACTCTATCCCTGAGGTGAATAAAATCCATACCCGCAAGGAAGACCGTCGTTCCCATATACCGTTTCTTGTACAGTTTTAGAGATTATTCGATGTTATCAACTGAACGTTTAGGCAGTTATGGTCAATACTCGCAATCACAAATACAAGGTATGCTTCCTCGGATAGAACAAAAATGAACTGATGAACTTTTTTTAGGCCGATGCCCCCCTAAAATGCTCTGTTGAATTGATGCTCATACATTTTCTGTGCTAAGCTGTTTGAAACTGCGATCGTAATTTTGGACAACAGTTTCTTTCACAAGATTACGTCTGATTGGCTGAAAGTGCCGAAATTTAATGTACAATTTGGTTAGTGGTAAGCAAATGTTTCGTTTCGCGACTTGGTTCGTGCTGTCGTCGCTTCCCGCTTGCTTCACAACAGAACAGAGTTCGGTTGCGGCTTTTTTATCGGTGAAATAAACTAAAAAACAAACAAACTAAAATTGTTAACGAGGACCATTGCCGGATTAGCCTTAGTAAGCGCTAGTGGCAATTACCTTGATTAAAGATAAAGATAAAGACCCTGGTTATGTATGCGTCTAACTTTTAATAAATCATAAGCAAGAACCAATCAAAATGCGAGTATAAATCAGCTTAATATTATTTCTTTTTGGCGCCCTAGAAGACAACATAAAATTAAGAACTCGTGATATTCCCTTGGCTAGCTAATTACTGGTAATGGATGAATCGAGAGCAAATCTCATGACCGTTCCTTCACTTGTGCTGAACCAAAATGTCCGCGATTCCTTAGCAATCCCCAACATTCATAATGCCGTTTTCAAGCTGAAGTCTCACCTAAAACGTCTGGCGTGTTAGAGCAGTTTTGAGTCGAGTGTCGAAAGCAATTGCGCGTTTGTTTTGCTTATAATTTGTTTTTTGTGTAGCTCTGTGATTGGATCCAACAACTTTACTGCCTGAACTTTCAAACCAATCTGGGGCCGGTTGCTGGAAGCCCGGTTAGCGCTAACCATTGGTTAAGAGGTGTCAAAACCGATAGGTTTCCATGGTATTTAACCCTGGTTAGCGCTAACCATGCTTCGAGCAACCCGGGCCAGATCGAAAACTAAAACCAGTTGCTCCTTGGTCACTCTGGGTTCCCGCCCTTGTCGCCGGCTCCGTTGAATTTCTTTGCGCTCTGATTGGTTACACAAACCAAGTCGTTAATTATTTTGATTTATCGTTGGCTGAAAGTTGTATATTCCTCGGAATGCGATTGGCCCCATGCTCGCTTTGGTTCTAGTTTCACGACACTCGACGGAAAACCGCTCTAACCTCGTCATAGTTTTTAGCATGCAATGTTAGCATTTTAATCACCTTACTGGCGTGCAGTAGTGTGTAATAAACGTGTTGGGATGTGAACAATTAGAAGAAACGTGCGCAATGCTCTAAAATAATGTAAAAATTTGCCATTGTTATATATTGTGAACAGGCTTGGTCACTGGTGTAACTTAAAAGCTTCCAAGCCAGTATTCAGTCGTGGAACTCGGTGAGGAGGTGCAGCGGAAAACAGGGTTGGTTGTTCCGTAAAACCCGAAGTTGTCTTCGTCGCGTATTCCACCTTTTAAGTCGCAATTACCGTGGCCGGAACTGTCCAGATGAAGGTCATATGGTTTACCATATCCCCTATAAACAGTGCATTTGGAACACGTATTTCCATGAACGTTCACAAACTCCGTTTCCATGCAAGCCACAGGATTTGCCGGTTTCTTCATAATATCCAAGTATTGCAGGGACACTCTCCAGTAATCTCGGTAGTCCACGCCAATGGTCGAAAAATTGCAAGTGGCTCGCAAGTGAGAGGAGAAATCCTGGATGGATTTCATGCGGGACTTGGACAGGCGGTAGCTGTTCCATTCAGGTGCATCTTGGTTGACTGGCATGTCGTGCTCATACAAGGTCTTTCCTTTAAAGAGGGGGTGGTTTTGAAGGGAGTAGGACTGGATCAGAGTCCAAGCGGCTCCTTGCTCAGAAGTGAAGTCGCAGTAGACTGGAAATGAGATGCTCTCTCTGTCGGCGATGGTGTAAATACCGTTGGTGGTGTGATGGAATATCACCATGAGGTCTTTGCAGGATCGGGACACCGGTAGTTGACACCTGTGACCCGTGTGGCCTATTGGGCATGTGCAGTTGAATCGCCTCTTTGTGACGTCACAGACTTCATGACATGTGCCACCATTTTGGCAGGGAAAGGTCTCACAACAATTGTTTTGGCAAGTTGGAGTTAGGCAAGACTGCACAGGGATACCCTGGAAAAGAGAAAGGACTTATCAAGGGCCTGCGTCACGATAATGCTCATCAATGGTGAATTAAATGAATAGCTTGCGTCCGTCTTCCCATTCTTTCATATCTATTTATTTGTTTGTTTATTTTTGTACCTTCACTAAATGCTATTCAAGTCTTCCACAACTGGGCGCATTGCTCTTTAGTGCCCTTATTATTGTTTGGAAGCTCGAGAAGGTGCATTGAAACCATTCTCGACCCCAGAGCTCTTCCCTTTTGCGCATGTCTAACAGGCGTGCGCGGGAGGAGCTCTGGGCAACTCTACGCAAAGCTTAACCAAAATATAGCTACAGGGGTCTCACAGCGCATGCTTGAGGTTTCAAACCAAAATGGCGACGCTGTCTGAAAAATCCTTGCAGTACGCCTTAGCAAAAGGTGGCATTGGCATTACACACTTTTTTTAGGTGTTTCACTCATGTTTGTTTTGTGAACATTTTTTCGAAGCTATGTAGTTCTCTTGACAAGAGGAACCCCTCGCGCTGTAAGTTCAGTTTTTCGCGCGTACCGAGTTGGCCAATCAGAAGTAATTTCATTGTTTCAAATGATAACCAATCAGAACTGCAGGCTTGCGTAGAGTTGCCCAGAGCTCTTCCCGCCATTACGCCCGTCAGACATGCGCAGAAGGGAAGAGTTCTGGGGTCGAGAATGCATTGAAAACAATTTGCTCAATCTCGTTCTCTGAGCCTCCATTACCCTTGTCCAGCAGAACGGGCGCGGGAGGCTCTGGAATAATCCAAAACCGGAACCAGAAAACTCTGGTTCCGGTTAAATAACTGCGCGTGCGTGAGGGGAGACTGTTAGAAATCAACAAATTTTATGGAGTTCACCTTGCCATGACAGCCCTTACTCTTCACTCGCAAGACAGTACACATGAGTTTAAACACATCTCCTAATACACTCGAAGAGCTTAAACTGCTGAGAATAAACAACTGAACGAGATACATTTTATCAATCAAAACAGATTTCAGCATCTGGTGTCACGCAAGTGAAAATTGCTGTATTTTCGAAAGGAAAAACGTCACGGAACTGGTAAGTTGTAAAAAGATTTATTTCTAGATCATCTTCAACCTCGTGTATATAAAAATCCACAAGAAAGCACGATTTTCGAGTTTAGACTAAAAATGGCAGGAAATGAAACCGTTTTTCATCAGCCAATCAAATATGGCCTTTTTTGGATTCGACCAGAGTCTCTCTTTCCCGACCGCTGGTCAAGGGAACGATGACTCTGGGAACGAGATTGAATTTGCTTGGCTGAAAAAACGACTTTGCACATGCGCAGCAGCCAGTGACCCAAGCCTTTTAAAAACAGTGTGAATTTGGCTGTGCTTTCCAGGTCCCAGGTCAAGCCTCAATAACCATCCAGTGGATTTTCCTATTCCAACATTACACCTGTTCATGAATATGCGAAGTCTCCTTTGCTAACTGCGGGAATGTACAACTGAAAACCTCGGCAAATATCTTGATCTGCAATGGAATGCCGGCGGCCCCTCAGTTTACGGTATTATCTATTTTTAGAAAGGCTGCTGCATGATGAACAATACTTCGTGCGGCTGTTGGTTGCGGACCAATCAGATGCGTTGTGGTTATATCAGGGCCAATCTGATTAGCCGTTATTTGGCGGGACTGCCATTCTAAATTTGGATAATAATGTAACCTGATGGGCCGAGGCCAAATGAGAAAGATCGAGACTTCTGGGTTATGCACTTCAGTTGGAATATGTATTTTAAAAGCTGGATTGTCATCACTTATCCACTGGATAAAATCAAGTTTTTAAAACAATTAAGCCTTTTTCAAATTAAGACCCCAAGCTAAGCCAAGAAACCTCTTTCTCTCTTCTTGTAAACAAGTGCAAATATTAGCCTCTTGGTTTCTATTATTATTATTATTTATCTAGATATTTTTGTTACGTTACTCTCAGATCAATTTCAATCACACTGCTCTAAGAGTGACTATATATATACTAGTTATGCAATGCTTTCGAGTGGTATACCGTGAAATATCCCACGAGTGACTTGATTTTTCTTAGTATACACACGAGCCTTTAGGCGAGTGTGTATACAAAGAAAAATCAAGTCACGAGTGGGATATTCACGGTATACCACGAGACAGCTTTGCATAACTAATTTATCCCATGCCACTCAGTGAATTAGCACAAAACGTCACTCTTCAATGCTTTAACAGCAAATAAAATCAGTTAAAAAGTATTCAACAGAATGGCAACGTTTCTTGAAAGTACATAATTTTGATTAAAAAATAAAAATATATAAATAAGTACTGCGGATTAAATATATAAAAGCCTTTGTAGGCCGCGAGGAACGCCAGGATTTTTTCGTGGAATACTACCCGTTGCATACCGCAGAATATGCAACGGCTTTCTAGCGTTCTGATTGGCTGTATTCTCTATGGCATGGGATAAATATATATCAGTATGAGCCGAAATTATAGACTACTCTAAGAAACTACGCAAAAAAAAAAAAAAGCGCAAAAGAAAGACAACACACACAAAAATAAAAACAAAACAACAACCCCAAAATTGCAAACTTATGCAGAAAGCCAGCTTAAAAACGAAAAGTTGGCAAAGAGAAAAACTCTTTGCTTACGTAATGTGCACGGATGTAGGAAGCGGATAAAGGAGAATCAAAGGGTTATCAAATTACGGAAAAACAAGAGTCTTTTAATTAAGTACTTTGGCCTACTTCTGTTTCTGGTCATAAACCCATTGCATTCGTGGGTCACGTAGAGTTAAAACTCGCAAATTTCAAATTCTCCATTTCATAAGGGAAGGCTCTCATCAAGCATAAAATTGAGTTGGTAAAGCAGTGTGCACTGCGCAATCGCACGGCGATGGGTATGAGGCCAGTTCAAGCCTGGAACTTTCTTTCAGGCTTCTTTGAGGCTGCTTAAGTTGCCTTCATTACCTGAGATGATCACACTTCAACTCATGACATATCCGGACTTCAAACAGATGAATCGAAAATTTCATATATATTCTCAATCATACGAGCATGAAACTTGTTAACAGACACAGGAAAATTAGACGTGGTAACGAATAAAACTCAGGAGGCTTTGTAGTATTTGATTTCTGAAGTTAGATTACGAGACATCGAAGCTATATATTTATACTTGTTTTTATTTTATTTTATTTTATTTTTTTTTTTTTTACGTAGCGTACGTGATACGGACTTGCGGAGAAGGCACTTGCGTCTCACGCTAGAATCTCGGGTTCAATTCCTGGTCTAGAGTCGATCGGAAGGTCTTTTTCAGAAGTTCGTATTATAAAAATAATAAATAACGGGTGGGAAAGAAAAATAAAAGGGATAGAGGACAGGAAAAAGAAAAAAGTAAAAAATATGCTTACGCATGGGTAGGAAAGGAGAAGTAAACAACCTTTAATTAAACATAATTAATTATTATTGCCTTAAAGCTTTAAGCTTGAGGGGCCGTGTATAGAATGTAGGTGAAAATTCAAGTAAACGGAACAACGTCAAGAATCCCAACTGGGAGAAGGCAACCAGTTGGCCATTTACAAGACTTGATGGAGATAAATTGGACATCACCCTAGACAAATCCATTTGGCGGTCAGATCTCGATTTGAACCCGGAACACCTGCGTGCATATCCAGCGCCCTAACCACTGAGCCACGCCGGCCTCGGCCAAGTGCCATTTTAAAATAAAATAAGAAATAACGAGAGGCGATTCTTCTCTCTGTGCCTACGGCCAGAGTAATAAGCCACAACGAGCGCAAGAGGTGTTAGATCAGTACAAAACAAGGAAACCTACTTATAAAAAGTTTCAATGTTTACTTTGCGATGACAACACTTACATTCTCGTTGTAGTAAGCTCTGCGTATCTCATAATAGGTGGTCCCTTCTTTAACTTTCAGTCCTTTTGTCGCCAGCTTGGAGTTCGCATCGTTCAGGTCGCAGTTTTCGGTTTTATTGAGTTCGTTGAAGTTGAAGGAGAGACATTGACATTTCTCCAGGCACTCAAAAAGACATTCTTTCCAAAATGAAAAACTCAAGGTCTCAAAGACGTAGTCATCAAGGGAAAAGTTGATTTTAGAGTCGGTTTCAAGAGAAAGAGATAATTTTTCACAAGGTCCGCGTGGACACTGGCCCCGCGCGCTGGAATAGTAAATAACGACAAAACGTAGCGCAAGAGACCAGCAAAAATGACTCCAATTATGAGCTTTGAAGAACATGATGGGTCCACGCAATCCGGTACAGGGAGATACAAGGGAAGATGCTGTCCTCGCCTCAAGTAGGCTTTCCACTGAATTGTCACGACCGGCGTGAACTTTTAATGTGCTATTAAATATTTAGCAAGTAATAAGTTTCTGATTCATACACGTCTTTGACATTTCTTTAATTACATTTTCATTACCTGCGATGATCACACTTCAACTCATGACATATCCGGACTTCAAACAGATGAATCGAAAATTTCATATATATTCTCAATCATACGAGCATGAAACTTGTTAACAGACACAGGAAAATTAGACGTGGTAACGAATAAAACTCAAGAGGCTTCGTAGTATTTGATTTCTGAAGTTAGATTACGAGATATCGAAGCTATATATTTATACTTGTTTTTATTTTATTTTATTTCATTTTTTTACGTAGCGTACGTGATACGGACTTGCGGAGAAGGCACTTGCGTCTCACGCTAGAATCTCGGGTTCAATTCCTGGTCTATAGTCGATCGGAAGGTCTGTTTCAGAAGTTCGTATTATAAAAATAATAAATAACGGGTGGGAAAGAAAAATAAAAGGGATAGAGGACAGGAAAAAGAAAAAAGTAAAAAATATGCTTACGCATGGGTAGGAAAGGAGAAGTAAACAACCTTTAATTAAACATAATTAATTATTATTGCCTTAAAGCTTTAAGCTTGAGGGGCCGTGTATAGAATGTAGGTGAAAATTCAAGTAAACGGAACAACGTCAAGAATCCCAACTGGGAGAAGGCAACCAGTTGGCCATTTACAAGACTTGATGGAGATAAATTGGACATCACCCTAGACAAATCCATTTGGCGGTCAGATCTCGATTTGAACCCGGAACACCTGCGTGCATATCCAGCGCCCTAACCACTGAGCCACGCCGGCCTCGGCCAAGTGCCATTTTAAAATAAAATAAGAAATAACGAGAGGCGATTCTTCTCTCTGTGCCTACGGCCAGAGTAATAAGCCACAACGAGCGCAAGAGGTGTTAGATCAGTACAAAACAAGGAAACCTACTTATAAAAAGTTTCAATGTTTACTTTGCGATGACAACACTTACATTCTCGTTGTAGTAAGTTCTGCGTATCTCATAATAGGTGGTCCCTTCTTTAACTTTCAGTCCTTTTGTCGCCAGCTTGGAGTTCGCATCGTTCAGGTCGCAGTTTTCGGTTTTATTGAGTTCGTTGAAGTTGAAGGAGAGACATTGACACTTCTCCAGGCACTCAAAAAGACATTCTTTCCAAAATGAAAAACTCAAGGTCTCAAAAACGTAGTCATCAAGGAAAGAGTTAATTTTAGAGTCGGTTTTAAGAGAAAGAGATAATTTTTCACAAGGTCCGCGTGGACACTGGCCCCGCGCGCTGGAATAGTAAATAACGACAAAACGTAGCGCAAGAGACCAGCAAAAATGACTCCAATTATGAGCTTTGAAGAACATGATGGCTCCACGCAATCCGGTACAGGGAGATACAAGGGAAGATGCTGTCCTCGCCTCAAGTAGGCTTTCCACTGAATTGTCACGACCGGCGTGAACTTTTAATGTGCCATTAAATATTTAGCAAGTAATAAATTTCTGATTCATACACGTCTTTGACATTTCTTTAATTACATTTAATTTTAAGCACACAGTTCCTAATTATACTATTTCTTGCCTTAGGTTGCTAACTAGTTAACTTCAGAGTTTATTCGTTACGACGTTTTTCTGTCGTTTTGGAATTAACGCGTCAGTAAATACGCTTAAAAGAGTTCGAGTTTCAGAGGATGATTATTTTACAAGGTGAAAAAAGTATTGAAAACAGGTGATACATTACTGCATAAAAAATATTACCGTGGACTGTTTTCAACGACGTATTTTTGATATCGATTTGGGCCCATGGAAAGCTTGTGCCAGCTTCAAACGCCCTTTATAACATAGCGCGCGTGCTTCCCTATCTAATTCCTATTGGCGTCATCATGGTACATTTCTCAACATACGCACGGCCGTGCGTTCATCTGATGACGTGTCCAACTTGTAATCAAATACAAAATGGCGTGTTTGTAATCAGCCAATAAGAATCTTTGTTTTTCTCAGTACGCGCATTGAGAGAATTTTGTAATCAATCACAAATAAACCTGTTTTCCGCGCACTACTTTCTTGTCACTATGTTACAAAAGAATTGGTTCATGCTTTTAGCTGTGCGTATATCGAGTTATGGATGCACTTGGGAAGTTTGGAGAGCACTGAACAAGCTAGGGTTGCTCTCGGCTACGCCTCGATGAACTCTTACGCTTCTTTCGTGCTCTCCAAACTTCCTGCGTGCATCGATAACTCAATATACGCACTCTAAGCATGAACCAATTCTTCATTTTACTAGCACAAAATCTGTCACGGCACTCCTAAACAGTCTCGGTACGGCACCTATGTTTTTCGGGCGCGGCCTAATATATTTTTGACATGTGAACACAACCGACAGAGGACTTATTGGGCACTCGTTCCAGAAATTTTTGGGCTGCCGAGCACATCTCCGGAGGTGCGCTCGGCAACGATGAACTCGAAGTTCGGCGCGTGAAAACTGATTGCCGTGCCGTGCTCCGTGTGAAGCGGTCAGTGGTAACTCGAAGAACGGCCACTGTGCATGCGATTTTCCAGGCACCTCGGCGAAGTCTACAAAAATTGTGTAAACACGCAGTTCCATGCCAACAGATTACCGGTACGGTGCCACGACTGAGGATTATCGGGCCAATTTTTCTGCGTGTAGAGCTGTGTAAACAGGCAGTGCCGCGTCAAGAAAATATCGATGGCTTTCCACGATTAAGAAGTGCCGTCCCATTTTTTCTGGGTGTCTTAAAGGGGTTTCAAGCCTCGATCTTTCGCCAGCTACCAGATACCTAACTCCGATAGGTAGTTATTGTCAAATCAACAGTGCGAAGCCGTAAACGTGCTACAAACTGTCATGGCCGCGAACACCCCTTCTCTCCCCAACTCTGAGCAATCAATAGGTCCGCAATGTACATATAACACAGTGGTGAGGGAAACGGATGTCGGCCCCTAGACCATATGCTTACTCGCAGCTGAGTTCAGTTCCACTTTGACTGGGAGCAATTATATCACAGGCAGCTCAGACTTACAAATCGCCTAATCTTAGCTCATAGTGAAGAAAATAAAATAAACTTCCTTTTTTTGTATCTTGTGTCCTTATGTCTGTTTGAGGCATTCTGGGCTAGTTTTGCGATTCGTTCCTAACCTTCAATGAAACTGAAAGTAATAACTGTAGTTGATAGGGAGAATGTTTCCTGAGCTTAACGGAAAAAATAAATAAATAAAAGGTCTGTGGGTAGGAAAAGAAGTTCAGGCAGTTACTGCAAAAATGGCTTTTTCCTTTTTCTTGCAAACTACTCTACAGATTGATTTATAGTTCCTTACAAAAACATACAACCCGAATACAGCCCTGATGGATGTTCGGCTGCACTTTGAGCATTGTTCAGTTTCCATCTACAGTTTAGCCGAATCACCCTTATCTTGGGCCTTGACCTGGTCGGTCTTTGAGTCTTTGCTAGTGTCCTTGGTGACGACAGAAGTGATTGCGCTAAACTGCTTCGAGCTTGACGCAGTCATTCCTGATGGCAAGTGCTGGAAAGGTCTCACAGCAGTCGAACGCGGAATATCAGTAGCAACCAGGAGCTTAATTTTGGACGAATGAGTCACTGGAGAACTTGCCGCCATCGCTGTCACCTGCGATGGAAGCAGAGGGCTTCCTGATCTCGGTTGAGGCGGCTGTTTTAAGACGCCATGAGATGCTGAGGAAACACCTTGGGACGCGGCTTTATGGGAGTCACCCTTTGACGAAACCTGAAGAGCATTATTTGACGCTACCTTTGGTGTGTTCTCAGAAGACTCTTGAGGAGCCGCCTTCGTGGAAACAGATAATGCTTTTGAGGCATTGATTGTTGCACAGGATGCACCCTTTGAGGTAACGGTTCCAGACACAGGATCCTGGACGGTAATTTTTAGTGACGTTGGCGAAGACACTCTTGGATTCTTAGAGGCAGACTGCGAAGCACTGATGTTAGAAACCTCAGCAGTTTCCTCGGAAGAAGCACTCTTCAATAGAGCAGAATTGGCGACCTTTTCAGAAATACTGGTTGTTTCATGCGACGCAACATTTTGAGAGGGAACTTGAGGTGCCGTTTGGGAGATGGACTTTGAGTAGGATTGAGGAAGTTGGCTTTCTCTCTTGTCCATTGCCACACTGGATTCTCCTTCGACTTGTTCATATTGTTTCGCTTGTGACCCTGCGTTTTCTGATTTTGTCACTGCGGTGTTATTACTCGGAGTTGACTTCAAGTCTTTGTCTTTTATTCCTTGAGATTCCAAGGCTGTAGAGTCATGATCACGGATCTCAGCTTCCTGAGGACCTTCTAAGCTGTCTTCCTTAGCGGCATCAGTTAGCTTAGAATCAACATGCTTCTTGGCACTCACAGATGAACCATTCTCAACGTTTTGTTGTTCGTTACCAGCGCCTGGCAACGATTTCAAATCCGCTCCCTGCTTCGTGCCACTCACGCTGTCTAACGGCGTACCTTGCAGTGGTATTTGAGGACTGCTACACACCGCCACAAGACTAGCAGCCGCCAAATTAGGAGAGATACTCTCCGAGGCAGGGGAGGCGGAAGGGAGTGCAGCCGCACTTGAACTCGCAGACGATGCCGTGGCGGAAACAGACCCGGTAGACGACAGGCTATCCTCACCAATGTTACCACCGCAGCTATCAACTTCCATCTTGTCGGGGCAAGCAGCTGGCGCGTCACTTGCCAACTGAGAACAAAGCAATGGCTTTGTCACCGGTGTTGATTGCGGGGTAACAAGCAGTGACTCTTCCGTCTGGTTTGCGGGTGTAGGAGGCACAAGTGTACAGGATTTCTCCTGTAGTGCTTCTGATACATCAGGTTCACCTTTTTTCTCCAGAGCTTTGGTCTTTCGTAATCTACAAGACAGACTATACGAAGAGTCTTAGAATAGAAAACAAAGACAAAATAATAATAATATATATTTTTTTTCATCCTTTCACAACCATCACTGGTTACTCTCAAAACTTGAACGGAACAGCCAAAATTGTACACTTGCGATATTGAATTATCGCAACCCTTATGACGTGACGCATCACAATTCATTTGTTGAGTGACTACTGAAACACTTCATTCTAGTATTCATAGCAGTCACCAAAAAAAATAATTGTGATGCGTTACCTCATATAAGGTGTAAGGCCAATTATATAAAGAATACTATTAAGGGATGGCTTGTTTTTCTTGTATGCTAACATTTCCCTCTCACAATTTGAACCATTGTTCGGACTCCAGAGGAACACACTCTTTGAGGAATGTTTTTGAAGCTGTTCAATAAACTCGCAGGTCGCGTTTTCTCGGGTCTAAAACGCAATAAAGCACTCCTGCTCGTTTACTAAACAGTACATAAGCTATACCCGTACCAGTGGATTTTCCAAGAAAACGTATTCTCAGCACATTGGCTACAATTTCGTGCCGTTTACACTTACTTCGCTCTTTCCTTTGCATCGTGCAGGTCTTTTTTTACATCTGGTCTTTTCATACTTGGTGGTAGCTCAGTGTGTAGCCCACAGGCCGTGTGTGTGAATATCTTGGCCACATTTCTTTCACAGGGACTGTCACCGTTGGAGGTAAATGTACACTTCTGAAACAGCAGTTGATTTGGATCATGTGTTATGTCTGCCAGTGAGTCAGGGAAAAGTGTAATAAAGAACTTTCTGGGGCACTGTTAGGGCCGATTTACACGGTACGACTCTGTTGCATGCGACAAGCTTACGACAGGCCTACGGCACAGTCGTAAGCGAGTTGTAGATTTGATTTACACGAAACAATTCGTGTCGTAGGCCTGTCGTAAGTTTGTCGCATGCGACGAAGTCGTACCGTGTAAATCGGACCTTAGACAAATCGTCTTATTTGTTCATTGGTAAACAAAGCACCGCGCTTACAGCGCAGTCGTAACGCGGCGTCAAGCAGTGATTGTTTCTTGTTGGTACCTTTCCTTGTTCCTGAAGTTTTCCGCCGGATACTCTGCTTTTGCTCTCTCCCCAAAAAACATTAACAACAACAACAACAGCAACAATGATTTCCAAAATTAACGCTTATTCAATTTGGAGAGTTCCCCAAGGGCACTATATACTCTCGAGGAGGGTTTTCCCCAATGAGCATTGCTTTTGAAAGCGCTTCTGAAAGCGCGCCACACTTCACACCTCCCAACAATGCGGCGCTTATTCCGAACGATAAGTTATAGAGCTACTCTTGTTGAAAAAAAAAACACTTTCTATGGTCTATATAAGAGTAAAGATCATGGAAAACTGTCGTCAGTTTGTTCATTAAAGAGCAACACAGGGGAATGTATAAAGGATACGTTTCATGCAGTGTTTGGTGAGTGGCAACACCCTTTCAGTGCATCTGTTACCCCCAGGCGAGTAAGTACAGCGCAGCGTGGACACAGTCTGCTGTCGTGTTGTTGTTCCTTGTTTCTTTTCTTTAGCCTGCTTGTGTAACAAAGCTTTAGTGCCAGGACGCTCATGATGCCGTTTATATCCAAGCAACTGTGTGGGTGTCAATTGGCACTCGCCTATTTACGGAATTACGCTGTTAGAGCCTGGACAAGCCTGAACGCCTGCATGTATTTGCATAATGAGTTTGCATAATTACATGCGAGCGCGTCAAGTCAAGTAATTTCACTGAGCAAATAATCACTACCTTCGCCAAGTCATGTAAAGTAAGAAACATCGTTTCTCTTAGAACAAAGTGAAGTTTTCATGCGCATCTAGAGGCGTTTTCAATTGACTGTCGAAACTAATTACGCGATTGCTTTGCCGGTTGCTGTCTTGGTTTGCTCTGTGATTGGACAAAAAAAACTCGCGCAAACTTTTCAACCAATCAGATGCACAATTAAAATCAACTGCGACTTGGTCTCTCGTTTCCCGCGCTTCGCGCCGGCTGCCTTGACTTAGTTTGCATCATGATTGGCTAGTAAAACCAATTCGTGAATTCAGTACGTACGGCGCTTTCCTTTTTTTCAGAACTGGCCCGGCCAGACCGGTTAGTTTGCAAAGAAAATGCAACATTTTGAAGGAATAGTTGCAGGTTGCATGATGAATAGTTGCATAATGCTTTTTGTGGGTATTTTCAGCGCAACTAATAACTACAAGATGAGAGATCCACGGACAAAGTTGTTTCTCGTAATCTTTGAGATTCAAGAGATCTGAACGAAAAAGCCCAAATTACTGGCCCAGGGCACTGGAGACTAAATTGAGGTCTCTGTAAGCTACTGTACTATTAACCTCCTTCTTCTTCCTCTTCTGCCTAAATTGCTTGACAGTATTTCCGCTTTCTCTCTTTCATCACATGCTGCAGCCTCTTGAACTGAGCAATGTACAATGAACGCAGTCTGATCATTTTATCCCGGCACACCCTAGTCGCTTCCTCCACAGTCCATACACCAGCATGCCTGTGAAAAAGATTCATATAATTCAGGAATTATGATTTAGGAAGCGCATGCATTCAACCGTCGACTACAGCCAAAAGTGAAGATATCTGTACCTCTAAATGTCGGCTTTTTCCAATATTGTCCAAGAAACCGGAAAGTTTCTAAACTACCCCTAGTTTCGATCATTATACTGTAGTTTGGAACTGAAGTGCTGTAAAGGTGAAACGTGATAAAAGGTGAATGCAGGAGGTCAAAGGTTACAAACCTTTGACCTCCTGCATTCTCCTTCGGTTACCACAACTGATGAGACGAAAAATAGACCATGTTTGCGCGACAAGTGCCAATAGCCCGTAACAACTTGCAAAAAGAAAAGGCGGTATGCAAAGTGCACGCAGCGAAGTCATGTTGAGCACAGTAATGTTGCGAGCGTTTGCAAGGGTCTAAAGCAGCAATTTGCATTTTGCGTACTTTTTCAGATACCGCGATCAAACGATGGAAAAGACTTGTGGGAATACATCGATCCTACAGTCAACAAGTTACTGTTGGATGGTATGGATTATTGGATGACGTATAGCAGTGGTCAGACTTTGCTGTTTTCTAATAATAATTTCCTTAGACACAGTCATGTTCTTGACGTAAGCCAGGTTCACAATCATGCGCGGAACGTACAACCTTGCATTGGAAGGGAGGCTTAGCTTGGCTGGCGGGCCAGATTGTTTTGAAACATGGCCGGGATAGTATTGGAGAAACGAGGGTTGAAGACGTTTGCGACAGGCAAGACAAAATCCAAAACCTTCCATGCTAGCCGTACGTTCTGCGCATGACTGTGAAACTGGCTTATACTTTCTACACTTGTCAACCTTTGCAGAAATTGCATAGGATTTTCTCAAAGTTATGGAGAAGTGTCCTAACAGACTCAAGAGGAAAATTAACACGGTCACCAACCTTAAGGCAAGGAAATCTATTTTAGGTTACATGATAGATCCAATATAATCCCTTGAGATACTGCTCAGGTGTGTATTGTTATTTCAGTCGAGAGGTCATTCCTTGTTGGTCATTTTGCGAAGAAATTTCCACGATATTTTTCTTCCCAAGATTTCTGTGGATTGAATGCAAGACTTATCTAGAAATCGCAGTTAAAAGTCACCTTCCTCGCACCTAGAATTGAAGCAAATTAGTCAACGTAAAAAAGACTAAAGCGCTGACGTTCGCGGGTAATTCCTTTCGTCACGGGGAGTCCAACGACGCAACTTCGAACTTAGGTCCTTTCTCTCTTCCTCCAGCCGGTCACGTGACCATGTGGTTGCAACAATATCGCGGGAGGGATGGCAGTTTTTTTTTTTTTTTCGCAACACAAATTTACGACTCTACCTCCCCTCTGTCTCAACGGATTTTTTTCCAACTTCCCAGAATTTGGCTGATCATGTGAGCAGCTCTAACCAGAGTTTCTCTTTCGACGACATCGGACGGGGCGCCAACGCTCTAAATGGCAGCCCTTTGATCTCTGTACGGTGACTAAGGGTGCATTAGTTTGGGACTACTCTATTTCTATTCCGGTTTAGGATTAACGGAATAACAGGAATAACGTTTTCCAAAAAAACTGGTATTCCGAAAACGGAATGGTTCTTGCAGAGGTGACCTGAGAACTAACAGTCAGAATAGTCTGGACACCACTGAGACTGCATTTGGCGGCCGCGCGCGATTTTGGCGCCAAAATAGTCTCAGAAAAACTCGTATTCGGTGTATTCCGAGTAAACCGTATTCTGTTTATTCCGTTCATTCTGCTATCGAGAGCAGAATGAACAGAATAAGTCCCAGAAGAACTCGTAAATCGACCATTCCGTCTATTTTTGTTCCGGAATAGTCCCCAAAAAAGTGCACCTTAAATTACTGTTTGCTGCATGCATCAGGTGCGTTGAAACTGAACGAAACTGGTAGCGCTTTGTTCCCCCACCACCCACCACCCGGTGCGACTTTTCCTTTTAGAAACCGCTCTCCTACTGAGAAAAAAGGGTGAGCATTCGATAACACCCCGTAAAACCAGATTTCTGCACTCCTGAGGATGAGAAGCCTCACTAAACCAATTGTTTTTCACTCCGACTGCCGGTTGCTCATGAGATTTCACCCGATCTTACAGAAAATATGTCGGTGTAGTGACGATTCGGGGTTGCTGTGGCCAAAAGGAGATGGGTTGAGAATTTTCTGAAGAGAAAATAACTCTATAAGGCCAACAACAGCGTGGAAATAGTAAATAGGAAAGTAGGTGCGTCGCCATTGCTTCAAGTGCCTCTTTTCGTTTACTTGCAGGGTGTATCACACAGCAAGGTGCCAAAAGGGGAGTCGAGCAGTAGAGCTTCGAGCTCATCAACAGCGGCTGCTTCAGCTGCCGGTCACAGTCTTGTTGATGGCGCTCAGAATGGGTTTTCCTCCTATGATGGTTTGAAAAATGATTTGGATGGGAAAGCGTTGCATAAGTCAAAATCTGATAAGGATAGAGACAGAGACAAAGAGAAGAGAAAGGAATCGTCTCTTGGTAAACTCAAGCCACTGCCCATTACCTCCACGGTGACGGCATCCACTGGGGCAAGTTCCTCGTCTTCAAACACAACTTTGCTTCCTTTGCCACCACTGCCACCTCTTACATCAAAATATGCAACTGTTACTAATGCTAATACCTTACAATCTAACGAAGTTAAAATGTCTACGTCTTTGGCTCATTCGACGACGTCTGGAGCGTCGATGTCGACGAAGGAATCATTGCCTTCAAGAGGTAAACATCGACACCATCATCACGATGAATCTCAGCCAGCCAAGAAACACAAATCATCGCATTCTCACTCGCAAAGGTCGCATTCATCGTCGCATCGCAAGCTCAGTGGCTCCTCTCAGTCCTCTGATTCTTCTCCATCTACTAACGTCAAACATCCAGGCTCTGCTTACAAGAGTTCGAACCAAGCTCCAAAGCTGCCTAATCCGCTTCATCATCAGTCGCAAACCCATTGCTCTTCTCATTCGCATTCACATTCCTCTAAAAAGCCGCATCCGTCAAGTCACAAATCTTCGTCATCCTCCTCGCATCATGGGCATGCTTCATCGCACCGGACGCCTTCTGGATCTTCAGAATCGTCGAAAAAACATTCAAGCGCCGTCAAACCGGGAACAACAATCTCTTCGCAGCCCGTCGCAGCCTTGAGACCATTAACGCCCCCACCACCCCCTCCCCCTCTTCCGTCCACAGTGGACTTGAGTGTGCTTTCCTCCATAAACACGCCAGGAATGCTTGGTGTCTTTCCAAGCGCAGAGATGCAGGCAATGCAGTCTCAAGCCATGCAGTTTCCAACTCCATTCATGCCTCCAGTGTTTGCATCAGGTATGATGCCAGGGATGATGCAGAAAATGGCTCCCCCTCCACCACCCCCTGATCCTGAACCATCGTCACCCCCTCCACCACCCCCTCCGATGCCATAAGATTGCAATAATTGCATACTTCTTTCTACTTGAAATTCGAGGCGGTTCGTGCCAGCGTTGTCCATGAAATGATGGAAAGCAACTCTAATATCAAGCGAAACAGAAGCGACATAAAAGCCAACATGAGAACGGAAGGAAATTTGCTACGTTGGTATAAATTGGAAAGAAGAATTTTCCGTTTGTAATATATTTGAGCTCTCTCAGTGAGAAGGTAATTAGCAAGAGCTCTCTGCAATTAATTTCGAAGAGGAATGGAAGTGCCTTTTTGTTTATCCTTAGTAATGAAAAATCACATATTTGCTTATTTTGAGCCGAATGGCCTGGCTCCATGAGATTCCTGCAGATTTACTCTATGGTAAAAATGTAGACCGGCACATTTTCCACATTTATACTTTTCATAAGAACCCTTTCATGCCTTCGGCATTCTCTGCAAGAAAAAATAAAACAGCGAAGCGTACATGTATATGAAATACAAGAGCAGCATTTGTCATGATATCACTGGTCTTGATAAATGGTGAAATTCGGGCTCATGTCAACCGCACTGCCACCTTCAAACGGAATGAAACCCAAATTTACCCGCAATATAATTTGACAGCTGTTGTGATAATAGCTGTTCTGAGTAGTGCAGCCTCTTTATTTATTCACTAAAATTCTGTCCTGAAATGTAAAATGTATTCACTGTAAAAAGTTGAACAATTTTGTCCTGTCTTTAGGCCGAGGCGTTTCACTCAAGTAACTTGTATTGAACATTGTATGACCTAGTTAGAGATGAGTAGACGGGCATGGCAAGGTCAATATTCCGAAGGGATGTAATAATTAGTGTCACCTTCTTTGGTTGACATTACGCAAAGTGACGTTTGGTGAAATTGCGAAGTAATGCACATTGGAAATGATTCGTTCAGCTGTGATGCGCCAAAGTGAGATTTATTTTGCTAAGAGACATTTCGCTCTACGAACATCTTTCAAAGATACATGAGGTATCGTATTGTTTAGGGTTTTTTTACACGTGCCTGTTATGGGTGAAAAATGTTTTGACAGTAATGAAAATTTATGCAAATGGTAAATCTAAAGAAAAGATTGATTGACTTGGGGCATAACATCAACATTTATAAATGATTCAGACTTCAACCTGTAACCCGTATTTTTGCATTAGAAGCATTTCGACTTTCTCTGTTTCTAGAGCGGAACTCCAAGTGCTTGTGCAAATATGACACAACGATCTCTCTCTCTCAAAACGGCGATTAGTGTTTATCATTCACTTGATCGAGTCAAACGTTTCTTCAGCGGGTAGTTCCAAGAAACGCAGACTTTTCCTTGCAGCGAGACCTCTTTATAGACAAAAATTGATGGTTAAGTGCAGGTGTAGACTGTTATGGGTGGTAAAATGGTAATAATTGACGAAATTTCTACATTTGGTGAAGGGAAACGCTCACGTCAGTTAAAAGGTCACATCGCAAGGTTAATAGTAAAACCTAAATAACAGTTGTAAGCAAGGGTAGTCACGGAACAGGGTTAACATTTTACAGTGAAGTGTTCCTGTCCAGACAACATGCCCATCATTAAGCTTAATAAATAGCAAGTTTTTGGTTAGAAAAAGAAATATAAGTTTTTCAAAGGTTGTTTACATGTGGCTGTATGTGACATTGCAGATTTTCTCATTTGGAACAAAGCCTGATTAACAACGAAAAATTAGCACTGTTTCAGTTGGCCGAGTTTTGGCGTATGTAGGTAGGAACTAAAAGCATGCAATTCGGTTGCCTTAGGTTAAAATCTGTAGAGGGGTCTATTTTGAGCTTTCGCGCCACTTTTTCTTTCGCGCGCTAGCTGTCAAAAATGACGATAACGTCGCCTGGTCAGCTTGGCCGATAATGGATACTTGATCATGCCATATAGTTAATATATGAAGATGGTTATGAAACTCGACACGTTTCTTTGTTTCATGTTTTTTGTTCGCTTTTGGGCCTTGACCGTGGGAAAACCTTTTTCGAGAAGGTAACAATCAAAAGTGTCGATTAATTTATTCGCAACTAACTTGCGAACCGAAAACAAGACTGTGCACGGTCACAGACAATTCAACATCGATTGCGACAGCACTGTTCTCGTTTTTGAAATTTCAAAGGTTTCATAGCCAGTCCTTCGATTAACTACGGTCATGCTAATACAGAATGTGGCTTTTGTATAATTATACCTTTATGCACAGTTCTTTCACTAAATACGATTTCTGAGGCCATGTACATTAATTTTTTTTCTTGCACGTTAGATTCTTGAGCTCTGGTAGCTCCGGCGTAAACTTATTGAATAGTGGTGGGCGCTAAAAGCTTAAACAAATGTGTAGCTGAACAACTTATGCATAAACTTAAGATAAAAAACTTTGCTGGTCAAAGCACAATGAAGGTGAATATTTTTGTTGCTGTTGTTGAAAAAATGATGCAATCGAGCGGTTTTCACTGCTCAATTACTCGTAGTGATTGGCTGGGAAATCTCGATCGCGCCAAGTTCTCAACCAATCAGATGCTAAAGCAAAGTCAATAGTGACTTGATCTCAGGCGTTTTCCCGCACTAGGCGCCGATGTGCAAGTATGTGTTCTGCACGATTGGCTGCTTTCTTTGTCTGATTCTGTCCTGATTGGCCAAAGGAATTGCTTTAGTTTATTTATCTATTTATTATTTTTTTTTCACGACACTCAAAAACCGCTCTAGTTAACCGTAGGGTATAACTTTCCAGAATTTGTTTTGATAATTAATTTATTAAATATAAGTGAAGGTCATGCAGGAATTATTATAACTACGATATTGAACTCCATACTGAAATATCGCCTTGTGATCACGTAAGAAAAATAGTCGTGCAGCCATTGCAGTTGTCAAGAGGCTTATGTAGTGCTGCAAGGAATATGAATATTCCTTACGTATTCTTTTAATTTAGTTATCATTGTACGCAGTACTAAGAAGACAGTAAATTATCTCCGTTGAGATTGAAAATGGATTGATTTTGTCTCTTTGGTAGTGTGTGCAAGGAGAATGGTCGACACTGATTTGGTCCAGAAAGAAAACCATCCCAACGATACAAATTTGAACTCTATCCCTGGGGTGAATAAAATCATGCCCGCAAGGAAGACCGTCGTTCCCATATACTGTTTCTTGTACAGTTTTTGAGATTATTCGATGTTATCAACTGAACGTTTAGGCAGTTATGGTCAATACTCGCAATCACAAATACAAGGTATGCTTCCTCGGATAGAACGAAAATGAACTGCCGGATGAACTTTTTTTAGGCCGATGCCCCCCTGTGCTCTGTTGAATTGATGCTTATACAGTTTCTGTGCTAAGCTGTTTGAAACTGCGATCGTAATTTTGGACAACAGTTTCTTTCACAAGATTACGTCTGATTGGCTGAAAGTGCCGAAATTTAATGTACAATTTGGTTAGTGGTAAGCAAATGTTTCGTTTCGCGACTTCGTTCGTGCTGTCGTCGCTTCCCGCTTGCTTCACAACAGAACAGAGTTCGGTTGTGGCTTTTTTATCGGTGAAATGTCGGTGAAATGTCGGTGAAAAACAAACAAACAAAAATTGTTAACGAGGACCCTGGTTATGTATGCGTCTAACTTTTAATAAATCATAAGCAAGAACCAATCAAAATGCGAGTATAAATCAGCTTAATATTATTTCTTTCTGGCGCCCTAGAAGACAACATAAAATTAAGAACTCGTGATATTCCGGCCTTGGCTAGCTAATTACTGGTAATGGATGAATCGAAAGCAAATCTCACGACCGTTCCTTCACTTGTGCTGAACCAAAATGTCCGCGATTCCTTAGGAATGCCCAACATTCATAATGCCGTTTTCATGCTGAAGTCTCACCTAAAACGTCTGGCGTGTTAGAGCAGTTTTGAGTCGAGTGTCGAAAGCAATTGCGCGTTTGTTTTGCTTTTGTTTTTTGTGTAGCTCTGTGATTGGATCCAACAACTTTACTGCCTGAACTTTCAAACCAATCTGGGGCCGGTTGCTCGAAGCCCGGTTAGCGCTAACCATTGGTTAAGAGGTGTCAAAGCCGATAGGTTTCCATGGTATTTAACCCTGGTTAGCGCTAACCATGCTTCGAGCAACCCGGGCCAGATCGAAAACTAAAACCAATTGCTCCTTGGTCACTCTGGGTTCCCGCGCTTGTTGCCGGCTCCGTTGAATTTCTTTGCGCTCTGATTGGTTACACAAACCAAGTCGTTAATTATTTTGATTTATTGTTGTCTGAAAGTTGTATATTCCTCGGAACGCGAATTGCCCCATGCTTCCTTTGGTTCTAGTTTCACGACACTCGACTGAAAAGCGCTCTGACCTCGTCATAGTTTTTAGCATGCAATGTTAGCATTTTAATCACCTTAGTGGCGTGCAGTAGTGTGTAATAAACGTGTTGGGATGTGAACAAGTAGAAGAAACGTGCGCAATGCTCTAAAATAATGTAAAATTGCCATTGTTATATATTGTGAACAGGCTTGGTCACAGATGCAACTTAAAAGCTTCCAAGCCAGTATTCAGTCGTAGAACTCGATGAGGAGGTGCAGCGAAAATCACGGTTGATTTTGCGGTAAAACCCGAAGTTGTCTTCGTCGACTATTCCACCTTTTAAGTCGCAATTACCGGCACCGGAACTGTCCAGATGAAGGTCAAAATTTTTACCATATGCCCGGTAAACAGTGCAGTTGGAACAGTTATTTCCATGAACATTTACAAACTCCGTTTGCATGCAACCCACTTGTCGATTTCCCGGGTTCTTCATAATATCCAAGTATTGCAGGGACACTCTCCAGTAATCTCGGTAGTCCACGCCAACGGTCGGAAAATTGCAAGTGGCTCGCAAGTGAGAGGAGAAATCCTGGATGGATTTCATGCGGGACTTGGACAGACGGTAGCTGTTCCATTCAGGTGCATCTTGGTTGAATGGCATGTCGTGCAGATAGAAGGCCTTTCTCTTAAAGTTAGCGTGGTTTTGAAAGGAGTAGGACTGGATCAGAGTCCAAGCGGCTCCTTGCTCAGAAGTGAAGTCGCAGTAGACTGGAAATGAGATGTTCTCTCTGTCGGCGATGGTGTAAATACCGTTGGTGGTGTGATTGAATATCACCATGAGGTCTTTGCAGGATCGGGACACCGGTAGTTGACACCTGTGACCCGTGTAGCCTATTGGGCATGTGCAGTTGAATCGCCTCTTTGTGACGTCACAGACTTCATGACATGTGCCACCATTTTGGCAGGGAGAGGTCTCACAACAATTGTTTTGGCAAGTTGGAGTTAGGCAAGACTGCACAGGGATACCCTGGAAAAGAGAAAGGACTTATCAAGGGCCTGCGTCACGATAATGCTCATCAATGGTGAATTAAATGAATAGCTTGCGTCCGTCTTCCCATTCTTTCATATATATTTATTTGTTTGTTTATTTTTGTACCTTCACTAAATGCTGTTCAAGTCTTCCACAACTGGGCGCATTGCTCTTTAGTGCCCTTATTATTGTTTGGAAGCTCGAGAAGGTGCATTGAAACCATTCTCGACCCCAGAGCTCTTCCCTTTTGCGCATGTCTAACAGGCGTGCGCGGGAAGAGCTCTGGGCAACTCTACGCAAAGCTTAACCAAAATATAGCTACAGGGGTCTCACAGCGCATGCTTGAGTTTTCAAACCAAAATGGCGACGCTGTCTGAAAAATCCTTGCAGTACGCCTTAGCAAAAGGCTCTTTTAGGGGTTTCACTCATGTTTGTTTTGTGAACATTTTTTCGAAGCTATGTAGTTCTCTTGACAAGAGGAACCCCTCGCGCTGTAAGTTCAGTTTTTCACGCGTACCGAGTTGGCCAATCAGAAGTAATTTCGTTGTTTCAACTAATAACCAATCAGAACTGCAGGCTTGCGTAGAGTTGCCCAGAGCTCTTCCCGCCATTACGCCCGTTAGACATGCGCAGAAGGGAAGAGTTCTGGGGTCGAGAATGCATTGAAAAGAATTTGCTTCGCTGAAAAAACGACTTTGCACATGCGCAGCAGCCAGTGACCCAAGCCTTTTAAAAACAGTGTGAATTTGGCTGTGCTTTCCAGGTCCCAGGTCAAGCCTCAATAACCATCCAGTGGATTTTCCTATTCCAACATTACACCTGTTCATGAATATGCGAAAAGTCTGCTTTGCTAACTGCGGGAATGTACAACTGAAAACCTCGGCAAATATCTTGATCTGCAATGGAATGCCGGCGGCCCATCAGTTTACGGTATTATCTCTTTTTAGAAAGGCTGCTGCATGACCAACAATACTTCGTGCGGCCGTTGGTTGCGGACCAATCAGATGCGTTGTGGTTATATCAGCGCCAATCTGATTAGCCGTTATTTGGCGGGACTGCCATTCTAAATTTGGATAATACTGTAACCTGATGGGCCGAGGCCAAATGAGAAAGATCGAGACTTCTGGGTTATGCACTTCAGTTAGAATATGTATTTTAAAAGCTGGATTGTCATCACTTATCCACTGGATAAAATCAAGTTTTTAAAACAATTAAGTCTTTTTCAAATTAAGACCCCACGCTAAGCCAAGAAACCTCTTTCTCTCTTCTTGTAAACAAGTCCAAATATTAGCCTCTTGGTTTCTATTATTATTATTATTATTATTATTATTATTATTTATCTAGATATTTTTGTTTCGTTACTCTCAGATCAATTTCAATCACACTGCTCTGAGAGTGACTATATATATACTAGTTATGCAATGCTTTCGAGTGGTATACCGTGAAATATCCCACGAGTGACTTGATTTTTCTTAGTATACACACGAGCCTTTAGGCGAGTGTGTATACAAAGAAAAATCAAGTCACGAGTGGGATATTCACGGTATACCACGAGACAGCTTTGCATAACTAATTTATCCCATGCCACTCAGTGAATTAGAACAAAACGTCACTCTTCAATGCTTTAACAGCAAATAAAATCAGTTAAAAAGTATTCAACAGAATGGCAACGTTTCTTGAAAGTACATAATTTTGATTAAAAAATAAAAATATATAAATAAGTACTGCTCATTAAATATATAAAAGCCTTTGTAGGCCGCGAGGAACGCCAGGATTTTTTCGTGGAATACTACCCGTTGCATACCGCAGAATATGCAACGGGTTTCTAGCGTTCTGATTGGCTGTATTCTCTATGGCATGGGATAAATATATATCAGTATGAGCCGAAATTATAGACTACTGTAAGAAATTACGCAAAAAAAAAGCGCAAAAGAAAGACAACACACACACAAAAATAAAAACAAAACAACAACCCCAAAATTGCAAACTTATGCAGAAAGCCAGCTTAAAAACGAAAAGTTGACAAAGATGACGTAATGAGCATGGATGTAGGAAGCGGATAAAGGAGAATCAAAGGGTTATCAAATTACGGAAAAACAAGAGTCTTTTAATTAAGTACTTTGGCCTACTTCTGTTTTCGGTCATAAACCCATTGCATTCGTGGGTCACGTAGAGTTAAAACTCGCAAATTTCAAATTCTCCATTTCATAAGGGAAGGCTCTCATCAAGCATAAAATTGAGTTGGTAAAGCAGTGTGCCCTGCGCAATCGCACGGCCATGGGTATGAGGCCAGTTCAAGCCTGGATCTTTCTTTCAGGCTTCTTTGAAGCTGCTTAAGTTGCCTTCATTACCTGCGATGATCACACTTCAACTCATGACATATCCGGACTTCAAACAGATGAATCAAAAATTTCATATATATTCTCAATCATACGAGCATGAAACTTGTTAACAGACACAGAAAAATTAGACGTGGTAACGAATAAAACTCAGGAGGCTTTGCAGTATTTGATTTCTGAAGTTAGATTACGAGACATCGAAGCGATATATTTATACTTGTTTTTTTTTTTTTTTTTTTTTTAAACGTAGCGTACGTGATACGGACTTGCGGAGAAGGCACTTGCGTCTCACGCTAGAATCTCGGGTTCAATTCCTGGTCTATAGTCGATCGAAAGGTCTTTTTCAGAAGTTCGTATTATAAAAATAATAAATAACGGGTGGGAAAGAAAAATAAAAGGGATAGAGGACAGGAAAAAGAAAAAAGTTAAAAATATGCTTACGCATGGATAGGAAAGGAGAAGTAAAGAACCTTTAATTAAACCTAATTAATTATTATTGCCTAAAGCTTTAAGCTTGAGGGGCCGTGTATAGAATGTAGGTGAAAATTCAAGTAAACGGAACAACGTCAAGAATCCCAACTGGGAGAAGGCAACCAGTTGGCCATTTACAAGACTTGATGGAGATAAATTGGACATCACCCTAGACAAATCCATTTGGCGGTCAGATCTCGATTTGAACCCGGAACACCTGCGCGCATATCCAGCGCCCTAACCACTGAGCCACGCCGGCCTCGGCCAAGTGCCATTGTAAAATAAACTAACAAATAACGAGAGCGGGCGATTCTTCTCTCTGTGCCTACGGCCAGAGTAATAAGCCACAACGAGCGCAAGAGGTGTTAGATCAGTACAAAACAAGGAAACCTACTTATAAAAAGTTTCAATGTTTACTTTGCGATGACAACACTTACATTCTCGTTGTAGTAAGTTCTGCGTATCTCATAATAGGTGGTCCCTTCTTTAACTTTCAGTCCTTTTGTCGCCAGCTTGGAGTTCGCATCGTTCAGGTCGCAGTTTTCGGTTTTATTGAGTTCGTTGAAGTTGAAGGAGAGACATTGACACTTCTCCAGGCACTCAAAAAGACATTCTTTCCAAAATGAAAAACTCAAGGTCTCAAAAACGTAGTCATCAAGGAAAGAGTTAATTTTAGAGTCGGTTTTAAGAGAAAGAGATAATTTTTCACAAGGTCCGCGTGGACACTGGCCCCGCGCGCTGGAATAGTAAATAACGACAAAACGTAGCGCAAGAGACCAGCAAAAATGACTCCAATTATGAGCTTTGAAGAACATGATGGGTCCACGCAATCCGGTACAGGGAGATACAAGGGAAGATGCTGTCCTCGCCTCAAGTAGGCTTTCCACTGAATTGTCACGACCGGCGTGAACTTTTAATGTGCCATTAAATATTAAGCAAGTAATAAGTTTCTGATTCATACACGTCTTTGACATTTCTTTAATTACATTTAATTTTAAGCACACAGTTCCTAATTATACTATTTCTTACCTTAGGTTGCTAACTACTTAACTTCAGAGTTTATTCGTTACGACGTTTTTCTGTCGTTTTGGAATTAACGCGTCAGTAAATACGCTTAAAAGAGTTCGAGTTTCAAACAGGATGATTATTTTACAAGGTGAAAAAAGTATTGAAAACAGGTGATACATTACGGCATAAAAAATATTACCGTGGACTGTTTTCAACGACGTATTTTTGATATCGATTTGGGCCCATGGAAAGCTTGTGCCAGCTTCAAACGCCCTTTATAACGGCTTACGGTATTCAGCGAAACGAAACGAAACGAAACGAAACGAAACAAGACGAAACAAGACGAAAAGGAATTTATTACACATGCAAGAGTTAACGTCAATTAATGCCACTAAGAATTATTCCCTCCCGCGGAAACTGTCCTCGCCAGATCGCTTGTTTCGCAAAATACCAATGGCGGTTGATTGGTAATCGACGAAACAAGGCTCGCAAATTATTTTTAGAAGCGCTCTACCTTCGAAAGTTATATGGTTACATAAAGCCTATACTAGCTTACAGATCACACGAGAAATTTTGCCATCGCTACGAAAACCGTCCTCGCCAGATCGCTTGCTTCGCAAAATACCAATAGTGTCTTAAAGGGGTTTCAAGCCTCGATCCTTCGCCAGCTACCAGATACCTAACTCCGATAGGTAGTTATTGTCAAATCGACAGTGCGAAGCCGTAAACGTGCTACAAACTGTCATGGCCGCGAACACCCCTTCTCTCCCCAACTCTGAGCAATCAATAGGTCCGCAATGTACATATAACACAGTGGTGAGGGAAACGGATGTCGGCCCCTAGACCATATGCTTACTCGCAGCTGAGTTCAGTTCCACTTTGACTGGGAGCAATTATATCACAGGCAGCTCAGACTTACAAATCGCCTAATCTTAGCTCATAGTGAAGAAAATAAAATAAACTTCCTTTTTTTGTATCTTGTGTCCTTATGTCTGTTTGAGGCATTCTGGGCTAGTTTTGCGATTCGTTCCTAACCTTCAATGAAACTGAAAGTGATAACTGTAGTTGATAGGGAGAATGTTTCCTGAGCTTAACGGAAAAAATAAATAAATAAAAGGTCTGTGGGTAGGAAAAGAAGTTCAGGCAGTTACTGCAAAAATGCCTTTTTCCTTTTTCTTGCAAACTACTCTACAGATTGATTTAGAGTTCCTTACAAAAACATACAACCCGAATACAGCCCTGATGGATGTTCGGCTGCACTTTGAGCATTGTTCAGTTTCCATCTACAGTTTAGCCGAATCACCCTTATCTTGGGCCTTGACCTGGTCGGTCTTTGAGTCTTTGCTAGTGTCCTTGGTGACGACAGAAGTGATTGCGCTAAACTGCTTCGAGCTTGACGCAGTCATTCCTGATGGCAAGTGCTGGAAAGGTTTCACAGCAGTCGAACGCGGAATATCAGTAGCAACCAGGGGCTTAATTTTGGACGAATGAGTCGCTGGAGAACTTGCGGCCATCGCTGTCACCTGCGATGGAAGCAGAGGGCTTCCTGATCTCGGTTGAGGCGGCTGTTTTAAGACGCCATGAGATGCTGAGGAAACACCTTGGGACGCGGCTTTATGGGAGTCACCCTTTGACGAAACCTGAAGAGCATTCTTTGACGCTACCTTTGGTGTGTTCTCAGAAGACTCTTGAGGAGCCGCCTTCGTGGAAACAGATAATGCCTTTGAGGCATTGGTTGTTGCACAGGATGCACCCTTTGAGGTAACGGTTCCAGACACAGGATCCTGGACGGTAATTTTTAGTGGCGTTGGCGAAGACACTCTTGGATTCTTAGAGGCAGACTGCGAAGCACTGATGTTAGAAACCTCAGCAGTTTCCTCGGAAGAAGCACTCTTCAATAGAGCAGAATTGGCGACCTTTTCAGAAATACTGGTTGTTTCATGCGACGCAACATTTTGAGAAGGAACTTGAGGTGCCGTTTGGGAGATGGACTTTGAGTAGGATTGAGGAAGTTGGCTTTCTCTCTTGTCCATTGCCACACTGGATTCTCCTTCGACTTGTTCATATTGTTTCGCTTGTGACCCTGCGTTTTCTGATTTTGTCACTGCGGTGTTATTACTCGGAGTTGACTTCAAGTCTTTGTCTTTTATTCCTTGAGATTCCAAGGCTGTAGAGTCATGATCACGGATCTCAGCTTCCTGAGGACCTTCTAAGCTGTCTTCCTTAGCGGCATCAGTTAGCTTAGAATCAACATGCTTCTTGGCACTCACAGATGAACCATTCTCAACGTTTTGTTGCTCGTTACCAGCGCGTGGCAACGATTTCAAATCCGCTCCCTGCTTCGTGCCACTCACGCTGTCTAACGGCGTACCTTGCAGTGGTATCTGAGGACTGCTACACACCGCCACAAGACTAGCAGCCGCCAAATTAGGAGAGATACTCTCCGAGGCAGGGGAGGCGGAAGGGAGTGCAGCCGCACTTGAACTCGCAGACGATGCCGTGGCGGAAACAGACCCGGTAGACGACAGGCTATCCTCACCAATGTTACCACCGCAGCTATCAACTTCCATCTTGTCGGGGCAAGCAGCTGGCGCGTCACTTGCCAACTGAGAACAGAACGGCTTTGTCGCCGGTGTTGGTTGCGGGGTAACAAGCAGTGACTCTTCCGTCTGGTTTGCGGGTGTAGGAGGCACAAGTGTACAGGATTTCTCCTGTAGTGCTTCTGATACATCAGGTTCATCTTTTTTCTCCAGAGCTTTGGTCTTTCGTAATCTACAAGACAGAGTATACAAAGAGTCTTAGAATAGAAAACAAAGGCAAAATACTAATATATATATATATATATATATATATATATATATTTTTTTTTTTTTTTTTTTTTTTTTTTTTCTCATCCTTTCACAACCATCACTGGTTAATCTCAAAACTTGAACGGAACAGCCAAAATTGTACACTTGCGATATTGAATTATCGCAACCCTTATGACGTGACGCATCACAATTCATTTGTTGAGTGACTACTGAAACACTTCATTCTAGTATTCATAGCAGTCACTAAAAAAAATAATTGTGATGCGTTACCTCATATAAGGTGTAAGGCCAATTATATAAAGAATACTAGTAAGGCATAGCTTGTTTTTCTTGTATGCTAACATTTCCGTCTCACAATTTGAACCATTGTTCGGACTCCAGAGGAACACGCTCTTTGAGGAATGTTTTTGAAGCTTTTCAATAAACTCGCAGGTCGCGTTTTCTCGGGTCTAAAACGCGATAAAGCACTCCTGCTCGTTTACTAAACAGTACATAAGCTATACCCGTACCAGTGGATTTTCCAAGAAAACGTATTCTCAGTACATTGGCTACAATTTCGTGCCGTTTACACTTACTTCGCTCTTTCCTTTGCATCGTGCAGGTCTTTTTTCACATCTGGTCTTTTCATACTTGGTGGTAGCTCAGTGTGTAGCCCACAGGCCGTGTGTGTGAATATCTTGGCCACATTTCTTTCACACGGACTGTCACCGTTGGAGGTAAATGTACACTTCTGAAACAGCAGTTGATTTGGATCATGTGTTATGTCTGCCAGTGAGTCAGGGAAAAGTGTAATAAACAACTTTCTGGGGCACTGTTAGGGCCGATTTTCACGGTACGACTTTGTTGCATGCGACAAGCTTACGACAGGCCTACGGCACGAATTGTTTCGTGTAAATCAAACCTACAACTCGCTTACGACTGTCGTGTACGTCACAAAAACTGTCGTAGGATTTTAAAACATGTTTTAACAACATTTTTTGTGACGTACACGACAGTCGTAAGCGAGTTGTAGGTTTGATTTACACGAAACAATTCGTGTCGTAGGCCTGTCGTAAGTTTGTCGCATGCGACGAAGTCGTACCGTGTAAATCGGCCCTTAGAAAAATCATCTTATTTGGTCATTGGTAAATAAAGCACCGCGCTTACAGCGCAGTCGTAACGCGGCGTCAAGCAGTGATTGTTTCTTGTTGGTACCTTTCCTTGTTCCTGAAGTTTTTCGCCGGATACTCTGTTTTTGCTCTCTCCCCAAAAAACATTAACAACAACAACAACAGCAACAATGATTTCCAAAATTAACGCTTATTCAATTTGGAAAGTTTCCCAAAGTGCACTATATACTCCCAAGGAGGGTTTTTTCCAATCAGCATTGCTTTTGAAAGCGCTTCTGAAAGCGCGCCACACCTCCCAACAATGCGGCGCTTATTCCGAACGATAAGTTATTAGAAAGAAAGTGTAGTTAGTTAGTTAGAAAGTGAGGAATAATCATCCCAGTTAATTTTCCAATTTATAGAGCTACTCTTGTTGAAAAAAAAACAAAACACTTTCTATGGTCAATATAAGAGTAAAGACCATGGAAAACTGTCGTCAGTTTGTTCATTAAAGAGCAACGCAGGGGAATGTATAAAGGATACGTTTCATGCAGTGTTTGGTGAGTGGCAACACCCTTTCAGTGCATCTGTTACCCCCAGGCGAGTAAGTACAGCGCAGCGTGGACACAGTCTGCTGTCGTGTTGTTGTTCCTTGTTTCTTTTCTTTAGCCTGCTTGTGTAACAAAGCTTTAGTGCCAGGACGCTCATGATGCCGTTTATATCCAAGCAACTGTGTGGGTGTCAATTGGCACTCGCCTATTTACGGAATTACGCTGTTAGAGCCTAGACATGCCTGAACGCCTGCATGTATTTGCATAATGAGTTTGCATAATTACATGCGAGCGCGTCAAGTCAAGTAATTTCACTGAGCAAATAATCAATACCTTCGCCAAGTCATGTAAAGTAAGAAACATCGTTTCTCTTAGAACAAAGTGAAGTTTTCATGCGCAACTAGAGGCGTTTTCAATTGACTGTCGAAACTAATTACGCCATTGCTTTGCCGGTTGCTGTCTTGGTTTGCTCTGTGATTGGACAAAAAAGAAAAAACTCGCGCAAACTTTTCAACCAATCAGATGCACGACTAAAACCAATTGCGACTTGGTCTCTCGTTTCCCGCGTTTCGCGCCGGCAGCCTTGACTTAGTTTGCATCATGACTGACTAATAAAACCAATTGGTGAATTCACTACGTATGGCGCTTTCCTTTTTTTCAGAACTGGCCGGCCAGACCTGTTAGTTTGCAAAGAAAATGCAACAATTTGAAGGAATAACTGCACGATATCCCCTCACATTCTTTTAGAGGATTATATATCATCCTGGAGGTGCGTTATTTTGAAGGCGTTTTAGAGTTAGCCTTTCCAAATGCCCTGTCTGGTCGGTCAGTTGTGTATTTGCTTCAGAACGCGACTGGCTCTGTGATTTCGTTTTGGTTTTGCGACACTCAACTGAAAACCGCTTTTTACCCGTACATGTGAATCAAAGGGTCGGTAGGCAGCTATTACAACAGCCCACGCGACTGGCTCAGAAAACAATAGGAGCATTCAAAGAAACAACACAAACAATGAATCCTAACCCTAAAAACAACAGAGCTGCGTCCTAAATGGATCCAATGAAATTAGACGTTGTAAACAGCTGCGTAGTATCTGGAATCACATGCTTTTTGTGGGTATTTTCAGCGCAACTAATAACTACAAGATGAGAGATCCACGGACAAAGTTGTTTCTCGTAATCTTTGAGATTCAAGAGATCTGAAGGAAAAAGCCCAAATTACTGGCCCAGGGCACTGGAGACTAAATTGAGGTCTCTGTAAGCTACTGTACTATCAACCTCCTTCTTCTTCCTCTTCTGCCTGAATTGCTTGACAGTATTTCCGCTTTCTCTCTTTCATCACATGCTGCAGCCTCTTGAACTGAGCAATGTACAATGAACGCAGTCTGATCATTTTATCCCGGCACACCCTAGTCGCTTCCTCCACAGTCCATACACCAGCATGCCTGTGAAAAAGATTCATATAATTCAGGAATTATGATTTAGGAAGCGCATGCATTCAACCGTCGACTACAGCCAAAAGTGAAGATATCTGTACCTCTAAATGTCGGCTTTATCCAATATTGTCCAAGAAACCATAGGAAAGTTTCTAAACTACCCCTAGTTTCGATCATTATACTGTAGTTTGGAACTGAAGTGCTGTTTGTAACCTTTGACCTCCTGCATTCACCTTTTATGACGCATCTTACAAATTTTCAAAATTGATGATTAATGATTGCTCATTTGGTATAGGAGATCCGAGATTTCCCTGGCAGTTACGTGGCCCGCGTAACTCTCTCGCTCTCTGGCCTACAGCAGGCTCCCTCCAAGTTAACTCCTCCTCAATTGTACTTTACATACTACATGTACTATCCTCTTGCTTCTTCGATTCTCAATGAAAACCCAGCTGATAAAAGGTTGATCTTTGTCCATGTCGGTATTCCCTGATCCCAAGAGTCCATCATAAATTAACGATGAAATAGAATTGCGCTTGCTGTGCAAAAATTAAAACTTAAAAAGGATACCACATTAACTTTAATAAGTACAGCAGATATGAGAGAAAAATGATAAGAATTCAGCTGGTGGAGGTATTTCTCTTTGAACAGGGCCAAAGTCTCAGAGGTTTGAACTGCTGGCTGGCAGCAGCTGCCACCCAGTCACAAAAATGTCTGCAAATGTTATGACTTTGAAGGCAGCTTTTACACGTTTCTTGTCAAAATACAAACAAGCTATTTTCCAGGACTCTTCCAGGGCTTTTCTCGCTCCACTTTTTTCCCAAAACGACCCGGTTTCGGTAACAGTCTCGCACAGCAGTGTAAACAAAAGACGAAACCGCACCGAAAATGATCCGTGTCCGTGTACATTGTAAATGAAGTCTGTTGAATCAATTTCAACTCTTGAAATGTTGCCAATAACGTCAAAAAATATCTTGCAACAGAAGTTACAGATAAACTCACTTGAGAGGATCTTCCTCCTCACTATCCAGAGAATCAGCATCACTGTCTATGTCGCCATGCCAAGCGCTGTCCACTTTAAGATAATCATCTCCACTCCCTGCACCACCCTCTTCATCTAAATGCGAAGTGAATCAACAAAGAATGCAACTTCACTTGACAGGAATACCATCCTGTGAAAAATCACTTCATTTTGGGAGTACTTTACAACTGTAAAGGAGACTCTTGATACTTTAATTCACTTTTATTTTTCTTTCACATACATACAGCACAACTCGTAGGTAGCAAAAGCTATGTTGTGTTTACATGTCACTGACCACTTACAGTGTAGTTAAAAACAAACAAACAAACAAGAATGGATAGCATGGGCCAAATATTACATTTAAAAAAGTGCAGTTGATTCATTTTGAAGAGAAAAGAACTAAAGAAAGACACTGGAATGTTATACAATAGAGGAATTATATCATAAGAAAGTACGAATTATAACTATTTAATGCAAGTGTCCTCAGCACCAAAAAATTATAAAAAGCACTTCACAGAATAATCTGATGTTCTTTTCAAATTTATTTTTATGGTAGTTTATGCACTTGAGGTGAGAGGGAGTTCAACAAAACACCACAGTTTATATATATAATTATTCTTTGACTAACTGTCAGTGGTCCAAGCTCAACTCATCCCAAAGCCACCTTTTGGCGACCTAAACGGAAAAGTGGTCGCCAGGCATGAAGTATTGGTCGCCAAATTAAAAAAGGATACTTTGTGTAATATTACAAGAGGGGTAATACCGCCGACCATACTGGTTTACTGCTCGTCTTTGAAAATAATGGCTGCCCAGCCTTGCTGGTGAACGCAACATTTCAACGCAGACAACCAGGGTAAAAGTGGTGAATTCCCCAGAAAGAGGAGCATAATTAATATTTTGTGCAAATGTTTATCTCACTTCAACTTTGTAAAGGTCATAAAAACATAACAGCTTAGCAAATGACCACCAAACCCAGGTCACCAAACTGGCGACTTTTGCCACAATCTTAGTCAATAACTTTTCTTTCTCCTCGCCATGGTGACCAAAACAGTTGCAGCTTAAAGCGCTGCCTGTATTTCAGCTATAATCGGAAAAAAGACAAAAGTAGCCCAAGAGATGCAAGAAAAACTACAGGTCTTACATGTACATATGCAGAAAGTATGAACAATTGCTTAAAAATTGCCATACAGTGTAACAGGCATCGTGCTCCTGTGATACGCTTGCAAAGTGTAAAATTGAACTTTCCAACACTTTGATTTCACCCCAACACAGCATGGGATTCAACCATTGTGAAAGGGAGATAAAACACAGAGAAGAAAAGGTTGCACAAGGACACAAACTTAACATGATATAAAAAACACTTCACAGTGAGAGCAAACACTTCACCAGACCTGAGGAATGCCCGTCTGCTTTATCGCTCTTCAAAGAATTTGAACTTGAGGTTCTTCTCCGTTTTCCTTTACCACCATCATAAGTATCCTCGCCATCACCCTCATGGTGTCGTCTCTTTCTCCTCTCCTCCACTGCTCGACGCAGCTCGGCCTTGCGAGTATGAATGATGCAAAAGCTACAATTTGTAACAGACACCTTTATCGTTAGTACTAGTCTTTACAGATGAATAAGTGTGACTATCACAGGTTTTGAATTGACCATAAAAATGTTGCTCCTTAAGATCATAGACTTTCTGAGATTGTGCCAAGGCCTGTGCAGGATAATACAATCATGCACGGAATCAGTGTCCCATTCTGTCCTTCTCTGAGTATGGGGCAAAGAGAAAAATGCATAAACAATTATGCAGGGCTCGAAATAAAAACAAAATTGCTTAGTTGCCTTTCAGCGCCTAAGTGACGAAAAATAGTCGCCACCAGTAAAGTAATGTTTAGTCGCCAGTTTAAATTGGATTTACTATAATGACTGTGTGATATATGAGGTACCTACTTAAAATTCTGCGCCTGTGGTAAAAAGGAGAAAGGCTAATGTCAAACTACAACACAGATAGACCTTGTTTATGGAAGTTTGCTCTTTTTTTCTCAAGACGAAAGTAAGACTAGACAAGGTAACACACTTTTGGACTTGACCTTTTTAATTTTTAATCTAAATCGTACAAAAATCTAGTCGACAAGGTGGCGACTAGACTAGAATTTTTAGTCGCCAACAAGGAAATGCTAGGCACATTGGGACCCGTATCGGTTGCAATTTCGAGCCCTGATATGGGGAAATTAAAGGGGGAAAGGAGGGAGGCGGGGGGGGGGGGGACTAAAAAAACATTAATACGGGGAGGCTCCGCCCTGAGGTCCAACCACCGACCACTTACCGTTTTATATACCATTTTTGGCAGAATAGATACCCCTTTCGTATACCTTCCATTGGAAAATAGTACCCCTTTCACAATCCTACTTAAGAACACTGTACAATCATAAGGTATGTGTGTTCGAAATATTTTAATGAAAGGCTCTTTTAAGTACCTAAATGACAGATTTCCCTGCCCTTTCATATACTTCAACTCATGAAATCCCTACCCTTTCATATACCTGAAACGTGAAAATGGTACCCCTTACAGGCGGAGCCTCCCGTATAGGCCATTAAAGGGAGTACAACCCCCCCCTCCCCCGGAGGGAGGGTGCACCATTATTAATTATTAAGAGGTGAGGGTTGTGATAAGAATGAAAGATAATGATGGAAAAGAAGGATCACTGGTTAAAAGTGTTGCCCTGGAGTTACATGTGGAGCATTGGTTTGCCTTCAGTCAAGATTTCCAAGTTCTCTTATGTAAGGAATAAAGTAGACAAATTATGGATAACTACATGTAGCCTGTGAGATAAAATAATTTCCATCACCTGCTTCTGCCGAATAAGCATCCTGATATTTTTGTTTTAATGAGTGTGTGCCATTATTTCTGTAATCACTTTGTAACAAAGACCTGCCAATGTCTCTTAGTAAGCTTTCTTTCCATCCTACCTCATCAACTTTCAGATGGAAAAAAAGATAGCAGGCAGCCACCTATGTGGACTAAAATATGGCTTGGCTTTGCACATTTCAATAACATTATTAATTTGTGATAGCTGTCACTTGGCAGTGCTACCAAGCATAGCTAACAATGTCTCACATGCTTTCTATTTCTTACCTTGACTAACTGAGCTATATCATTTGCTAGGAATATAAAGACAGCCTACCTACCTACAGCTGGCCCAGGTAACCAGTCTTATTCACCTACTAGGCCAGTTACCATCTGCCCAAAAACAGGTTCACCTGCATAGTGGAGTCGTTTTAGTTGCAGACCTACTGTACCTTTTTCCTCTGTCAGGCAATTTTGGTGCAGGATTAGGGCATCTCCGTCCATTTGATTTGGCCACAAAGTCACAAGGCTTGAATGGACTTGCTTTATCTTCTAAGATGTGTTTGTGACAAAAGTCAAATCCTTTCAGCTTTTCCAAGTTGCAAACGCGCTGAGAGTAGCAGCATAAATTATTCGGACGATCAGGTTTCGCTTCAGCTTTGGCAAGGACGTTTGAATCTTCTTTTTTCGACACATCTGCGACTAAAGTTGACGAAAAAAAGTTAAAGCACTTAACAATCCACGAGAATGTTCTGAATTAACAGTCGATCAAGCCTCATGCACGTGTTTTCCTCCATGAAGGTTTTCGCTGCAGCATTAAGCTTATATTTCAACTTGGAAAAAAACAGAGCTGTAACGCGTTAAACAACGCCATGGAATTACAAAAGGTTAAAACTTAAAGAGAATAAAACTATGTGCTTTTCATATAACTCCGCTGAAACAGAAAGCAATGAAATTGGGGGAAATATTTACCAGAGAAATTATACAAAACACAAGTTACCTTCCGCCATCTTGTCCCTAACATGTCGCCTAATGCATGTTGGGAAGTATGAATTGCTTGGATGAACACGTATGGCGTGCGGAGAATTTTTTCGCCACACAGGACACTCTCGCAAGCGGACAATTCTGCTTACAGACGCCCGGAAAAAGACCGGTTCCGTCCAAGTTTCATCCAAACTTTTAGCGAGATCAATTTGGGCAGAAATTCCAGGATTTTTGTTTCCAAATCAAATGGAACAGTAATTTTCTGAACGTCATTTTGCGGCCGAATCTCTCGAAGGGACTTTTAGTCCGCGCTTACATGAAAAGCGGGATGAACTCATCCCGGATGAAATTCCGTCTTGTTAACATGAAAAATTCCGTCCCGGGATAAACAGTAAGCAGTTTCGTCCCGGGACGAAATCAACCGCGCCCGCGACATAGGTGCTTTTGGTCAACATCGACGAAAGGTAGCATTCTAGAACACGCTGACGATGGAGGAAAACTTAAGAGAGCTGGACTGTAAACATCACCTAAGCCGTGCAAGATAGGAAAATCGAAATTTCTCAAACTTTGCCATAGCAAATATCTTCGGTAACTAATTACAAAAATATAACTTTCAGTTCTCTAAAGTAAATATTTTCCTTTGCAGCGACTTTTCCTCTCCGAGCGCTCTTTGAGCAGGTAAACCTTCATCTGGAAAAGAAAATTTGTTAACATAGAAAATAAATTTATTTTAAGTTGTACAGTCCCTCCCACGTTATTTACTGATATCCAATTTGAAAATAACGCAAACTAGAACTTGTGGCAAATTTAAGAAAATTAACTCCTTTAACTTCACGCGCAAAAAGTCGAATCTGGTACATTACTTTGACAGTTAAGACTATAACCACTGGAATAAGTAATGTTTCTTCTGTAATTCTGTGAAATAAAATTTGGGGGGTGAATAAAACATGGAGTTTTGAGAGCGCCAAATGCTTATACTACTAGCAACCAAAATATGACCCTTTGACCTTTGCCGAAATGATGACATAAGAACACAATAACAAATATCACACTCTTTTTTTTTATTATTTTCTTCAAGTTGTTAATCATAAAATGACCTTATTATGTGAAGAAATTGAAGAAATGGTTTTTGGTTAGTCTTCAAAAAAACCACCTAAATCGCTCTTAACCCTTTCAGCCCCAAGGGGTGCCCCAGTGACGAGTAAAATCGTCTGGCGTTAGACAGAGTAAAATCTGTAAGTGGCACTACTGGGAGTTAAAGGGTTAATCGACCCAGAAACCGTACCAGATATAACGAAACACAAGACTTAAGCACGGTAACCTTTTTTATTTTAAATCGTAAATATTTTTTGAATTTTGAGAAAAACCGTTTTCCCCACACAAATCCTTTTATTTCTACTCTTTAAGCAATAGAGGACTTTTCCCGTGTTTACATAGCCTCATGTAAACACGAGGAGGGGTTGGGAGAATTCGAGACTGTTATGCAAACCCGAGACGCAGTCGAGGGTTTGCATAACTGTCGAGAATTCTCCCAACCCCTCGAGTGTTTACATGAGGCTATGTAAACACGGAAAGAAGTCCTCTATTGCTTTTATAAAATATTTCTCAAAAAGAATTCGACAAATGAAGGAAAATGCTGTTTGTTTTACTTCTTGATTGAAATAGGTTTTCTCGATACACGCTCATATTTCCTACCAGCCAATCGAAATGCGTGTTTCACAACACAACCAATCAAAATTCGTGTGAGGTCACAACCGTGTTTACATACTCTCATCTAAACACACCTACTGACCAATGAGAGCGCGCGTACTATCTTAATTATTTTATAATGCGTAATATAGTACAGTACAGATAGAACAACTTGATAAACGGAGACATAGATCAAAACGAATGGAAAGAAAACTTGCGTATGTCGAAGGAAGACTTCATGGTCTAAGTCGACAAATTAAGCCCTTACCTTGGTAGTTCGATTGGAGTGGGACACAATCTCAATCGAAAAAAAAAAATTGCGATGTCTCTTTATTGCTTAAAAGAACAAGTCTCCCTGAGGGCTGCCGCCAATGCAAAACTATGGTCAGGGGCCTGGGGCTCGTTTCTCGAAAGTCCCGAAAACTTTACGGGCCCGAAAATTCGATCGGCTTTTTCCGAAAATGTGGTCTTTAAAACGATAGGAAAGAGAAACCTAAATGCAAAGTTTCAGGGGCGAAAACGTCTTCCGTTACAAGATGCGGAGGGAATTATGGCACCCGAAATACGCCTGAAAAGTTTCGGGGCTTTCGAGAAACGGGCCACAGATGGAATTTTTAGCCCGGGATGAACACTTTTTATTCTACATGGGAGCATGTAAATAGTTACAGCCAAATGGCCACACACCGAGAACGGGCGCAACGGCGCCTTCAGTCGACGTTTCCCGCGTACGGGAATCCACAGGGGTCACGTGACCACTGCCAGACGTCACGTTCAAGGTTGTCAACTCGCGTTTAGAACGTCAAGAAGGTTTTTACGTAAATCATTTACCTCAAGCTTTCTTGGCTTGTATTTTGTTTTTTATGCCACGTACAAATGCAAAAAACAGGAAAATATAAATCAATAAACCTTTTCTATCAATCAGTCATAATTTTTGGTTGAATAAGCAATTCCCTGGCCTCCCCCGCAGTCGTTTGCCGCGAGGGTAGCAATGCCAAAGACTTCTGATGTTGTTGTTTGTAGGTCACTGATCCTCGGTGGAAAACCAATATAGCCTCGACCAGTTAACTCCAATCTAAACCGGCTGAAATCCGAACGAAAACGGTAAACACAAGACCTCAAAACTGCATTAGAAGTGAGCGAAACGTCGATCAGAAAATCTCTATCAGAAAACTGCTTCGTTTGGCATTTTATTTGGTGAGACGGCAGTCTTGTTCCACTGGACATTTCATTTTCAGGGAATGCAAGAACTTCAACAACGTAACATACACAAGGTTTAACAAAATTACAACTGAATTAAAAGAAAAAAAAGCAATACAGTATGCACGTATAAAGGGAAGGCTTTATTATTAATGCAAAGCAACAAAACATCATTTTTTACACTCACTGCCATACTCTAGAAAAGCTGCCGGCTCTCTCTCTCTGTCTGTCTCTCTCTCAAAAAAAAAATAAATTCAAAAGTTTATTCTGGGATTATTTGCACATAGTTGGAGCACCCTTGTCGTATTGAACGAGTTGGAATAATCGGCAATGACTGAGATCACTTTGAAGTCAACTTAAATTTTCGGCTGGCATTTTCTAAAATCTTCCCTATCGTAAAAGGTAGTCGCTACAATTTTCCCTGTTGTAAACGGTCGATATCATTTTAGCGATACTTCGACGATTCGTTGACTGTTATCAGTTTGTTTTGCTTAAGATACGCAGTGCGCGTCAATTACCACTGCACTACCGAATTGCTTTGCCGAATTCTCGTTTAAAAATGTAGGTATCTGAATGGAAATTCTATACCATGAGAGATAATAAATAGCCATGTATAACTCACATTTACCATCTAGCCCAAGCCTTATGCCAACCCTAAACACCTTAATGTTTCTTTAGGCTTAACTTCATTGATTTGAGCGTCTGAGCTGGTTTAGTTGTAACTTCAACCACTTCAGGGCCAAATGCCATCGAGGTTAAAAATAGCACTGATCATTTACGAAAAGGGTAATTGGCGTCATCGTTATTAAAGCTCCACGTTATATTTAGCGACATCTCAGCGACACTAGATTAGCCTGCGGAGGAAGCGTTCCCCTACGAACTCAGGACTCTGGCGGCTGTTTCTCAGGAGTCCCGAGACTTTTCGGGCGTCGATGATAGTTGATGATAGTCAAAACTATCATCAACTATCATCAACTATCAAACGGGTGGACAAACGGCGCATGATAGTCGATGATAGTTGTTCCGAGGAGGTCTGGGGAAGAATTGTTGCATATTTCGTCTCCATGGCTACACACAATGGGGAAGTAATCAATTCAGATGATGTCGTAGGAAACATGGTGTTGCAAACAGAGATGAATAGTTTTTCACGGCGAAAGTGGGCGGCAGCCTGTTTCGTTTTCCTTGAGTTGCTTGAACAGCCGCTCTTTTGTTAGCTTGCTGAAAGTTAACAGAAAAGCTGCTGCCGAAAACTGAGCCCGTCAATTTTGAGGGAATACAGCTGACCGAAAAACTACCATCGACTATCATATCATGCGGGTGGTCAAACGCGAAAAACTATCATCAACTATCATGAAGAATTTGAACACGCTCAAACCGTTTGACCAGGGCTTCAAAAACATGTTCTCAATCTCATTAATGATTCATAAGCCAAAAACAAAAGAAGGAAGTTTGGATACGTGATCTTAATTAGCATAAAATTTCGGCAACTTCAAACTCAAATTTCTCTTAAAATACTGATTCCTTTGAGAAGCAATATCAAACACTCAAAAGAGTGTTTCATCCTCTATCCAAACACCTCGAATACGGTTAAAAAAAACCTCGGCCTTCAGCCTCGCTTTTCAACTCGCTTCTCGGTGTTTTGATATCTGATCAAACACTCTTCTTAGTGTTCAGAAAGACCAGCTTCCCAGAATAAGCGGATCGCACTTTGAAAAGTTGCTTTTCGGGACTTTTGAGAAACAGGCCCCTGAAGAGATTTTTCCTGCGTGATGTGGCCGCGCGAAAATTGAGGAATAGCTCTTGCCCCAACTTTCGCGCGGCCAGAATGCGATAAAAATCTCTTAAAACTCGAAGATCCTCCTTTCGTACGGGAGTGCTTACTACTAAGGCCTTCACCACATCTACCAGAACAATAATCCATGTGATGAGCCTATCTTAAACCTATAACCTATACTTATAAGTACGAGTTATGTCTGCATAGAAACTCTCCAATTTTAACTATTGTCTCCAAAATGTCACCGTCAAGACATAGAGACTGGTAAAGCTGTTGCTATTACAATTATAGGAACGTTCCACACCATTTTCAAGTTGATACAAAGTAATCCTGGTGATGCAAATAAACAAATTTGGACAGATGAATCAAAATTCACCGACTGGTAACACAATACGAATAAATGGATAGGACATTTAAATGGACAGAATTAAGTCTGATGCAACTGCACCATTCAATATCTCCAAAAAATTAGGCCGACGCTTACGTTAGTTACTGCCCTCAAAAGAGAAAAAAAAAAGGTTCAGATTTGGTCAGTTATAAGAGAATCTTTGCTGACGTCACCGTTGCATCTTGAAAATTCAACCGATGAACATCAATTGACATAAAAATTGAACGATGGTTGTAGCTGATAATTATGCAAAGTTTGATAGAAAACCGATAAAAACTGCGCCTTAATGAAACGACGCATTAAAAAAGGTACATATTTAGACGTTTGTGTAGCTGGTAGAAAAGGCTTCGCTTTAAAGAGATATGATTGTTTTCGATTCTCACAATTTGGCTCTCATAGTTCCTAAATTTACATACGTGGCAACCTCTACCAACTTAATGTTCTTTTTTTTTCGTATGCTAAGCGTACGTTCATTATTACTGTAGTGAATTTGAGACAATGATGGCATCCAAGACCGCAACGTAAACAAAGATCGGCTTGAAATGAAAGGAGCAGCGATCAAACTTCAACGTATGCATCCTTAGAGGCTGACAAATTTGCGTTATAAAAGACACAACAACAAAAACCAAAAAAAAAATTATGATTATATCACAAAATATACTTTTGTATTATATTATATAAGGCCCAGATGTCATAATATCGTACAGTCTTCCTTTTTGCCTACATTTCCATCTTGATCTCGATTTTCTATTTCTTTTATAAGAGTCTGGAAAATTTCTTGCACGCTCTGTAGGAAGAAAACAAACAAAGTACAGTTCTCCACTTATTGGTGATCGTTTAGTTTGATTTGGAGCTTAAGATTTGGCAACAATAAATCCCCTGGCTTTTCACTAACATGTAGACACAATTTAGAATTTCCTGGTTAAATGCAGGATTCTGGGCCCGACCTCGGAAATGTTTACCCCTGACAGTGGCGACCTTGTTTACAAACAAAGCTAATAGAAGCCGCAATCCCAACCGTAAAGCCTAGTTTTCATGGGAAAATACCAAAGATCGGGAATTTCATTGTTTCCCGACCGTCCCTGATTTTGCAGACAACTGAAAACTGGAAATCGGAATTTTTCAGCGATAGTTCTTTTTCCTAATTGGCCTTCCGCCTCGTTCCGGTCTATCATCAAATTTGGGGTGCCTTCACCTGTGAATCTGGAACGGGCACTGCGGACTGTCCCGATATTTCTGAAAAAATCTGGGACGATCGGGAAACTGCGTCATCCCCCATCGTCTGAGATTTTCCAGACATACGTAAACTAGGCTTTAAGAGATCGACAGGTTTCAAGGGTTTTTAAGAGCAAGTATGCAGTAACAATTACTTTTAAGAGTAAAGATCGCCTCAGTGTGGACGCCCAGCAGTGTTCATGACCAATGACTATTTCAACGGACGTTGGGGTATCACTTGAAGACAGACCGTCTGTCTTCAGCTATTGGCGACCTTTAGATCGGAGTACGAGTTATCCGTTTTGAGCCCGCGCACTTGGAAAATTCTCGACCCCGAAACCTAATACGCGTGCTCAGAACGGAAAACTCGTACTCGTAGCCGTACTGTACTACTCGTACTCCGATCTAAAGGTCGCTATTCTCATATCCACAACAGACAGGTAAACCTGTCTCTTCTTGATGTGAAAAACCGGGTGTTATAAAGGGCCACTGCATTGCGAGAAGGAAAACATGGCGCTCGAGTTTTCAGTCTTAAGAGTCGGCTAAACGTTCCAACATTGTTGGCCAACATTCGTTGGGTCGTCAAGTGATGTTGGATGCACGGCTGAACGTTCCAGCATAGTCGCAACACTGTTGCGTCCAGCAAAATGAATGAAAAATGTTGGATCGAAGTCATCCAACATGAAGTGTTAAACGCTCCCACAAGCTGTGCAACAAAAGGTTGGCAAAAAATCTAGAAAACGTTTAGCGGGGGCTTAATATGAATAAAGTAAAAACGACGAGAAATTGGCCCATAAGTACGTAGTAAATTAGGTCATGCGTGCAGATATCTTACACTGTTTTCTTTGGCGGAGGATTCAAAGAATGCTGCCTTCCACGAGTCTGCCAACGATTTTCCTGTTCTGTAAGTCACGACTCTGAAGAAGAAGAAAAAAATTAAAAACGATTATTCATTAACAAATAGACTTCATGTTGCCGTGCGTCTGTTAGGGAGCTTACGAAACGACGACGGCAACGAGAACGCCACAATTAATAATAGGTTTAGTGAGCACAAACAATGGCTCTGCAAATGCGTTATACATTTTGGTACATTTCTTAGCCGTCATCTCCTAAACAACGACGTGAAATGACCAAATTTAAATTTCTGTGGAGGACGTTAGCACATGACGCTGAACTTTCAGTTCTCTCTTTACGTTTCTAACCCGCTCATACCAGATTACTAGAGTGTAGACATTTTAAATGCGGAACAACATGAAGCAGTTGCGAAGTAAAACCAATAACGCGAACTTGTATCTTAAATAACGTCCCCGTAGCCGTCGTTTCGTGAGTTCCCTATAATTACATTGTGGAAAGACACTCGACACTTATTTGATCAACTAGTTGCATGTACAAGAAAATGATGAATTTATCAAGTGCTCCTAACAGGGGTCAAACAGCTCTATGAGCTCAATAGTTGGTATACTCTACCACTGAGCTACGGGAAACTGGTGAGAGCTAGGACATTCAACTTGGTTCTGGTCAATCTCGTCCCTCCCCAGAGCCCACGTATCTTTCGGTCAGCACCAAGACACGGAGCTCTGGAATAATCAGTTTCCAGAACTACGTTGATTGGCTACTCGATTTATCAAACTGCTCATGCGCAAATTACCGGAAGTAAAATTGAAATGTCGAAGCGGTGGCATTCCCGAAAAAATTAATTGTAGTAAAGATGATTGGGAACTTGAATGAATGATGAATTTATCGATGGTGGCACGTTTTAGTTGTCTTTAGTCAGTGAAAACTGGTGAGTTCAGCCTCCACAACAAATAAATGTCAATGCTGAAATCTGCAGGAATCATTCCAGTCGATAAGAGAGAGCAATGTTGGCATATCTTTAGACTGTAGTTTGAGTACAATGACGAACATCAGTTTTCCACTCGGAGCAGGTGCATTAAGTTTGGAGGAAGGATTTTTTTTTTCAAACGCAAGTGCTCAGAACATAAAACTTGTACTTGTGTTTGTGTTGCAATTGATCTAAAGGCCACTATTGTCACTCGTCAGGTGAACAATGCAAAATATCAACTCTGGATGAGGGAGAGGGGAGCTGTAAGTGGCCTGAAGTCTAAGTTGAAGCAGCCAAATAGCAGGAATTCCATCCCTTATCACAAGCTAGATTGGAGTCATGTAGATAAGTGTGTACACGATATTAATAATAATAATAATAATAATAATAATAATAATAATAATAATAATAATAAAGACTTTATTAACAGCATTTCCTCAAAGTGGCTCTTCATCCGTTAATATCTAACTAAAGTTAATTACAACTAAAACAGACTTAAAAAAGACTGTGTTAAGATGAATAACAAAATGTGTGTTACAAACGCTAAATAATTAATATTTACAGTGAAAACTCATAGTCTGGACCTAGCGTTATCTTGTAGCAATTTCTTCGTCTCCTTAAAAAAACAAAATTGGGTCCATACAGTTTCTTAAAGAAAGGGGAAGGTTATTGAATAAATTAGCAGCTTCATCTTGGAACGTATTGGCGATCATTGATCTTTGAAGCCGTAATTACCCTTGCTGGAGTGTAAGTTTCGATTACTTTCATAAGTCTCTAATAGTCTCAAATAATTTGGCCAGTCCGAGCTGTATAGACTCGTGTGTACTTTTATTACTCACCTTTCCAAGTGCAAATCTGTCTTGTTACCTACAAGAACCATCGGAACACTAGAAGAAGACAACCAAGTCATTAGTCAATAACACTTAGAAGTCCTCATGAAGTTCCTACAGTTGATGAACAATAGTTTGAACAGTTAACAATTCCCTGGTAAAACAAACAATACAAAGGGGTGCCACATGCTTAACCATAAAGTACAAGTATGTGATGTTTTTTTTTTGTCTTAAAAAAGTTCTGACAGTTATATCAAATTATGGTCAAAATGGGGGCAATGCCTTCCTGTTTTACTTATGACTAGCAGCAGCTGATTGCAGAACAAAAGCCCTGTTTTTTCCTCCAAATTTGGCTGCCAATTGAAAGAAAAAATAAAAATATAATAGAATGAAAACAAACGAACAAAAAAAAAAAAA
>BLFK01000742.1:432831-448983 GCA_014634185.1 Astreopora myriophthalma
ATTTCAAAACTGCAGTAACTCAAAAACTGAATACAAATAAATCTTCCCACAACAAACAGGAAATAGAAAAAACTAACTTAGGAAAAAACTCCAAAAAACTAGAAGGGTGGGTGGGTGGAAGGTCAGGCAATGGCGAACGGCAACAAGAAAAGTGAGCAATCTCATAAGCCATGTGACCTATACCGACGTGAAATGACCAAATTTAAATTTCTGTGGAGGACCTTAGCACATGACGCTGAACTTTCAGTTCTCTCTTCTCACACACAACTGGTAGCCATGCCAAGCCGAACCATGCAACCTGACCTTTATTAATCACAGACTACATCAATGAAAAGAACAAATTTGAAAAGGTACATTCATAACAGGACGAAAAAACTAGTCCGGAAAAATAATTTCAAAACTGCAGTAACTCAAAAACTGAATACAAATAAATCTTCCCACAACAAACAGGAAATAGAAAAAACTAACTTAGGAAAAAACTCCAAAAAACTAGAAGGGTGGGTGGGTGGAAGGTCAGGCAATGGCGAACGGCAACAAGAAAAGTGAGCAATCTCATAAGCCATGTGACCTATACCCCCCGCACACTAGCACCCAGACTCCAAGATGTGTGTGAGAAAAACGTTTTCCGCTTCTTTCGTGCCTCAGCCAGCGGAAAACAACACTTTACGCTTCTAACCCGCTCATACCAGATTAATTCCTCGACAGTTACTAGAGCGTAGACATTTTCAATGCGGAACAACATGAAGCAGTTGCGTAGTAAAACCAATAACGCGAACTTGTATCTTAAATAACGTCCCCGTAGCCGTCGTTTCGTGAGCTCCCTAAAAGTACATTGTAGAAAGACACTCGACACTTCTTTGACCAAATAGTTGCATGTACAAGAAAATGGTGAATTTATCAAGTGCTCCTAACAGGAGTAAAACAGCTCCATGAGCTCAATAGTTGGTATACTCTACCACTGAGCTACGGGAAACTGGTGAGAGCTAGGCCATTCAACTTGGTTCTGGTCAATCTCGTTCCTCCCCAGAGCCCACGTATCTTTCGGTCAGCACCAAGACACGGAGCTCTGGAATAATCAGTTTCCAGAACTACGTTGATTGGCTACTCGATTTATCAAACTGCTCATGCGCAAATTACCGGAAGTAAAATTGAAATGTCGAAGCGGTGGCATTCCCGAAAATTGTAGTAAAGATGATTGGGAACTCGAATGAATGATGAATTTATCGATAGTGGCGCGTTTTAGTTGTCTTCAGTCAGTGAAAACTGGTGAGTTCAGCCTCCACAACAAATAAATGTCAATGCTGAAATCTGCAGGAATCATTCCAGTCGATTAGAGAGAGCAATGTTGGCATATCTTTAGACTGTAGTTTGAGTACAATGACGAACACCAGTTTTCCACTCGGAACAGGTGCATTAGGTTTGGAGGAAGGAGTTTTTTTTTTTGAAACGCAAGAGTTCAGAACATAAAACTTGTACTTGTGTTTGTGTTGCAATTGATCTAAAGGCCACTATTGTCACTCGTCAGGTGAAATATGCAAAATATCAACTCTGGATGAGGGAGAGGGGAGCTGTAAGTGGCCCGAAGTCTAAGTTGAATCAGCCAAATAGCAGGAATTCCATCCCTTATCACAAGCTAGATGGGAGTCATGTAGATGAGTGTGTACACGATATTAATAATAATAATAATAATAATAATAATAATAATAATAATAATAATAATAATAATAAAGACTTTATTTCCTCAAAGTGGCTCTTCTAACCAAAGTTAATTACAACTAAAACAGACTTAAAAAAGACTGTGTTAAGATGAATAACAAAATATGTGTTACAAACGCTAAATAATTAATATTTACAGTGACAACTTAGTCTGGACCTAGCTTTATCTTGTAGCAATTTCTTCGTCTCCTTAAAAAAACAAAATTGGGTCCATACAGTTTCTTAAAGAAAGGGGAAGGTTATTGAATAAATTATCAGCTTCATCTTGGAACGTATTGGCGATCATTGATCTTTGAAGCTGTAATTACCCTTGCTGGAGCGTAAGTTTCGATTACTTTCGTGAGTCTCTAATAGTCTCAAATAATTTGGTCAGTCCGAGCTGTATAGACTCTTGTGTGTACTTTTATTACTCACCTCTCCAAGTGCAAATCTGTCTTGTTACCTACAAGAACCATCGGAACACTAGAAGAAGACAACCAAGTCATTAGTCAATAACACTTAAAAGTCCTCATGAAGTTCCTACAGTTGGTGAACAATAGTTTGACCAGTTAACCATTCCCTGGTAAAACAAACAATACAAAGGGGTGCCACATGCTTAACCATAAAGTACAAGTATGTGATGTTTTATTTTTGTCTTTAAAAAAGTTCTGACAGTTATTTTATCAAATTATGGTCAAAATGGGGGTAATGCCTTCCTGTTTTACTTATGACGAGTGGCAGCTGATTGCAGAACAAAAGCCTTGTTTTTTTCCCTCCAAATTTGGCTGCCAATTGAAAGAAAAAATAGAAATATAATAGAATGAAAACAAACGAACAAAAAAAAAAAGAAAAAACACTAAAAAGTCCCTTATTTTTTCGTGTTTCAGATAAGAGGCAGGTCTCAGGTCAAGAAAGGCGACGTACAAGAACACAGTCATGACCCTACAAATTAAGTGATAGATTTGAGAAAATGTCTCGAGACCCAACAGTATTGATCCACCCATCCATATTTGTGGGTACCCTGCCTCTAAAACTTACTACCAAAACAGGCAAGCTGCGAGTGTGACAGTTGATTTTGCTCCCACACATCAACAACATAACTCATGTGGCTTTGTTTGTCAGAGCAAAAAGGTGGTGTTCGTGCTCACATTCCTGAGCATGGAAATTTGATGGCATACCCTGTGAACAGCAAATGGCAAACATTTGATTGAGTAACACCTGTGGATTAAAGTTTAAGAGAAAGTGTTTTAGATGTTTAACTTTGTAACATATTTAACACTTCCCCTTAAACTTTCATCCAGTAAGTTTTTTCCACGAACTAAAGTTCATTCTTTGCTGTTACTAGTACTAGACCATTGACTTCACGCGCTAAAGAATGAGAGCTCAATTTTGGTTCAACAAAGCCACACGACCTATATTGTTTATGTTTGAGGGCATGCCTGTCTTTGAATTTGCAGTCTTCCTGTTTCAGTATTATCTGGAACACCGTTATGGCTATGCATAAACTTTAAGATGCATACGGCACTTCAATTCATATGCGATACTTACTAATTTTGTCCTGACATGTCGAGTAACTTTTCATGAATGACTTTAACAACCTCAAAGCTGAAGACAGAAACAAAATGGGGCAGGATATTATAGTGCTACTGCAAAGGAGATGCAAAATTGTTTTGAGAACCCAAAACCAGTAATTAATAATTATGCTGTAGGCTGCACGGACACTTTATCACTTCACCTTTTTGCCGAAGTTACTGCATATACAAGAACATAACCATGAATTCCGACTGAATAAGACTGGGGAAATATTGAATATTCATCCTGTAAAAAAAAAATGTTAAAGTGTAACGTAGAAATAAGTTATGTTAAAAAAAAACTGTACTTGAACAATCCAGATCAGTGTACAATTATTCATCTCCTCAAAATTAAATTCTGGTTAAAATAATATCAGGGTGTTCATTAGGCATCGGAGATCGGAGAATTCTCCGCCTACTACGCAGAATTCTCCGGCTAAATTTTGATGGCATGGCCCCCTGGAGGGGACCGAGCTTCGCTCGCTCCCTCACCATCTCCTGTTACTTTACACTATTCTCCTGCTACTACGTTTCTTAATGAAAACCCTGAATATAAAGGTTGGTTTTCACTAGCGATGGATTTGGAGTCAGAGTCATAACCAGAACAGTACAGCATTACAATGAATCTGGTGAAAATCAAACATAGGAGTTGTAAGCAATTCTTGTGATTACCACTCTATCTCCGTCGCTTATATGATCAAGTGAAAACCATATCGTCAGAATCTCAAGCACAAGTGAAGGAATAAAGAAATCCCAACACATGAGAACAAGCATTATTATTGGTTTATTCCTCCACTTCTGCTTGTGACTCTGACAACGCAGTTTTCACTACATCGTAAGCGACATACATGTAGCTGAAAGTGGAGTCGGAAGAAAATGGAACCTTTCTGATCCCTGCAACTCCAATTCCGTTGAGCTTACACCTCCGCTTATGACTCTATTGTTTGGTTCTCACTTGGTCGTAAGCGCTCTTATGACTCCTACTCCAATGCTAGGAAAACCAACCATTGTCCATAATAAGATTATTATTTCAAGCTACTGTACTCTGATACTCAATTGCTTTTCCTCCTAACCTCAATTATAACTCCCATGTAATCATAAATAATGTAAGTAAGGGTTAAGAGTCAGACAATGGAAATTGAGAATCAAACCACCTGAAGGTGAAATCTTTTTTACAGTCAAACCAGGTCAAGCATACCCCTAGATCCTAATAATGAAAAGATTATTTGAGATTTGAATGCATTAATCAATTAGGAACATGACCCTTGAAAGCAAGTTAAGTTGTTATAAAAAGTAAACAAAGTGCTGATTTGAGATTTGAAATAAAGCGCAACAATCATAACAGAAATCTAATGCAGTGTTTCAAATTAGCGATATTTAATTTATTACAGCCACTCCAGTTGCCAATGGTTGCTTGTAACATAATCGTGTATTTCTCACAACAGTCACCTTACAAAACTATTTGTGCATTCAAATTTCAAATATTCCAGTTATTTAAAGAATCTGGGGGGGGGTACACTTGACCTGGTTTGACTGTAAAATTCCCCTAAATGTTTGATTCGTTGCTGAGAAATTTTTACACCTGCAGCAAATGTATCTCAACCGTTTCTCCTTGAATGTTCACTTTTGATGCACCCTAAAAATTAGCAGAACTAGCAGTCATGTGTAACATGCCAGAGCTATTGACAGCCACTATTCAGAGTTAAATAGCTAATGATTTAAAATGTAAGAAAATGGTTTGAACCCAGGAGTAACATACCTCGATTGAAAATGATCATCTGGGTGACTGGAGTCCTGAGAAGGACTGTTGTTGTTGACTGATGTTTCGACAACCTGTGCGGAAGCCATCTTCAGAGACTCTGAAGATGGCTTCCGCTCTGACTTTGACTCTGAAGATGGCTTCCGCACAGGTTGTCGAAACGTCAGTCAACAACAACAGTCCTTCTCAGGACTCCAGTCAACCAGATGATCATTTTCAATCGAGATTTAAAATGTGTTCATATATTTTCATTTGTCAAAAATGGAAATGGAACAAAAAGAACAACATTATTTTTTAATATATAGTTTCTGAGGATTTTCAAACTATGACACTTGCTTCATATTCAGAACACATTATAATTTTATACCACTATGGTGACTGAGGGAAAATCATGCAGTTTCCAAACACCTTGGCCTTAACACCACGTGCAAAGTCCAATGTAACTTAGACTTTGATCCACCAGGAGGCGTATTAACTTGACCAGTCATTTGAGTTAGAATGATTGCTACTGTGACTCTTCTAATATTACGACCCTTCTGGAATGAGACTAGGGACAAATTATTACCTTTAATCCAATCAAAAATTGAGGCTGGTCACAAAAAAGAACAATCGTCAAAATTAGTCAGTCTACCCAGTTTGACCTAATGCTTAGTTAGATTGCAAACATTATTTTTAAAACCCAGAAAAATAACAGGTTTTCTATGGGTTTGGGAGATACAAAGTCAGAATTACAGACATTAATTGTTTGTATTGAATTTAAGCAACCTTTGACAGTTCATAGTCTGGTTACTTTCCAATGAAACCAACCTGTCCTTAGGCACGCTGAAGACACCGACCGCCCACGGTTTAGCTGTATGAGGTCTCTATTAATTTTGAATGAAACGTAATTCCTTTTTTAAACACGGCATCAAAATGGTCTCGACTTAAAGATAAACAAAACAGAATGCGAAATAATGACTCAGTAAAATTACTTCTAAAGACAACCATTTATTTCGCTTATTCAATTTGCAAAATAAGCTTAAGCATTAGAAATTGACATCCTTTTTACCTGGCCAGCTGTGTCCACAAGTTCCAAGACGTACTCTTGATTATTGTGCTTCAAATTGGTTGTAAACGCTGGTCAAATTAAAGAAAAGGGAATTATTCAGATTATTTTATAGATGATGAACTTTCTGGAAGGTCCATAAACTCACGAAGGGAGCTGAGTAAATTTACTCACTGTTCTCAATAGTAGGATCGTAAGAATCCACGAACTGCCCTTCTACGAACTGGATCGTGATCGACGATTTTCCTGAAAGTGAAAGAAAAGGCAGAAGAACATTCAGATTGAGCAGAAGATCTATACACAATCAACCAACGCAAAGTTCAATAGAAGCCCCATTTACCAACAGAACGAAAGCCCATGACGACGATTTTCCTTGATTTTGGAGGTGCCATAGTAGCTTGAAGGTTGGGTTGGTCTTTAAGGTGTAACTCTTGAAAATACCGAATAAAAACGAACTTTTCTCAGCTACATCTTGTTCTCTCCCCAACTTCACCGGTTTTGCCGAGGAGTGCAAATAATATCCCAGAGTGCAATGCAAATTATTGAGCCGACTGTCGGACAGCGGTTCACACCTACCAAGAAAGAAAAAAGTGAAATAATTGTCATTTTATTTGGAAACACGAGTCGGTGTTCATTGGATATTTCTGTATTCGAATAGCTTTTTTTTCTGCTATAAGAGGTTTTGAAGTAAAGGTAAGACTTTTTCGTTCCTGCTGTTGATTTTTAATTTAGTTCTGGTGTGGACATTGGTGAGTTGCTTGCGGCACAAACGTCGACTTGTCTGCGAGTGCTAGTTGAATTATTACTTCTAGAAGTATCTGATAGAAGTCTGATAGAAGTGTCTGATACTTGTACACAAACACATCGAAATTCTTTGCCAGTAATTCGTAGTACACGGAATTATTTATTTATCTCTCCACTGAAGCATCATCCATGTCAATTAAAAAAAAAGATGGGTGAGAAGATGTAACTTGAACACAGTTTATGACGCCATACTAAAATTACAGTGAATGTGTGGGATGTTGGCCGACTTTGAGGGTGATGTCGCACCTCACTTAACGGGGTTCAGGATTGGGCAAAAGAACAATGGGAGCAACTACAGAATACAGGGCCACACAGGGCCAGCACATGCAAATTGGTTGGAAGCTTTTGTAGAACGAGACACACAACAATGGGAGCTTTTGTTATTCAATGAGATGGAAATAAGTGGCCCTGTATTCTGTAGTTAAGCCGAACAATGGAACGAACAAAGATAACAATGGATTTAGCACCGAAAACAATTGAAAGTACGACACTATACAGCCAATGAAATTTGGTGTTCAACAGGTGGTACGACCCTACCGGACTTTGAACCGCTGGGCGCCGCTACGAAGGCCGATTTCCAACATTTTCCGCTATTTTTATTAATATTATTGATATCATGTGAAGTACATATGAAATAATTCATATATGAACTGCAGTTGTAGATGAAAGTGAAGAATGATCATCGCAGTTAATTTTCCAATTTAAGCAATTGGAAGGAGAAGCCTGAAAAAGTCAGGGCTTCAACGGGATATCATTCATCCAACAGAAGATTAGGCCAGTAAAGGAAGTGTAATGTCCGTAAATTGGAATTATAAATCTTCTCATGTCGCTTCTAATTTCGCGGCGATTTACATAATTTTCATTACAAGGATTTGTCTGAAATCTTCAAAATACGTTTACGGTCGTTGTAGCCCGAATCTGTTCTTTATATTTCATGAAAATAATGTCAACAAATGAGTTTTAAAAGGCATTTCTGTTTTCAAAATACTGCTTCCACTGCGAAATTACAGAGGTACGAAGTTGGCCAAAACCCCATACATTCACTGTAAGTTTAGCAGTGTTTGCCCCCCAACCATTGTGGCGTCATTATCCGTGAAAAGGTCTATTTCTTATTTTACCTTAGAGGTTTTAATTGTAATGTGTATTCTAGTTTTTTTTTTAAGAACAATTACAGTCGAACCTCCACTAACCGTCACCTCTCTGCAACGGCAACGGGAAGTAAAGTTCGTCCCAGCTGCACAAGTAACCTCTCAATAACGGCCAGTTGAATCAACGAATCATGAAATTTTATCTTTTTAAGAGTTCAAGGTCATGAAACCTGATCTGTACAGAACATCAACAATTAATTGGGGCACATGTTTTAATTCATAAATTGTTGTTTCCATAAATTACAAACAACTGGTAAGACTGATCCACCGGAAAGAAAAAACATGTTTTAACCTGGAAAAGAAAAAGGTGCCATATGAGGACATAAACAAAACATGGACCACCCCTATGGACCACCCCTCATTTTGTAAATTGAAAAAAAATTAAATCTTATGGACACCGAAAAATTCAGGTGGCTCCAACAGGATTTGAGCCCATGACTTGTGTGATGACCGTGCAAATATTGCTCTACCAACTGAGCTTTGAAGCCACTCAGTTGGGAGCAGGTCAGTTTGTTGGGCTCATTTGTTCTGGTGAAGGACTCAATGAATCAAATAATGTATATTTGAGAAACCTGGTATAGGGCGAACAACACGACTGCTATCGAAGTTATATCACGATTCACGAGAAAGAAAATAGCCATTTTGCATTTCACGGCAGAAAAACAAGCCAATCACAAGTCTTGGAAAATACCCTTTACCACCCTCATTCCAGGCCCACTTTATTAAGACCAAATTCTTTTGGGAACTTTCCTGAGCACTAAGAGTACACAGAATATTTTGGTAATAGTGTCAAGTCAAGTCGAGTCATTTTTATTTAACTTACACAGAATATTATATACATAGAGTTAGAATGATTTTACAATATTTTTTAACAAAAATAGAAGGGAAAAGTAAATTTGATAATATGTTTTTACGTTGTAGAGTTTGGGATACCTAAATAGTTAGTAAACTAATCGAGTAGGTTCCCAAAATTAATTACATCATGAGCAAAAGGAATAGAGTTAAATAACTTTTTTTTTTTGGTTAAAAAGTACTACTTCGTGTACTAACATGAAACTTATTGAATATATTGAAGTAAATTACTTAAGAATCAAATCAACGAAAGTATGAATCTACAAAAACATCCAGTCACTTTCAGACAGATACAACATGATTATGATTATGTACAAAATTAAGTTAATTATTATCAGTGTCCTTGTTATACCTGTGTACTTTTGTATATATTCCAGTTTTGGTATGAATGGAATAGCATTCTATTTATTCTGCTATTGACATCAGAATGAAGGAAATGAAGAGAATACTCTGGGTTTACTCGGAATACGCTATGAACAGGCTGCCTTTGCCTTGGCTTGAATGACCACATAAAAGCGGCGGTTTCTCATGCTTGGGGACATAAAATACCCGCTGAGACGATTCGTAACAGAAAGCTCATGCTGCCTTAGCATGATGACCTGAAAGGGCCTCTAGTAACTGAGAGCACACCTTTGTGTAACATCCTTAAGTCAGGATACTCTGCCAGCCAAGGATACCCTGCCAAGCCCCACTACAAATGCAAAACTTCAAGTAGCCGACTCTTCCAAGGATGAGTACCCTTATGGGTTATCTCTTATATAGGATTACTTGGAAAGTTTGTTATACAACTTTTGTTTTATTTTGTCTCAAACAAGGTCAGCGCATGTCACAGTGTTAGACTATGGACACTGAAGGAGGCTTTGTTGCTGTGCTTTTTGTCGCTCTAACCCTTGTGAGTGCAACACTGGGTGCAAAGGATAAAGACCTTTATTGTGGCGGTATGTACTCTACCTTTAAAGTATATTTTTGGGAGACTTGCTCCAACCGTTGCCTCACCTTAAGTGCTGCTTCGCACTCAGGCCATAACTTGCAGTACGGCCCCCAAACTCAATCAGTAAAAGGTATTTCCTTTTAAAATCAGTCATGTGTGTCAATGAAAAACAATCCATGTGAAAAGTCAGTGATACCCAGGGCTGCCTAGCCAAAGACTCTGGAAATCAACCAATTCCAAGATTCTTCATAATTGCAAACAAGAAATAAAGTAACTGGTTGAACAGTTGACTTCAAAGTGAGTGATTTGAGTGGCAACCAAGAAAGAATGATAAAAGTGGCCAATTTCACTGTTGCAAGGCTAGAACAATTTTGTTGGTTTACCAAAAAGCAGTTACACAGGTGTACTCAAGATTGCAAGGTATATCCAATGGCACTCCAAGATAAAATAAATGGTATTAATTTTCAGTATGCCATATTATCGCTGATGAGCTTCAATGGGAAATAAGCCAAGTTGATCCTAGAAAAACTCTTGAGGTAAGTTTAAGAGTGTCTGTCATTTTGCACACTTATGCCCACCTCATCCTCGGGTCTTTCATCTTCCATCCCTCTCTCCCCCTCTCCCCCTCTCTCTCTCTCCCTCAATCCCTCTCTCCCTCTCTTCCTCTCCCTCTCCCTCTCCCTCTCCCTCTGGGTGTGTGGGTGTGTCTGGTGTGATGAGATGAAAGTACACACATTTCCTATACTGTACATTTTTTACCGTGGCCAAGATCCTTTCTTGTGACTTCATTAAGTTTAAAATACAATGGAAGGTCTCCAGATAAGAACATGCTAGGTGACTTTTGTGTCGTTTTAGGTCATTTCGCAAAATCACGGCCAATTTTCACCGAATCAATGACACTAAAATTATGGGGTGAACTTCCCCATGCTGTCTTCCCAAAATTAGCAGGTATTGGGATGAAAAGATCTAATGCATGTATTTTATTTGATTCCCTTCTCCCTCCCCCCTCCCCCACCAACAAGTGCCCAAAAATTGTTTTTTTTTCCTTCATTATTTTCTTTGCACCACTCAAATAGGTAATTCACAACTTAATGGCCAATTATTGTACACAATTTGGCACAACTTCATGAAATGAACAAATGCACTCTGGAAAGTTTCACATGGTGTTTTTGGTTTTGCTCTAAGCCCTTCAATAATTATAAAGAAGCCAGTCAGAGAATGCCTCTGGAATAAACACTTTATGATAGAAACTTAACACGGCAATTTTTGCTGTACTGGTCCTGTGCATTAGGTAACAATGCTTCGTGCTAGCATAAAGGCAAATTCAGCGTTCTTTTGAAAACAAAAATGAATGCTTACCTTTAGGTCACAGAAGACTGGATTTGGAAAAGGTCATAGTGGATTTGGAAAAGGTCATAGTATGCCCACAATTTTCCAAAGCTCATTTGAAAGGATACAATGTACAAATCTCTTTTTTAATGAAAGAGCCTTACACACTCAGGCTGTTTTCATTAGTTTAATTGTGGTGGCCTTGTATGTAACAGATGTGCTGTTTCTGGTAAAGGGTGTGCATTCTATTGACAGGTTGAAAGTTTTAGAGTGGATCCAAAAGGAAATCAAAACACTAGGAAGGTATTTTAAGTAACACTTAAGGTGGTACAGTTGAGTTCCAATGATTTCAAGAAACATTTTTATTAGAAGGATTGGCACTACTGTATCACCTTTTAGCAATGTTATGGTGACACATGAGATGCCAATTATTGCTAAACAAGATGCAGTCGTTACTGTGATATAACAGGTTACCATGGAAACAGTAAAGCCCTGTAAAAACACCCTATATTTCGCTTTTAGTCGCTCGTTTCTCAAAAACGAACTGCATGACCCCCAAGCTATTGCTGAAAAGTGATCAGTAGGCCAACATGAAACGTTCTGCAAAGTTAAGAGCCACCTCATATTTTCGAGCTTTTTTTTTTACGGTAGTTATGGTTTTTGAACTTTGAAAACTCTGTTTAAATAGGTGTCTTCTCTATTAAATTGGTGTTTTTATTTTGATATGGGGGGTTACATCTTGCTCCTTTAATAGTCAGTCAGGAGCCTATAACAACTTCAATATATTTGCGTCACGGGTCTTCACAGACCAAGCTACTTTTAGATTGATTTTCACTCGAGTTCTGTCTCCCACAAGAACCTTGGTCTCCCACAGGAGCCTTGCTAGCCAATCATAAGCCTTGCATAATTAATTTTTGGACGCGTGCGGACTGGAACTGAACCTTTTGGGGCCAAAAAAAATCGTCTGAAAATATCTCGGTCTGTAAAAATGCCGTGACATAGCCCTAGTATGGGAGTTGTAAGCTCCGGGTCATGGGCTCCTGAATCAATTTTTTTTTTCTCAGTGCATGAGCGGGCGGGATTCTAGGGATCCTGCAATCTGATTGGTTCTGGAAGCGGGCAGAATCTTTCTACCTTGCCCTCCAATCCGAGTGGAATCGACGCGCGTTGAGTCACCACGTGCGTAACCATCACTTCCTTGCACTGGTTTGATAAGTTTATGCGATTTAAGTTTTTTGAAAAGCATCCTCATTCTTTAGGTAGTGTTCAGTGTCATAAAAAAAAAACAAAAAACTTTTCATACCATGGATTTCGTTTGGGTCGAACGAATTAGAACCTGACCGGGTGTCTTGTTTTCATTTTGGGACAAGTAAAAATGTCATTACCCAGGTTTGCTCGGTCTCCACAGGGAAAAAGTGTGCCGTCGGGTCTCGTGGACGGCCCGCGGGCTGTCAATACTGGAGACCTCGGGCACAGTTTTTCCGTTCATAAATAGACCGACCAAGGCTGGTGTATTTATATCTTAATAGTATACATGAAAAAATTTATCGATTCTGATTGGCTAAGAGAAATGCAGCTTTCAGGAAACACAATGCAGAGAAAAGGTAAAAAAAGGTTGCTTCCCGGTCGAGATTTTGCCGATCGGACCGTTTCCCTTGGCAACGATCATAGTCTATATTTTTGTTTCCAAAATCCGGCAAATTCAAAATTTGCAACAAAAACTGCGAAAAGAAAACGCATAAATATCAGTCTTCGCAAACTCGTGGTGCTTCTTCTTTCTGAGATGCTTTCGTCATCAAAAACACGTTACAGCAGAAGGCCTTTGAATGGAAATTGACCGGAAGTGCGTTTTAACAGAAGACAAGAAAGCCTGACCCGATTGCCATATCATACACCGCATACTAACCGAGCTTGTTCGAGTCGCATTAGGGAATATTCGCCCTCGGTCGTTTATGTTCGTGCGCTTGGTCCGTCCCGTCACAACCTCGGGCCAGTAATCCCCAATGCGGCCCTCGCGCTCGGCTAGTAAGAGGTTAATATATATTAAGGGTGCATTCATTTGAGACTGTTCTGTACATTCCTAGCGGTCCGGTTTAGGATTAGCGGAATGACAGGAGTAAGGTTTTCCCCAAAAAAACCGCGTATTCCGAAGACGGAATGGTTCTTACAGAGGTGGCCTGAGAACTAACACTCGGAATACTGTGGACAAGACTGAGACTGACGTTTCGGCGGCCGCGCACGATTTTCGCGCCAAAATAATCCCAAAAACACGCGTGTTCTGTGTATTCCGAGTGAACTGTATTCTGTTTATTCCGTTCATTTTGCTATCGAGAGCAGACTGAAGGGAATACTTTTTCGTTCATTCCGAAAACGGAATAAAGTCCAAAAAACGCGGAAACCGACCATTCCGCCAATTCAGTCTTATTCCGGAATAGTCCCCAAAAAATGCACCCTGAGTTTAGAATATTAATTTTACGTCCGATTCAGATTCAATACGCAAGATCAGAGACTCACCTTATTGAACAGCTAGACACTATGTGTGAAAAAATGAACTCTTATGCTGAATCAACGGATCCTAATACTGGAAAGAAGTCCTACATTAGGACTTCGTCACGCTCAGGGGAAGCAATTACTCTCAGCAATGTTGCCATCAGTGGAGATATATCCCAGAAGCTTAAGCATGCGGTAAGTTGCATAACTGTTGCCGTTGATTCGTTCATTCGTGAGTGCTCACGTTCCTCATTGTTGCCAGCCAGTCAGTCAGTAGTTACCAATAGTCATTCACTCAGTCATCCAGCTAGCTGGCAGGTTAATTAGACAGCCATTTGATAGTTCGGTCATTCAGTCTGTCATCGTGTGAGGAAAAAAAAAATGCTGTCTACTACATTGGCCGGACATCTATCGTTCAGCCGCTTTTCTCGTTTCTCCTCCACTAGAAGTAAATTGAGAGCTTTTCATCCGTATTAAACACTGGGTAATTTGTCTCTCGAATTTTTTCACTGCTTGTGCAGTTCGTACGTCAGCGTTTCCCCGAACACTCGAACGGTACACTTAACTGCGTTGTGTTATTTTAACGTTTTATTCTCACCATGAACTCACTAAATGTATGATTATCTCTGCGTACAAAAACTCGCTCGCCTCACACGTTTCAATAGTCCAATGGTTATGGCAACAAGGACCTCCCCTCAGGGTGGGGTAGGCCTATAAACTCTCTTACAGTTTCCTAAAAAACAATTGTAATTTCATTTTTCTTTGTTTTTCGAGCCCTGACAAAATCCTCCTTCCTTTTAGACCATGGTGAACAATTAAGTTAAGCTCACACTCTTCCTCTAGTCGCCTTGACTTCCGTGTGTAACGAGTACAAAAATTATGAAAATACACTGGCAAGATATTCGGGAGTATGTCGGAGTATTAGCCACTGAAAGATGTTGTTTTTACTTGTTAGTGTGAGAGTATTATAGAAGATTACGACGATGACATCATAACAACCTTCAAGAAAGAACGCAAAGATCCGCAGAGATACATGTGTCGCACATCAACAGGTAAGGAATATCGGCGTGCTGAGAGGGAGGGGGCTGGCGAAGCGGGCTGGGGCAGGGTGGGGCGAGGCGGGGCAAAGGCCAAAACTGCCCTAGTTAAACTTACTGACCACAGATCGCATTGAAATGATTATCCCATAAATTTGATATTTTGGCATGGCTATTAGCTGAGGACATGGAATTTTTCAGTAAAACGAGCTGACAATTTTCACAAGTCAAAATGATCTCCGTAGTTGCAAAGAAGCATGAAGAAAAGGGCTTGAACGGAACCCTCGAACCCATGACCGTGCGATTGGGCTGCACACCGTTCTCCGCCAACATGATCTCCTGTTTGAATTTACGATTATCGTTGATTCTTAACTTGCTTTGAATTTACGATTATCGTTAATTTAGAACACTCTGTCCCAAGACTTTTCAGAAAGGAGCAAATATGAAAAAGAAAAACCCATATCCTTGGATTGGATTAGAACCCGCAGCTAGAGCTTGTAGGGACGAGTCCTTACCACTAGACTACTAAGGAACAAGTTGTCAAGTAAATCAATGATGAGATATTTATGGAATATCACTTCTCAACAGTGATTAGGCCTAAGCCCTGATTTTAAAATGTTTAGCTTTGTCTATTTCAAATTACTGTCTAAAAATGCTTCTTAGCGAGTAACGATCCTGGTTTACAACGAGGTGTAAAATAAATGCATTAATTCTCTGATGTTTAAAAACTGAGGTTTGCCCAGGTAACGGCTTAGTGGTCTAGTGGTTAGAGGAAGAGATCTGTCAGTAGACAGTCGCAGTTTCGAGTCCTGTGTCCGGGGTTTAAAAGAAATATGTTCATTTCCCAGAATGCCCTTCAGACTTTCAGGGTTCTAAAATAATGATAATCGTAAATTCAGACCAAATTAAATATTAACAATAATCGTAAATTCAGAGAAGAGAATAGGTTGTCTCCGCCAACTGAGCTTTCAAGCCGACTTCCGACTTTCCATCCAGGAAATTGGAGTTGACTATAGATCTTTTTCACTCACGTGACCGGCGGCCATATTGATTTACTGAAACAATGGGACATATTTGCATAAAAATGGCATTCAATTCCCCGAGAATTGTTTCGGGGCACCAAAATGGTCGCCATTTCTTTGTTTAGGTACAGCAATATGCCCGCCATGACGTCCCGTGAAAACGATCTGTTGCGACAACAAATGGTTCTCTGCGTGCGCGCGCGTCCTTCTGCTTGTATTGTCACGTCCTTTAGTATGTTTTTGCTTTTACTTATGTTGTGCTGAAAACCATGCTTGTAATTACTGTATGAAGCCCGAATAGAGCGTGTGCATGCGCATGACGTCACGGCCGCCATGTTGGTGCCCCTAAAAAAGAAGAAACGGCGGCCATTTTGGTGTTGCAAGCTCCACTGGGGATTGAACTCTGTGCTTATGCGAACACGTTCTCTTTTTTTTTGGGGGGGGGGGGGGGTGAGAGAACCAGGGGAGC
>BLFK01000742.1:454019-466519 GCA_014634185.1 Astreopora myriophthalma
AAAATGTTCATAGGTCCAGTCTCACAGGTTTCTTAATGACTCTACCTAATCGTGTACAAGGGGGTGTAACAGGCACAAAGCTTTGTAAGATATTTTGTCCATTTTGCAGTGACTAGATAAAAAGCATCAAATTTTAGTCTCTAGCATCTGTAACGGATAAGCAATTTCAAAACTTGCAGTCCGTCCGAACCGTATGCGCGGATAAACTGATTTGCAGAGCTAAGTGCTTTGGACGTAAAATCAATCAACAAACAAATCTTTACAGACGCTCAGAAGTAATTGGGCGGAGGATTCACTCTAATCACCGAGTGATAGACGCATACGGTTACCTTCTATTTATGCCGTGCCATAGAAAATACAGCTAATCAGATTGCAGAAAAATTTAAACCCTTGCGTATTGTTTGGCATTCGACCAAACTTCCCATCCTGCACTACCGTTTAATTTCCAGCTTATGATGTCGTGGTCACTAGCATTTCAGTTCTGGGTATACACACTCGCCTCAAGGCTCGCGTGCATGCCGAGAAAATACAACTGACGGGTGCATGGGATTCAGTGGTGCTGCATAACTAGTGCATTTTCTCGTATAACACATCTCTTGGGTGACGACGTCGACAAGTCATCTGCACACATCGAGGCTAAGAATTTGGGCCTAAAAACTTATCTCATTGGATGAGATATTTATCGATTACTGACACAAGGAGATATCTACAACAACAACAGCCCTGAAAGGTTTCTTTTTTTTTTCCTTAGCTATCCCAACCACAAATAAATGGTTTGGTTACACTCAACTTTTTTTCCAGGCCCTGGTGGAATTTTATCGTAACACGAAGAATGTTTTTAGAGTCTGCGCTTTAAAATGTCCGTTTAGCTTCAAATTTGTCAAAGTTGAAAGGGATGCTAATCACGCCTGGTATAAAAATCTTGGAATGTGGTGACAAGCAACGCAATCATCGGGAAATTGAAAAGTTAACACTTTTGAAATCAAAGTTCCTTGTTGAGGCAAAGCAGATTGAAACAAAATGACTAAGCAGTTAACAATTAAGGAAAATGATTTCCAAGTCTGAAAGATAATTATACTTCTTCGTTATTTTCCCCGTTAAAATTTCAAAGTTTAAAGGCGCGGCATTACATTGCACTGGCTGAACTCAAAATCGCGTACTAGTTTTTTTTACACAATCCTGTACTGACTCTATGGTATTTAATTGCCAAGAATACTGTATCTAGAATAAAAGTAAAGCTCCACAAAGTCAAATTCATATTTATTTTTCGTTGTTAAAGATTGGAATCCTTGGTTCAAAAACAGCCATTTGAATGGTAAAATGCGATACCGCAACGGAAAGCTCGTTGTGCCAGTGAAAGGTCGCTACTACGTCTAAGCCCAAGTGTGCTACCACAACAACCAAAGATTGTTAGTGTATGTGAACAACTAGCGCGCTACCATGATACAATCACCAACTGAGGGAGGGAGGGAGGGAACCTCAGAAGGCCAGTTGTACACTGGCGGGGTGTTTGTGCTTGAGAAAGGTGCTGCCATTCACTTGGAAGTGATAAGTGGAGGTATATCGTCCGAACTTTGCCGTTCCGCAGGTCATGTCACATGCCATACCGCAAACTCATTCCTCCTTTTACCCTTAATTCTAAGTTTTACACTACATTCAATCTTTACTATTTCTTATTTCTCAAAAATTTCCTTCTCTTTTAAAGTGCCCATGTCATGAAAATTTCTATTTTCCTATTTGAAAGGCCATATTAAAACATGAACTTCTGCCAAATATTTTTCTTTTTATTCGAACGAAACGCGAATTTTCTACGATTTTTAAACTCCTACTTTTATTTGGTACACTCCTTCCGCTGGTCAGGGTTTCATGGGCTCGCTGTGACGTGGATTAAGGAACGCATGTTGACGTGGGTCTAATTCTTTCAGTCGCAGAAGTTCATTTTTTAATATGGACTTTCAAGTAGGAAAATAAAAATTTTCATGGCATGGGCACTTTAAGAAAAACTCCCTCCTCCCAAATATACCCAAAAATCATCGAAAATTTACAAAACACCGCAAAACATTGATTCGTGTTTTGAGCATAGGGTTATGGCATTCCTGTGAAACGCAAACGAGATATTTGCATTAAACCCATAAACGGCTTTCGGGTTTACCCCGCCTTAAACTTGTCGGCAATTAACACGGTTAAGCTCGCCCAATCACGTCATCTGTGGTTAACAACTGCTAACCAAATCCTGTCTCTAAAAACGTGATTATGTGAGTGACTTAACCAGGTTGGTAACCAAGTCATCTCAAGGAATGTTGAGCAAGAAAAATCTGCCCGTGAAAACACAGCCTTTGGCTCAGTGACGGTTGCCGTGTTAACATCGGTTTATGATTGATTGTGATGTTTTAAAGAACACGGAAAATTTTGATTAGTGGCGTAACGTCATTTGAAAACTGTAATACTCACGTAATACTCAAAATTAAGCTAGCCACTTGAGATATATGGCTACCTACATAAGAGGCAAAACACAATAACAGTTAGGCTCTCTGGGTTCTTTGTGTGCGTGCCCTAGGGCACACTATAGAGCGCTTTTGAGCATTGGCGAAACCTTAGCTAATTTCAATCCTTCACTAGAATTTATCTGCATAAGCATGTATATAGTTATAGAGATCCTTTGCCCGGTACTTCTGTGTGGCCTGGGGCATTTTTTTTTTCTTTTCATTGATAATGACAGACGACTAGAGAATCGATCAGGTGTAAACTTTCAGCTGATAGTATATAAAATCCATTTTCACTGGCCAATTGGTTAGCCTTTGTTCGGTTGTAAAGACAGAAAGATCTCGTCCTCTACGGATGATAGATTCCTTGTGTCGCCACAGAAACCGGACATAAGTTCAAAGCGAGTGAAAAACATCCGGCTCGATGATTACATAGTCAATTCCATTATTCCCGGACAAACGAAAGTGAAAGGGAATCCTTGGCCAGTTAAACCTTCTAAATTAAACCATCGATAAACACTACCTCAATAAAAAATATATATATATTTTGGCGGTCTTCGTTCAACCAAAAAGTCCGGAAATTCCGGGTCACGCTGGAGTGGAAATGAACGAGAATATTAATCATCCGGTCCGGAGCGGGTAGAGGGTGTCGCACGGCGCATTGAGGTTTCAACAAATTGTGCGATTTGATTTTGATAGCACCAGAAACGCTGACTTGACGAGAAGTAATTTGTTGTAATAATTCCCATTTATGCAACATTTTGTGACGCAATTCAAACAAACGGTGTGTTTAAAATCAGGAAATACTTGCCATGGAACCCTTTTAAGCTTTATAAATCGGGTGGGAGAAATGGGCTATTAGGCCTAATGCAGTTCTTCGTCAAACCCAAAATAAAGCCGGCTATACACCATGACATTCTGGAAAACGAATTGAAGTTGTGGAAATATGTACCTGTAAGTAAGACACATTACAGCATGGAAGACATTTATGATTCCCGAATATCCTGAGGATTAATGTGTGTGGATTAATTAAGTTCTTGGGATTCAAGAAATTGCGTCTAACAATTGAGTCATACGGGTTGTCACTTTTTTTCAGTCAGAAAGTTTCTCATGGCGTTCTATTAACAAAATACTCCATCTTAAATATTATTTGACGAATTTATTTTAATGAACTTATTTAAATTGGCTGCTTTTCGTGTACTGCGATGTATATATATATATATATATATATATATAATACCTTAAATATATTATTTTAATGAAGTTTTCTTCGGAGCGTGATATTAGCATATTGCTACCTAAAATTCGAAGTGAAATAAAGTTTTGTATTTTATTGTCATCAGTTTTTCGTCGTTTTCTGAACGAACAATTCATCCTTTTACTGAAATATTTTTCGTATTGGCTGTTTTTGAAATGAACAATGTTTTAGTACAGACAACAAGGCGCTATCTCCATTCTTTTGTCAGATATTAAGAATTGGAAGCATGTTTTTATCTGATTAATAAGCAAGTAAGTTTTTTAGCATACGAATATTTGTCATTTCCTATAGATGTATGGTTCCAGCGATACCTGTACAGACCGCTGCCCTTCGTTTACAGCTGGCAATGTCTTCACTGTGCAATGTATGGTCTTGTTTATATTCGCAAATTGTAATGTCGTAGTTTTAATTATCATGCACACATTGTTCTTCACTGTCTATTTGTCAGTTTATATGTCTCCGCTGCCAAGATTAAAGCAAACTTTGGCGAAGAAATCCCTGTTCCTACATTAATACTAAAGGTACTGATTCGTGGACTAATAACCTATACTTCAATTTAAATATTTCATTTCTTTACTAACGTCTTAAAAAGCAATTAATAAAGAGCTAACACCAAAGTAAGCGAAGCTGAAAGTTCCACGTTAAGTTGGTCAGAGTTGCTTAAGATGTGAAGCAGCTGCTGCACTGGCCGACGACTAGGAACTCTTGCTACTGAGTGAGGAAGTGAGAAGACTTGAAGATGTTCATGACGAAGTTTTCAGGCGTTTTACACCCAACGGACATTGTTAGGAATGAGTGTTGGTCGGTGTTATCGTGATAATTCCGCCGAGCGAGTGGTTAAAGTCCCCAAAAGGCTACACAAAAGGTATTATTTCTCAGGGCCACGAGTCTGCAGTTAGCCTCAGTTCTACGACGTCGTTTTACCGTTATGCGGTTCTGTCTGCGTAAGACTTAAAACCTTTCAAAAGGCTCGTTTCTTAAACCTGATTTTCACTAGCGGCCCAAGCACAAGAGATTACACGGGGACGAAGGGTTCATTAGTTAAGTTCCATGCTCTCTCTAAAAACCGGGCGCTGCGAGTGGAATATGGAGAGGGTGTTTTCATTGGAGGAACACCAAAGCTTGTGTTGCGCTTATGTTATGTTCCGTTTTCACACAACGCAAGCGAACGCAAGCATAAGCGCAAGCATAAGCGCAAGCACAAGGCAAATAAAAAATTCTGATCCATGCCTGTTGTCACGGTGAAATAAGCGCTCTTGTGTTTGCGCAAGGCAACTAAATAGGAAATTTTTTTTTTGCTCAGCATGCAAATTTTTTTTCGCGGAATCTTCAAACCGGAACGTTTGTCCGATTGGAAACCCGAAGATAGGCGTTGTCCACTTTCGTCAGATCAGCAAATTCTCCGAGTGCAATTAACTTCGTATGGAAAGTGAAACTTAGCCGCTCCTAATTTGGTGATTACATAATATTTCCTTCTGAATTCCGTCCTACTTCCTACAGTTCGTCTTTCTTAGAACAAATTAATCATTCCGCTGCTATGTCTTTGCCGCCTGTCAATCAGATGGACCATTTGTACGGGAAATTTACTGTTGATCACTTGACCTTTTTGGACCATGACGTAAAAGTACTGTAAGTTCAGCCATGTTTTGTTTTTTGAAGAACACTAATGGGAAAAGGTTGCGTTTCAGGGAAAAAACATTTTTCCCATTTGACTTCACGGGAATTTACCTAATGTATTCTGCATGAAGTCACATTTAAAAGTTTCATTACTCTCAAACAGTTTCAGTCGCTAAAGCCGGGATCCCCAAGACGGACCAAGAATTCCATCTCCACAATCCATCATCCAGCTCACAAACCAGGGCTTAATAAAAAATGGGGACATTTTTGATTTTGGTGAGTGATCTCCATTAAACTTATCCTTGTTTGCTTCTATTAGATTAGCAGACTTCTTAATATGATTATATTGATTTAAGGAACGGTTGTTTTTTCTCTTTCTGTTTTGTTTTTCTTTTCGTGAACACGCCACCGGAGCAATTTGCGTTTTTGACCCAGAAAATCGGAAAACCGACAACGAATATGAAGGCACCATAACCCGGGGAGGATCTAAATTTGGTACATATTTGGACGTTCCTTTTTTTTTTTCCTTTCCGTTTTGTCTTTGCATTTTGTTTTTCTGTTTGTTATTTTTGTCCCCTCGGCCATCAAGTTAACCTCGTTGTCTTGTGGAAATTTCGGTAACAAATTTAACACTGTTCAGTCCTTTTCGTATGAGTACTCTATGGAAGCTGCCATTCATTATGTGGACGAGAATGCTTTCCTAGAAACTAAAGCATTCGTAGATTCGATACGCCGCTTCAGCCAGGATTCGAGAGGCATCATTTCCGCATGCCACTCTTTCGAGTATCGAATCGTTTATTGACGTCGTGATTCCTGCCTTTTCCAGCATTTTTTAAAGAACCTGGTTTGGTCTCCATATGATAAAAAGGAAAATTACTACGCGTTGGCTCAAAGATATGAATTTTAGGAATAGGAGCTGGTAATTGAGAAACGACAACTTCGACAAGGACAAGAGCGCCTAAAAACAACAAGCAACAACAATCGCTCTGCACGATCTGCGCCTGCGTTTTACATTGTAATACATTTCCTTGACGTTCTCTTCCTAACAACGACGTGAACTGACTAAACTTGAGGTTTTTGTGGAGGACTTCAGCACCCGACGATTAATTTCCACTTCCATGCTTTATTGCCTGGATAGTTGGTACATGCGATGTAATGGTGTTTGTAATGTCACGTGACTAGCCTCATGGAATAAAAATCTGAGCTTGAGCAGCCATCTTGACTGCACTTTATCTTATGTGGGCTTTTGTCACGCGGCAGCCATTTTGGCAAGGAACAATAAATCTCGTACGCTAAGCCACGAGTAGATGAGTTTGGGAACGAGCTTCGACGCGAAAAAACAAAAAGTTTTCAGTCTCTCGGGACTCAAAATGGCGGGCCGTGAAAAAGGCAAGTTTCCAGCTGACGCGCGTCCTTGAGGCCGCCGCTGTCGTCGTAGTTCTTCATGTCCCTACCAGGGATCTTACGAAACGAAGGCCACAAAGGCTGCGGGATGTCATACAAAAATATAAGTTTGCGTTATTGGTATCACTACGGAACTATTTCATGTCGTACCGCGTTTAAAATGCCACGTGCAGTAACTGTCGAGACATTAAACCGGTATGAACAGGCTAGAAGCGTAGAGAGAGAACTAAAAATGTATCCTCATGTGTACCGTCCTACACAGAACTTAAATTTGCTCATTTCAAGTCGTTATTTTGGACCAAAATGTAAAACGCAAGTGCACAGTTTGCAGAGCCATTGATTTTTGCCCAGTAAACCTATTGTTTTGTGGCGTCCTCGTTTCGTAAGCTCCATAATATCTCAATTGTGAGATACTGTTCTCGTCACCGTGTAATATTGACAGCAAGTCATCGATGCACATTTTTAACCCGCGCAAACGATGATACCGGAATGATCACGGTTGGCGTTCCTGTTGCAATGAAGCCGTTTTACCGCCTCTCGTGTACCTTTGTTATGTTCCTTAAGACGCTGTTGCACTGCGCAATGTTCCGTGCAACGCCATAACGAGACAAGTTGTTCGAAACATTTTGAGTGTGACACAGCCACGGTCTTGCAACGACCAAAATCATTTGGAAGCAAGTTGCAGAAACCGTTGCAGAAAGTAGAATCGAACTCGACTTTTCGTGCAACTTGTCTTGCAACGATTTCACCCTTTGCAAAGTATGCAAGGCACTCGTTGCATGGTTTCAGGAAACGGGAGCAACTTGTTCTCCCAATGGCGCCACGGGAAACGTTGCACCAAACTGATTGCAAAAGTGTAACAGCGCCTTACGGCAGGAACCCATTAAGTAGGAGCATCCGACTCCATTACTGGGTTTGTGCGCCAACACAGGATTAGATGGAGCTATTTTTGGAACGACATTTCGCGCGCTAAAAAACAGAGACGGAGACGTGCATCTAATTTATCCAATTAAATGGCTTAGCGTGACAGCAATTGACAGCTCTTTTTTGCACAAAGGAGAGCACCTGCAACCATGGAAACCACTTTTCACGGGGATTACAAAAACTAATAATAGCCTCAACTACTCTTGTGCTGATGTCCCGGACTATAACATATGGCGCTCCAATGGGCTCCTGCTTACGCTCACAATTCCCAGATATCAGTGAGCAAATTAAAGCAGTTCCTTCGTCGTTCAGGCTTTGGCAATGTCTAGTTAACAAATAGATTCCGTGTTGCCGTGCGTCTGTTCAGTAATAGATCACAGATGACGTCAAAATGTGGTAACAACATCAGTGACACACTCGGCTATCGCCTCGTGCACCACTTTTTTGTTCTTACCACATTTTGACGTCTTCTGTGATCTATTACTGAACAGACGCACGGCAACGTGGAATCTATTTGTTTTATATAATAAAGAATTAAACTTCGTACGCGTAAAAGCGAAAAACTTTGCAATGATGACGTCATTCGTGCATCTGTCCTCTATTAATATAAATCTATTAGCGTTCTATCACGAATGCCGTTCTCTGATTGGCTACGCTACTCGCTATCTATTCTGTGATAGATACGAGTAGCGGTTTTCAACAAAATGGCGGCCACTTCGTCGCGTTTTCGAAGTGTTTCGAAGTGTCTGCGATGAGGATATAGATAATTTACTTGTTTAGTTTTGAACGACTAGTAGATTTATACTAAAACAATTAGATTATTCGCTCTCGATTTCTATGCGTGATATTTGACTCGGGCTGCGCCCTCGTCAACTATCACGCGATAGAAATCTCGAGCTCATAATCTAATTGTTTAATAGATAATAGGCAAGAACCAATCAAAATGCGAGAATAACTTGGGTTATTATATAACGATTGATATTCTAAGCGAGGTTGAAATGTTTCTTAGATAAATATAAACCGAAAATACAAACTTTCCTGCAATGCAAATCTGCCATTCACTGAGCCGTGAATAAAATCATCATTTTTGGATTCCAGGTTTTGGTGGTTACTGTTGCTATGGCAACAGTATTTTTCCACTTGTGCGATTAGCATAGGCGTAAGGATAGCCACAAGCACAAGCACAACGAGAAAAATCGTGTGGGAACCGGCGTGAAATAAGGATAAGGCCAGGTATGAGCATGAAAACAAGAAAAGGGAAATTTTCCCCTTCTTGTTCCTGTTCTTATCTGACGCACTCTCGTGTCCAGAGTCCTCGGGATCTTTGGTCAGAGGGTGAGCGCCCTGAGAGACTCTGGGACTGACGCCATTATCCCAGAAGACTTGGGGTTCCGGGCTTAGTGCGCATGCTTGAGTTCAAAACAGAATTGTTTCAAAATGGCGTGTTAAAGCGTTTTCCTGTGATTATTTTACGTGTGGAAACGTCGTAGAGATATGTTTTTGAGTATGGTTGTGCTTATCGCATAGGGGTTTCCAATATTAATGGCATCCAAAGATTCGTTTATGCACTTAGGATCTAAAATTGCTATAGTAACACTTGAGAACATTGTATTCTTTGAGCTTTGTGTGCAGAGGTTCTATGTTGGAGAGAACGCACACTGGGTTTGGCAAACTTTGGCCGGAAGGTGTCCGAGTGTCCGTTCATTCAATAAAAATCCTCGTTATAAAATCATGTAGAAGTCAATCAGCAAGGGTGGAGTTACACTCGCCTTCCCGGGCAGCATAGGATTCATGCAGATACAACGCGCTGGTGAGAACTTGTAAACGACTGAACAAAAGATCCGGTATTCTAGATGACCTCCCCAGATATAGCGACTGGTCAAAACAATTGGGGGGTGGGGGATAGACGGGAGGGAAACATAAAGTAGCACGTTGTGTTGGAATAAGATGAAGGCCGAAGAGGCCTGCAGTCACATGCTTTCTGTCCTTATACTTTGATGACGTCATCCAGCATACCTGATGTTCTTGTAACCGGAAGTTCCAGAACCAGTGCATAAACCTGTTTATTCCATATAGAATGGAATAAATATTTGTTTTGTCTTGCGTTTTAAGATTGTCTTGTCTCTCTCCTCAAAATGTATCTGATCTAACACTTTGAGCGTGAGCATGATTTTTGAACAGTTTCGTTCTAAAAACAGCTAAACTCCCCTGACACTGCTTCGTCGTTTATCGAACTGATCAGCGCAATTTTAATTATGTCTTTTGATCCCATTCCTTTGCAGATGTCACTGTTTGTTAAATTTTCATTGTCTGAGTTCACTGGTAGACCATTACAAGTCACTGTGGAAGCGTTTGAACGCGAAAGCAAAGCCAAGCGTTTCCTTGAATGCAAATGGACTCAAAATGGCCAGGAAGGATTCAGAATTTCATTTAACGGAAAGAGTGATGAACCAGGCACAAGTAAGGAACATAGTCGTTTAATTATCAACCCAACGAGAGGGATCTCTGTCAGCCTGGTTTTCACTAGCAACTTTAGAGTCGTAATTACACGAGAACAAACATCGCAAGGCGTAAGCAAATTTTCCGATATATTTGCCATTTTCAGTCCGCGAAAGACAAATATATGGAAGAATGTCTCCCAGGGGTTTTGGGGAACAAGGGAACATGGCTAGTTTGAACTGGGAAACAAAGACGAAATATCTCAGGGAACAAGGGAACGTAAACCATTTTAGGGATCGAAAAGCTGAGAACAAGTTCGGAATTAATTTTGGGAACAAGGGAATTAACACAAACAATTTTTTTGAAGGGGACAAGGACCCCCCCCGGGGGGGGTCCTCATTGGAAAGATGAAAAGGCTACCGGGTCACTTCAAGCAAACATTAGTTCCTAAGAATTGGTCGGTATCTCATTATCATAATATTAATAATATTTAATCAATCAAGACATGTTTCGGATGAAACATCATCCATCTTCAGTTGTACAGAATAAAATGAAGTTGTGCAATAAATAGTGTCATATAGTGAGACATTAATATGAATAATTAAGGATGAAGGCGAGAACAGAATAAAAGCACACATCAAACTATTTAAGCTAAGAAAAGAGACTAATTAGTATGAAAGGGATAAATTAAGATGTTTGACTTGGAAATTTAGTGACGGCTGCTCCCAAAGGATGTGCATGGCTTCTTTGATTTTCAATTGGAAACTTGTTGGAGCAGAGTCGAGGATTTTAAAACAGTCTTCTGAACAAAGGGAGCGACAATTTTCAGAACCTCTCAGGTGCTTAAAGATGTGAGAATTTTTTGTCGGAGGCAAGATGTTCACGAATGCGAGTGGCAAAGTGTCTATTGGTTTCACCAATATAACAGGCACTACAGCCTGCACATGAAAACTTGTAAATGACTCGCGATCGTAAACCCGCAGGGATGAGGTCCTTGGCCCCAAACCAACTCTTGATTTTAAACGGGGTGAACACCAACTTAATTTCCAGGTCGCTGCACAATGTGTTGACTAATTTCTTAATTCTGCGTTGTGTTACGATGGAAAAAGGACCGATGTACGGTAATTTAAAATACAAACAATTGTCCTTACGAGCACCACTCTGAGAGGAATCGGGGGTTTATTAAAGCCATATCTTACTTCGTGCTGCTACGAAGCCTTGGTAATATTAATAATAGTAATAATAATAATGTAATATATAATCCTTTGGCCTGTACCTTCAGTTCGCAATTCCTAAATTTTTCTGAGCTGACTTTTTTTTTACGAAAATTATCTAACATAGGATCCCCATACAAACACTGTAAATTATTTACGCTTTGCCTACCCGTCAAGATGGCGGCTTAAACCGTCAAAGGGTCTATTCTTCAGCAATTACGATATACCGGGTCGGATATACCAGGTCGGAGTCGCCAGCAGATGTATAAGGATAAACCAATCAAAATTAACCAAAACGGACGTTGTGATTGGTTTATTCTCACGATTTTGCTTGCAACTCCAACAATCCTTGAACAATCCGGTTTTCAAGAAATAAATCGATCGTAAATGACGACGGAGTCGAAAGCGGAATCGGGAGAAAATAGAACTGGACTTTCTGATCCTTGCTGGCGACTCTGCTTACGTTTTCACTCACAGGTCATAAGCGCTCTGACTGCGATTCCGTCGCTAGAGAATACCTTCCCTCTTGTATCAACTGGAATGCGACCTGTGAGAATCGCTCCGGCATGGATATTGATCTTTTATTTGAGTAATGTTTTTGTTTTTGCGTACGTCCTTGTGACAATTTCTAGGGTTCATACAGCAAAGCACGTGGACTTCTATAGGGGACAAGAAAACGATGGAATTTACCCTTCGTCCTGCTGCGTTCCCACACCACATACTGGGTGTAAACGGAGGAAAGTTGGTAATGAAGGTAAGGATATCTCAAGCTATTATATTTAAGTTATTTATATATTAAGTCCGCAAACCGTATTTCTGAGTTATTTAAATTGTAAAATCATTAAACCGGGAAGATTAATACTTATTGCGGCAGAAATGTGGCAAAAGACCGAAAACATCCAACAGTAAAGACACGAGAGCCAAAAATCATTGTTCGCGGACGTCTCAGAAAATAGACTTCCGTCACTAAAAATAACCTTATCCCAAAGGCTAAACTGAGAGTTTTCCTCTATGTCAAATTATCCTCTCTTGTCAAAGTCAGTTAGGTAACAACTGAACTACTGAAAGTAAGGCACAGTTGCAGAGTCCGCACTGTCACTAACTCTTCCTATACTCCGACTAGCTCTATCATGAATTCTAAGTTTGTATAAAAAGAAAACG
>BLFK01000742.1:471519-479019 GCA_014634185.1 Astreopora myriophthalma
CCCAAGCCCGGATTTTGGATCCTCTCGACACTCCCAGGAAAAGAAAAAAAAAGAGATTTCGATAGGAAAGGGAACGGTTCATGGTTTACATTTGGAGCAGGGAGGAAAATGCTTACCGTATGGTAGGGTTTTGTTCAATTGAAAACAGTAGTCTTACTAGTGATGGAGGTGGTAAATAATGCCCAAATTAAAACCTCAAATAAGGCGGGGGAGTTCAACATAGTCATCTTCAGACTGCAAAAAGTCTTCAAGTAAACACTTCATCACTTTCCGATAATTAATTCGGCTAAGTACTTTTATTGAGGGTGGAATTCAGTTCCAAATTTTAACACCAAGAGCATATTGCTGAGTACAATGTTTAAAGAACCATGCTCAACTTTCATGAATAAATCATATTCTAGGTACATATATTAAAGTATAATTAGACTTTACCTCTGCTTCGTCCTTTGACGGTCGCTCCAACGAGGAAACGGAAGAGCCCGCGGTTGTGTTTTGTCAGCGGGTATAGTATACCAGCAAAGCATCTTGGGTATAGTGATCGATTTAATTTCGAAGGGAACTGACAATCGATTTAATGTAAACGATTTAATTTGTTCGATTTAGAAGGAAACTGATCTATTTGGAAGGTAGCTAATCAATTTGAATAGTATCTGATCGAATTAACCCGTCCGCTGCGAGAAAATGGCACTCGATTTAGAAAAGGTTTGTTGGCTGAATTGGAACTATGGCGCTCATTTTGGAATGTTGATTCTCGATTTGACATGTTGAATTTTGACAGTATAAACGCGCCACAAGGTTGCATTATACTGCTGAAGTATTTTTAGCGTGCTTGTAGGTGTCTTAAGGGGCTAGTACACTATTTGAGGTTTGTTAAGTTATGCAAGAGCCATTCGAGGCATCTCTTTCAACCCTTGTTTTTATTTTATTTACTGTTGTAATTTTCTCTGAGTTTGCAAAACTATAATGATGTTTTTTGTAACGCTTTACGCTCGCTGCATCAATATACGATAAACGATCAATATACTCGTAACTGCGTACCGCGTAGCCAAGTCGGTCAAGTCGTAGACAGTGTACGTCATTTAGAATATATTATTTACGTGTACCGCGTAGCCAGCCACACAGAAAGTACTTCATGTGGCGGAGTATTCTGCAGTTAAGCCATGACATCTGCAAATGGTTAGACTTTCTAGGCTTCTCGAATAAGAACTATAAAGCGCAGGCCCGTCCAACACAATAGGGAGCTTAAGCAACGACGACGTCGACGACAACGACAACGCCAGAAAACAAAAGGTTTAATGAGCAAAAACAATGGCTGCGCACGTTCTGCACGTGCGTTTCACATTTTGGTACATTTCTTTGCCGTTCTCGGCTTAACAACGACGTGAAAAGACCAAATTTGAAGTTTTGTGTAGGACGTGAGTGCAAGACGATGAATTTTGCATTCTTTGTCTTAACTTTAACGGCGTTCATACCAGTTTTGTTCCTGGACAATTAGTGATTGTTTTACACGCGGGACAATTTGGAATAAGCGCAAAGTGAAAACAAGAACGCGAATGTATGTTTTGAGATGACGTTGTCCTAGCCGTCGTCGTCGTTCTTGCTTAAGCTCCCTATAATATCGGTTTATATACTCTGTGGGACGTTAAAGAACCCGCACACAGAAGCCTACGATCACTTTTATAATTCCACTCATGACTCGGCCGCATGGAAAAACAACGTACTGGCGACCATACATGCACAACAGTCAGAACAGGCAGTAAAAATACTGCAACACTCGATTACAAGCTGCTGTTCGGGAAATGAGCCTGCGCTCCTCCCCAAAAAGGAGGAGAAACTGGTTACCATTGGTGAAATAGAGCCCACCAAAGGATGACATTTCCGAAGCTAGAAACAAATGATACAACATGCTATTGACAGGTTAAAAGAAAAAAGACATTACGCATTATTTCCGAACACAAACATCCCCACAATGTCGGACCCTGTCGGTTGTCGGTTAATATTTTCTTGTCAGTAATCGGTAGCTTTTCTCCCGTTTTGTCGGTAGTCAGTTATATTTATCGCCGGTTTGTCGCTAGTCGGATAACCCCATTCAGACCCTCTGCCAAGGTTTAGTCGTTACAGGTTTCAAGACCATATCCTGCGACACTTTATAGGTACCGTGGGCGGCAATCGCGTCGGCAATGCGAAGGTAAGATGTACAGGAAATGGTACGGAAATCGTATACTTCTCGAAAGCCGTATCGACAAATGATTTATTAAAAAATATCAATTTTCCACGATCGGGGTTCACTGCAAAAGAAAACTGACAAGAAACAACAAAAAAGGCAGTCATAAAAGTAAACGAGCTTTGTACTGAAGTAACTGTTACCCAAGTAGCCTCCCGACTCAAGGAAACCTAGAATTTCAAGGGGCTAAATCAAACCATATATCAGTTTCCATTTGCTTTTATAAAATGCAAATCGCAAGCGCAAAATAAAAGATAATAATAAATAAATAAAAATAACGATGGACTTCCGAATGATACAAAGTTTTCGTTGCACTGCAATGTTGCAACTCTTAGGTCCGAGATAACCAAGAGCTAAGGTGTTTTTCTGCAACTCATTTCATCACAGGAAGTAATTCTTCTCTTTCCTCTTAACGAATTACGGGACTTCACGAGTAAATCTTTCTAAAGTATTAATAACTTACTTAGAGAGGGTGTGCTAGTTTCGTATCCGGTTAGAATTGTTCTTGTTAATATTGCCTGAAATAAATTTACATTGACGTATTTTACACTGGCGTTTAATTCGAGACAAATGGTTTGTTTATTCAAAAAGCAAAACAAAGTAAACATGTTTATCCTCGCTAACTTTCCTCTTATTCCGCATGAATGCCTAAAAAATAACTGCAATATAGCTGTCTTGAACTTTGGAGAACATGTATGCTTTGTAAAGTAACGTAATTTGTGTCAATACATTTATCCCACAAATTCGTCTGAAACGGAGATCAATAACCTTCAAGACTTCCCATTTCAGGCATGAATAATTCCAACTATACGCTCGTGCTCCTCTGCGATGCATTGAAAGTCAATGTGTTAAACGGAGCTCCGGGAGTAGTGGTTGTAGCCACTTGAGGGGAGTGGCGTCATAAACAATCACACTGCTCTATAGCGAACACTCTGATTGGTTGAAAACAATTTTCTTTTACAATGCTATCTCGTTGAAGGTAAAATTAGACACCACTGGGCAATTTGCAATTTTGTGTCTGAAAGTGAAAAAAAAAAAAAGAAAAGAAAAAAGACAAGATAAGAAACAATTTCTAGCTTTGACTAAAGGGAATTCATTGACTTCAATAAAACTTAACGAATCAGAAAAGCAGAAAAGAAATACTTTCTCGAGTTTGTCTCAAAGAACCTCAGGCATAAGTTTCGTTTTAGCGTTTTAGCGTGTCAGCCTAACTTGAAGAAAAAATGGAATTAACAGTAGTTCTATTATTATCCACCGAGCGGAGACGGGAACGTCCCTGCGAGCTTTGCAATAAAATAAAAGCTTCCCAAAACCTCCTTACAAGTACTTAAGAAAAAAAATCAGTGAACGGCACAAGTTAGCAATCCCTTGGTGATATCGATAAGGAATACGATGAGTATGCCACACGTAATAACGGTAAGCAATTAAGCTGGCTTAAAGTGGAAATGGGTTAATTTGATATCAATCTCGGTTGCTATACTGTTCAGTTTTATGTATATACATTTATATATTTATTTATAGAATAACCCAAGTTATTCTCGCATTTTGATTGGTTCTTGCCTATGATCTATTAGAGGACAGATGCACGATTGACGTCATCATTACCGAAAGTTTTTCTCTTTTAGGCGTACGAAGTTTAATTGTTTATTCTATAAAACAAATAGATTCCATGTTGCCGTGCGTCTGTTCAGTAATAGATCACAGAAGACGTCAAAGACGTGGTAAGAACATCAGTGACACACTCGGCTATCGCCTCGTACGCCACTTTTACATTTTGACGTCATCCGTGATCTATTACTGAACAGACGCACGGCAACATGGAATCTATTTGTCAAATATATACTAGCATTTTAAAGTATTCAAGATAAAGCAAACGAGAAGACGAAATGGAATTAGCAATACATAAGTCTTTTAAACTGAATTGGGGCTTAAGTTAATTTACAATGAAATCCAATTATTTGCTTTCTTATTAACTTTAACGAAAAAAGCGGCAGCTTGTTATGCAACGCTTTCTCGTGGTATACCACAGAATATATACCACGAGTCACTTGTATTTTCTCGTTGAACGCACTAGCCTTTAGAAAGTGAGTTTTATGTTACAGAAAGTATTATAAAATTAAGGGCAAATGAGAATATTAAACAATAGCAAGAGTTTTGTCAAAAACTAAAGATTGATAACCAAACGATCAAAAGAAGGAACAGAAAAGCTAGTTTCCCGCAATTTATTTTTTGTAGGATTTCTTTGTCCTTTTTCTCACATAGTCCAACTTCATTACCTATAAAATATTATCTTAGGGATTCCGCCATGTTCAAATGGTTAGAAACAAATAGGTCAGACTAGGTATGATAATTGACATAAGTACACTGAAAAATAACAAACAAACAAACAAATCAGGTAAAAATGAATTCCCGTCGAAACTACTCAAATTGCAGTTTGTTCAGAAGAAATCGAAATTCAGTCCACCGCATTGTCTCTTTAAAACGTCATCTTAGGCATTCCATGTTCAAACGATATTCAACGATATTCATGTTACGTTCAAATGGTATTTTAAACAAACCAATTAGCATTGAATTCAGCGTAAATAACGAAAACTACTGAGCGTGCAGTCCATACCAAGAAGAGACTGAGCTCGTAAAGGATCCCCATCCTTGAAAATTCGCTGCTTGGTGATCACCACTAAAAGCCACATAATTACGCGGAATCCAATCTTTTTGCCATTTTTAGCGCATAGTCCGAAGGACTGATGTGCGTTTGTAATGAGTAGGCACCGTAAGACATCAAGTAAGAACAGCAATGTGTCCCGGTGCAAAAATATTGTTATGGACAGAATATTGATTCTTATTTCGCCTGCTGTTTAACGTGTTAATTCCGTGTACGGGTTGGTGAGGCTGCATTTTGACTTTGACAAGGAAAAAAGTTTGTACTGACAATGAGTGGGGAAAGGACAGGCGAAAAATATCCACTTGATGTTCAGAAAGAGAGGACTTCAAAGCCTAGGAGGTCCGCTTGAGCTGTTCTCCCCTTCCCACTTAGGGAAGGTAAGGGAGGGGATCGAACGTATTGCGTTTTTGTTGCATGTTCAAAACCCGCTCACTGCCAAAGAAAACTTCGTGCTCTCCGCTCGAAACCTCTCGTTCATTTAGTATACAGAGTACTGTTTAATTAAAAAAAAATCGTCTCTCTAAGAGCGTTAATCGGATGGAAAATTACTTCTGCAATCAGTGATAGGAGCAATCGTTATTAATCAAGTCAGTGTCCCGAGTATTAAAGTTATATAAATAGATCCCAGATTTAAAGATCGACATTCAGTTTATTGTTCGAAAACAAGGGATAAAAAGTAAATTCTGGCTCGCGAGCAAGGTCAAACCCGAACGCGCGAACCGTATGAAGACCAAAAGAATCAGTTTACTTACGGTGAGTCGGCCAGTCCGGCAGGGAGAGATCGTTCTTAAACGCCACTGTTTAAAAGCTCCGCACTAGAATAACGGTCGTAGTAGTATTCTTCAAAAATATGGCGTTCAGTAATTGGCTGAGAAACGCTATATCCACTGAAAGTTGATTACAGTAATCAACTGCATGTTCTCACATAATTCGATATTTCGTGAAATTACTGGAACGTCTTAATAGGCTTAAAAACTTAAGTCAATTTGTTTTTTACAGCTCCCAATACAAATCAAGGAATCATTTTACTTCGCATTCTTCGTCTATCATTGAGGTCATTTAATTTCGTGCCAGGCAGTCGTTTTTCCTTTATCACGGAAGTCTTGGAATCACCAGATCGAAAAACAAGGAGTTGATACCCCTTGGAAAAGCTCCTAACATTTGTAAAAGAAAACAAAGCGATGTTTGAAGGTCACATCTTTCATTTTGCAAGGTATCCTAGCTAAATAGTTACGTTCGATTCCATTGAGTCCGAAACTTTTGTTAGACGTTCTATACTGTCCGTAAGGATTTGTGATGTTCAAAAGGTGCTTGCTCCACTCCATAGTTACGTAAAGACGCCTAAACAATTATCACAGTCAACAGGGGCTTTGCTTCCCACTATATTTGACGGCTGATTACTCAAACAATGGTCAGTTTTACTCTACTTTTAAGATGTTCTTTTGAGTGGAGCCAATGGATTTTCGCAACTTGACCTGCGGTAATCAAAAAGTCAACTTACCGTGATTCGGTAGTAAGGTCATTGCGTCTTGGCTGAAAAACATGAGTTAAGTTATTTAAAAAAAAACTGCGTCAAAACAAGAGCCTCTGCCAGAAGGACTTCAGTTTTGACACAAATCTCAATCGCAAGGTATTTGAACACTTCTAAATCCATGGCAAACACAACGGTTAATCCGATTCTGTGCATGTGTCACGACCAGTTCTTTGTGAACCAAAACTGACATTGACAAGATTAGTTCTTATCGCTTTCTGTCCCGAGACGTTTGCGTTCGCAAGCTGAAATTGATAATGTTCTGATTAAAATTTTAAAATGAGTATTGTCAAGGGAATTAGCATTATTTCCATGATAAAACGGTCGTCGCGGCGAAGACAAAACGGCAAGTAATGTTTGGTGGGTATCATTGAGTCTCAGGGCAAAGTGATATATGAAGTCAATTGGGAGCGGGTTTTGCAACGGGAATACTTGATAAATATATGAAACTTTCTGAAGTTTACCTTAAGTGATTCTTCACTGATCTCTACCTCGTATGTGCCTTTAATAAATTTGCCACGGTAACGAGATTCTATTAAGCGTGTATTACTGTGCCTCTCAGTCAGAGCTTTCGATCGAAGTTCGTTAGCTGTGGCTTATTTACCATAATCGTGCGAATTGGTCAACGATAAAGTTAATGTTGGATCAGGTAAAATCGGGTTAAGAGTTGAACTCGTTTTTACCTGGGTTCAAACGGGTTCAACCGAGCTAAAAACAGGTTTGACCTAGGCCTTGGTTAAAACGCTGAAACATTTTCGCCCAACATCATGCGCAAGCTAAGTTAGTCGAACGGCGCGAAACGATCAAACATTTGTGTGTTGGATGAAAATGCTTGATCTAGATCAAACATGGCAAACCTTTGAAATGTTATGTTGATACAGGTGCCTAAACCGTCAAGCATATTCACTCAACACGATCATTGGACGAAAATGCTTGACTGTTTAGCGGGCAGCCCTAATTTCAACCCAAGACCCAATAAGATCCGCAACGGGTATCCTAACAAAACCGGTTGCTAATTCCGTCGTTCTCCCTCACAGATTGGAATAGTTTTAGTCCTGACATGCAAGTGGCCAGGAGGTCTTG
>BLFK01000742.1:484019-496536 GCA_014634185.1 Astreopora myriophthalma
TAGGGAGTGACTTGAAGGGCTATGTCATGTTTAAGTGACACTCTGAATACAGCGGCTAAGAACGTGTCTTTTTTTTTCACCGTAGTTTCAAAGAAAATAATGGTCACTCTTGTAAAGAATTACTAGTGAGCAAAAAAGAAAAACGTTTTAAGTTCATGGCTTGAATCTTTTTTGGATCTTACTAAACGGCCAGTGTTTGGAGGTCCTTGCAGTTTTTAGTTAGCTAGCTTTCGTGTTCAAGTGGGAGCGAATGGATATGCGCATTCGTGTACTCTCTCGTTGCCTCAAATGTTTCTCATTCCTTTATGTGCCGAGGCGATGATCATTCTTGTTTTGATTATGTTAACACGCTTATGATGCTACTCATTTCAGAGGGGAAAACCGGACAACCCGGAGAAAAACTTCTCGAAGCAGAGTAGAGAAACCAACAAACTCAGCCCACATATCCCACGCCGAGACCGGGAATCGAACCCGGGCCACATTGGTGGAAGGCGAGTGCTCTCATCACTGCGCCAACCCTGCTCCCTAAGCATACCATTAAAGTCTCTCTCCAGTTTCCAGCCTGTTCAAAAATGCCAGACCACTGAATCACGATATTACCGTGCACGTTTCGTCGACAAAGACTCCTGGTAGCGAGTGAGTCTATTTTCCTACACTTCAATTAGGACCCTTCTTTCCTCTTTCTCTTGGGTTAGTCTTGAACTAGTGTAGAATGTCGTTGACAAATTGTCCCTCGTCGGCTCGTCAAGAAACTGGGGGAATTTTAAAATTGAATTTTTCCCAAGTTGAGCTCGCCAACAGTTGTTTCTGTTGCTCTAGCAATAACTAAAGAAGGAAACTTGTTCAGAACACAAAAATTGTATCGAATTTTCCACCTCTCCTCTGCACTTTAGGCATAAAATCCGCGTGGAAGCGACGATTTCCTTGTCGACAGGAAAGTCAATAGATGGTCAACGAGGCGGGTACCGCGGAGTTGACTGTTTGACTCAGAAAGCGAGAACGAGTAGTCTAATTGTTTTGGTAGAAATCCATTCACACACTACCTTCGAATTCATTCCAATCTTTATTGATTTTAAGATATGAAAAAGCCGCTATTGTTTTATTTTTGTTCAAAATGCCGGCTAGCTTTTTTTGCTACTCACTAACCATCACGAGGCTCAGGGCTCGTGCCATAACAGGTATTTCTTTTTCCCTCCTCGGCGCGTCGCTTGCTCGCCAGCTTAGGGTTCCCTCTCCGACCTCGGAAAAAAAAATCCCCTGGCACCCAGGGTACATGGACCACCCCTCGTGTGAACTGCCCATTTTCATCAAAAATCTAGTCGAGCAAATTTGGTACCCTCGACTGGTCCAAGCTCCGAGGTCTTCTTAAATATAATAACCGAGCGAGGTCATTATTGTGATCACTGGGTGGAACAGGAGGACATTATTAAAAACAATGAGCTGTTCATAACAATGGAAAGGTGCATTAATGCCCTTGAATGGACTCCACAAGACTTTCAAACATGTCCATGAAAATTGAAGCGGGATTGTTATGTATGTCGCTTCGTCATGCAACTCGGTCACAGCAATGATGTAGAATGGTGCTTGCCACTTCGCGGCTCGGCGCATAGTTGCTGTGCAAGACTTTAAACACAGGTGTTATAACTTTAGTGAGTCTTTTGGATTCGAAGCGTCGACAGGCCTTGTCTTAATAGTTCTTCATATTTAGTGTGCTTTGTGTCCAAATACAAATCTGATGTCTCGCTCGTTTATTTTCTCTAGTTTGTCAGGGTCTTTCTGCAGGTACCGGAAAGCTTTGTATTTTTGGTAACTTGGGAATAGTCTTTATTTGGAGTTGTTTTGTTTCCTGTCTTTTATTTCTTTTGTTTTACGTAAGCTTACGTAATCTGTGCTCCGGTACTCACAGAAGCTGCCGTTTGTCAGTGGAGCATTTGCTACTGTACTAAGGTGCCACGTTTCGGAACAACAATTAAAGTGCGGAGCAATGTAAGATAAATACAGATCACGTCTAATTTCGAAAAGTAACATTTTTTTCATGCGTCTGAGTGCCGCTATCTGTTGTGACACTTTTCTGGAAATCTTAGACACATGGTAAAAAAGTAGGTTTGTTTTGTGCTTTACCCATGACAATGGTTTGGTATTTTGAAATGTTTCTTTTGAGACCATTCAAATCGTACCATTTGTCTAGGAACGCAAGATCTAAGTTGATTGCCAACCAAGAATTGAGCCCTGGGCTATTCCTCTCATGACATCACTCTAGCTAGAATATTGGCCCCCTACTTTTACTCTTTGTTGACGGGTCAGAAAAGTAGCTTTCGATAATAGTTGCGGTTTTGTCGTCAGCACTATATTCTCTAAATTTATGAACGATGAGCTCATGAGGTAGAGTCGAAAGCTTTTGATTAGTCCATTGTCCATTGTCGGTTGTCCAAATCCTTTCGCCATGGTTCCGTTAGACTCAGTAGGGCGGAGTCGCAACCATGGTGCTTACGGTAAGCAAAAACGTTCTTGTGAAAGATCTTGTCAAATCGAGGGCTGAATCGACTGTGAACGAGTGTCTCGAAAACCTTAGATAGCGAGGGAAGAATTGTTAGAGGTCTGTAGTTTCCTTTTGTGAGGGTACACTCCTTTTTGTGGACTGTGGTTATTTTACCTTTTTTCCACTGTTGAGGAATTTTGCCTGTGTCGAGAATAAAATCGAATAATGTACTAAAAGGACTCCATAAAATTTCAGCTGACTCTTTCAAGATGCTTGCTGGGATGAGATCGTGGCCAACAGCCTGTGTCAACTCTCCAAACGCCCAGCGGTCATCATGCAGCGGCTCGTATACTTAGCACAATGAACTTCTTGAAAATATTCTTGTTTTAGACCAGCCAACCGGAAGTTTGTACACACATTATAGCACAGCATCTGCTAAACAAACCTAACACATTTAATCATTGAGTCCACCTGGTTGAAGTGTCTACATCGCGAACATTACTTGAAGGGTAAGTCCCATTGACAACTGCATTTGACATACGTTTATCCCTCTTAAAACATTTCGGCAATTACACTGGACCTGCATTCATCTTCAAAACAATTCTGCGTTTAAACATAGCTGTGACTGGTATGTGCTTCAACCTTTTGGCGAGAATGTGGCCTCAATCGGCAAAATTTTACAGGTGGGGCTACGCTACCACCTGGGTTAACTTTGTGTGCTTGGTAACCGCCAGCATCGCAGCTAGGGTTAGCCTAGTGCTCGTGTTACTGCTGGGCTTCGTGCGGCCCAGCCGGGTGCCCTGTTCTTGTATTAGCGAGGCATGCGTGTTGTGCTCACTCTTGGAACGGTGACCATGAGGGCCACCGAGTTTTAACCGCGGTTACGAGTGTTCATATGGGAAATTTTCCATCCCGGTTACCAAGATCTCGGTTTAAGAAACCGAGATCTCGGCAACCGAGCCAGCCCGCCTTCTCATGTGAACATATCTATAATTTTACAAAGCGTTTAGTGATAAGGTCAACCGGGCAACCGGGCTCATATGAAGAGGCCCTATGATGCGATTGCATGCTTTTAGTTCTGCATCTGATTGGTTGAAAAGTTTGTGCACGTTTTTGGCTCCAATCATGGAGTACCTCAAAGCCAAAACCAAGGAAATTGAAAACTGCTCTATTTGTTTTTAGTTATTAGAGACTGGAATCCTCAGGCCCCAAACAGCCATTTGGCAGGAGGTATGCTATACAAGTACGGATCGCTCTTTGTGCCAGAGAAAGGACGCTAGTACATCTATGCCCAAGCGTACTACCTCAACATTAAAAGATTGATCGCAGTTGTGAACAACAAGGGAGTTGACAAACGAGTTACTACCATGATATCACCACCATCCGAAGGACAAGGCCAGTTGTACACTGGCGGGGTGTTCGAGCTTGAGTACGTTGATATCATTCACTTGAAAGTGCATGCAAGCTGGAGGAAAATCGGCCAAAGTTTGGATGCAGGAATTTCACACTTTCTTTGGCGCTTTTATAATTTGATCCTTTCGACTGGAAACAAGCTAAAGTCCTGAAGATGTAAAATTGAGACAGAAATTAGAATTCAAGTTGCTATATATTTGGCGAACAGTAAAATTCTGTCGAGCCTTTGATACTATGGCTGTATGTGTTTTAGGGAGACCTAAATCATTCACGGACTTTTCATTGATATTGCGTTCCCAACAGACGCTGGAAGAGTGCCAGTAATTAAGAGGTGTATCTGGGAACAACTGCGGGTAAGCCAAAGAAAATCTTTCTTTAAAATTCTTGCCCGAATGACGATTTTTTTTTAATTATTATTTTTATTCGATTTTGCGGTCCTCTCCACTGGAAGGAAACTTAATTTAGCTAAGGACTTTTATAAAGGAAACCTACACCCACGGCCTACAAAAAGATAACTTTCAGCCAAAAAATGACATGACGTTTACAATCTGATTTGTTTGAACATTTTTCAAAGAATTGGCGTTTGTATGGGAAAAACTGAATTTTAGACCTGCTTGTTTTTAGCAGTTTTCAGACACAACATCTTCAGTTCTCGCCGTTTTGAAATTTCGTAATGATGTTTAAAAACACCTCGATCGTAAGAAATCTTTTGTGAGGGAAAAAGTCTTGCAGAAATTTTTTCGAAGTTATTGGATTTCGCTGCTGGGCTACTCTCGCGGGAATTTTTTTATGTCATCTTCATGAATGATCGACGTTGTCCTAAAACCCAAAGCAGCAGGTCATGATAAAAATCAGCGAGCACCATGACTTGAGAACTGATACATGAGCTATCTCTTTCGCGTTTACTACGCTTACTCTTGAGCTATTGTTTTTGTCATTGCACTGAGTGATACGAAAGCCATAAATCTCGGTTGGCACTTGTTTCCATCGCCCAAAATGACGTTGGACACCTCCTGACAATTATATGATAGAATATTCCCTGTCTTTAGTGACTAGCCCATCGTCGTCAAGAGAAGGCCTTCAATTCGATAAAGCTGCATTTCAGAAAGAGACCGCGCTTCTGACATCCGCGCTATTCTCCAGCATTGCCTAAGCACTGATTTGAAAACAGCGGCTTTCAGTTGTTGTGATGGTACCTCTGTTTGCCTCTGCCTTACAAAATTGGCTTTTTTCTGCAGCTTGCCTCGTTAGTCCATGGGTTATCGGTGTTACCAAGAAGCGAAAGATCAGAAAAGTTCACTTTCCATACGTTTACTTTCCACACATTTCAGTCAGTTTCGAAGATCTTAGTTATGATCTCGGTTAATTTTCGCATGACTGTTGCGGTGTCATCAGTTCATGATTGATGGCAATGTTTTATAAAGAATACCGATACAGATAACATCGCGGCGGACTTTAATTGACCGATTAGGCCTTAAAATATCTTTCCATAAGCACCACTTGGAAATGCTCCACCGGTTTACACAGCATCTGGTAATTTTGCAGATAGAGCATTAGTGTGATCGATGTTTTACTCTCATGTAATGGTAGCAGTTACGTCTGATACTTAGGTGAAGAGTACGTTTAGTCTCGGTGAACAGTATGTCTAGCCTTTCTTAAAAAAGAACATGCAGCCAGTTTGATTAATGGCGTGACATCATTTGAAAACCGCACGTCATATTAAGCTAGCCACTGAAGTGTATGGCTGCCTAGCTAAAGGACAAAGCACAATAACAACTACAAAGTAACTTTCTGGGTTCTTTGTGTGCATGCCCTTAGGCGCGCTTGGGCGCTTTTGGGCATTGAGTGAAACCCTAGAAGCAGATGATTTCAATCTTTCAACTTTTCTGTGTAGGGATATCTTTATAACGATCTTCTCTTTTGATATTTTCTGCATATTCTGGAGCAGTTTTTTTTCGTTCCATTTATAAGGAGGAACTTTTTGCATGTTCTTATATTTGAGTGATCACATGTTCACTACCGTGCACACAAGCAAAGCAACTACTGTTTAATAGCCAAAGGCTATCTCTTTCATGTGACTCCTTCTGGAGGTGCCGGAAATTTTATTATTATTATTTTTTTTTTGTGGCTAATGGTAGCAGCAAAAGTATTACTTAGTAGCGGTAGCAACCAGCTTACCCAGTACTTTACATGTATGGGAAAATAGCCAAAGCCGTTTTCTTAAGCGTCACGCCATGAAGAGATGAAGGAAATTTACGATTCAGTTTTGTAAAAAAAAGGGTCCGAGCGCTGTAACTTCCCAAGAACGTATGCCACTGTCCTGAATTTATTGTGGCTCCAGTTAGTAGCAAGAGACACAAAAAAATTTCAGGACATTGCCATAAGTCACTGAAAAGTTATAGCGCTCGGACCGTGTTTTTACAACACTGAATAAAATTCCTGCCTCGCACAATGTGCGACATAGCCATTGGCTATCATTCCACACTTATAAAATGATGAATGAATTGAAGTCGAAAAGAAATGCCACAAAGTGGCTACGCGGTGCACGGAGATAAATAAATACTTAGTAAAGTTGGATTGTCATCAAGTTTGGTAAGCTGGAATTCCTTCGACAGATGACCGGTTACATGCTTATACACGAACTCATCTTTTGCCCGCGTAACTGCGTACCGCGTAGCCAAGTAGTAGACAGTGTACGCCATTTAGAATATAGTATTTACGTGTACCGCGTAGCCGGCCACACAGAAAGTACTTCATGTGGCGGAGTATTCTGCAGTTAAGCCATGACATCTGCAAATGGTTAGAGTTTCTAGTCTTCTAGGATAAGGACGATAAAGCGCATACTATTCGAAAATTGCAAGAAATTCAAACTTAGCAACGATAAAACCACGAGCTATCATTGAACCATCAAACTAAGCATTACATATTTCAAAGCATCTTGCAAAGTGCGAGGGTGCGATCCCGCACTATATATCGACCAAAAATCGCACTATTTCGCACGATTCGGTTTTTTTCCCACTTTCCCACACTTTTTGCTTTTATTTGCTGAAAAATCCCGTGAGCTACAAAATAAGCGTTTGAAAACTGCAATAAATTCAATGGACTTTGTGTTTGCAAGATAGTATAATGCATTAAACAACAGATATTTACCTTTGGCACTTCCCAAACCCGAAGGAACGAGCGAAAACTAAGTCAGGCGTTGCAAGCGAAATGCGCGTGAGCCTCAACGGGTTATTTGATTGGCAAACTGCTATTGTTGGAAATGCCATTGAAATTTTAGGCGGAAGTCCTTTTTCATTTTGTGCAAAATGGAGATCTTGAAGTTTCTCACTACAAGTCTAAACCAAAAAGGAACGTGGTCTTCCTGTACATAATAACTGCAAGCGAGAGACCTCATCAATACGAAAGTGGAACGTTTCTCCCAAGTGAAAATTTGTTGTTTTGTTCCACTTGCAACGTTGTGGTTGATCAATTGAGGAAATTTGTGGTAGATCGACATCTACAATCTTCCAGCCACAAAGTCAAAGCGGAACGAAGTCACCATAAAGATAGGGCTTTATTATTTTTTATTGTTTCATTCTTACCTTTTTCAAAGACCGATTGTTCAGCATTATTGTCTTACTGTAAACTGTACCTTTCAAGAATATGGTGCAAATGACGTTTGAACATAATCTTATTGGTAATAAATATATTGACCCTATATATTTTACGCCATAACGCGGTCGTGAGCATCTCTGTCGATCGATTTCTGCTTGATGGCTGAACTAAATAAGTAAGAATTTCCTTACACTGATTCTCGTTACGCCGTTATGATTCGGATCATAAAAAGATCCACAAGTCAGTGAGATTCGAAGTTATTTTGAACGTGAAATGTCATGGTGAAAATTTGGCCAAAGAGAGCAAGAACAGCAAGCGATAATTCAAAGTGAGCTGGCAAGATTCCAGCCGTTTTTAAGCTATAAAAGTCAGGCCGACAAGCTATACCGACAGTACTTTCACAGAGGATTTCGTTAAATGATTTTTAATCCCAGGAAAGAGAAGAAGACCCCTTAAAATTCCCGCACTATTTAGAAAAATTTTCCGCACTATTTCCCTTGTTTTTTTCGCACTGTTCCAGATGCCCTGGTATTTACATTACGCATAGAAACTACGTGATCATTTTTACGCTACCTCAAATGTAATATTACAAATTTTCTTTGTAAATGTTCCGAGGTTCTCCTGTCGAATTGATATACCCAACTTTATGTTTTGCTCCACCAACAAAAGTTCCCTGTTATGCTTTGCTGCTATTTTTCAAATTTTCATCACGACGGAGGCGAGTAGTCGTGTTGACGTGCTGCTTATTCGGTATCATAATCCGTTCAACAACGATGCGAGCGTTCGCTGCTAGCAAAGGTCTCTCCGCTCTCTCTCGACTCTCTTGTATCGTTCTCGCCAATTGACCTCTCCTAGCAGGGAAATGCGTGCGGCTTGTCTTGCCACGAAACCTTCCTTTTTTCAGCAAGTTCTCTTAGCCATCTTGTTTCCTGACTTTCCTTCACTTCATTTCTTTGCTTCGGTTTTGTAAGATTTCTGGTACTCAAAACAATCCAATGAAATCTCTTTCTCTTTCGTAGCAACCTCTTGTTCTCAACCAGCTTTACTGCCATTTCTCCGGTTTCGTCGAGCAATGTCTTACACGGCGTTTCGCCCGCTATCCCAACAATCGCAGCCAACAATAATAGTGATACAACTTTTTGCCTAGTTTCACCCATCCACGCGGCCCGGAGCGCTGCGCACCATTTGCCTATCCTTTCGCTTCTCAAACCATCCAACCTATTGTTTTCAACTCTTCCTGTTGCACATCAGTGAGTGTGCGAACTATTGTGCCAAGGTTTCAGTCGTTACAGGTTTCAAGATCATATCCTGCGACACTTACAGGTTTCAAGATCATATCCTGCGACACTTGCGACACTGCGATTTACAGGAAATGGTACGGAAATCGTATACTTCTCGAAAGCCGTATCGACAAATGATTCATTAAAAAATATCAATTTTCCACGATCGGGGTTCACTTCAAAAGAAAACTGACAAGAAACAACAAAAAAGGCAGTCATAAAAGTAAACGAGCTTTGTACTGAAGTAACTGTTACCCAAGTAGCCTCCCGACTCAAGGAAACCTAGAATTTCAAGGGGCTGAATCAAGCCATATATCCGTTTCCGTTTGCTTTTATAAAATGCAAATCGCAAGCGCAAAATAAAAGATAATAATAAATAAATAAAAATAACGATGGACTTCCGAATGATACAAAGTTTTCGTTGCGCTGCAATGTTGCAACTCTTAGGTCCGAGATAACCAAGAGCTAAGGTGTTCCTCTGCAACTCATTTCATCACAGGAAGTAATTCTTCTCTTTCCTCTCAACGAATTACGGGACTTCACGTGTAAATCTTTGTAAAGTATTAATAACTTACTTAGAGAGGGTGTGCTAGTTTCGTATCCGGTTAGAATTGTTCTTGTTAATATTGCCTGAAATAAATTTACATTGACGTTTTTTACACTGGCGTTTAATTCGAGACAAATGGTTTGTTCATTCAAAAAGCAAAACAAAACAAACTTTTTTATCCTCGCTGACTTTGCTACTGTGCTCTTATTCCGCATAACTGGGGCTTCAAAAAGAACTGCAATGTAGCTATCTTGAGCTTTATAGAACAAATATACTTTGGAAACGTAATTTGTGGTAATAAATTTCTTCCACGACTTCGTCTGAATCGGAGATCAATAACCTTCAAGACTTCCCATTTCAGGCATGAATAACTCCAATTTTCCTCTCGTGCTCTTCTGCGATGCATTGAAAACCCATCTGTTAAACAGAGCTCCAGGAGCTGTGGTTGTAGCCACGTGAGGGGATTGACGTCATAAACAATCACACTGCTCTATAGCGAACACTCTGATTGGTTGAAAACAATCTTCTTTTACAATGCTATCTCGTTGAAGGTAAAATTAGACACCACTGGGCGATTTGCAATTTTGTGTCTGAAAGTCGAAAAAAAAAAAAAAGACAAGGTAAGAAACAATGTTTATTATTAATTGACTTAAATAAAGCTTAACGAATCAGCAAAGCAGAAAAGAAATACTTTCTCGAGTTTCACTCAAAGAAACTCAAGCATAAGTTTCGTTTTAGCGTTTTAGCGTGTCGGCCTAACTTGGCGAAAAAATGGAACAGTAGTTCTATTATTATCGACCGAGCGGTGACGGGAACCTCCCTGTAAGCTTTGCAATAAAATAAAAGCTTCTCAAAACCTTCTTACAAGTACTTAAGAACAAAAATCAGTGAACTGCACAAGTTAGCAATCCTTTGGTGATATCGATAAGGAATACGATGAGCATGTCACACATAATAACGGTAAGCAATTAAGCTGGCATAAAGTGGAAATGGGTTAGTTTGATATCAATCTCGGTTGCTATACTGTTCAGTTTTATGTATATACATATATATATTTATATATATACTATAGTATTTTAGAGTATTCAAGATAAGGCAAACGAGAAGACGAAATTCAATTCAGTCGTATACCACGGAATATACACCACGAGTCACTTGTATTTTCTCGTTATACGCACGAGCCTTTAGAAAGTAAGTTTTATATTACAGAAAGTAATATAAAATTTAGGGCAAATGAGAATATTAAACAATAGGAAGAGTTTTGTCAAAGCTAGACATTGGTAACCAAACGATCAAAAGAAGGAACACAAAAGTCAGTTTCCCGCAATTTATTTTTTGTAGGATTTTTTTTGTCCTTTTTCTCACATAGTCCAATTTCATTACCTAGTTAAAATATTATCTAAGGGATTCTGCCATGTTCAAATGGTTAGAAACAAATAGGTCAGACTAGGCATGATAATTGACATAAGTACACTGAAAAATAACAAACACTGAAACAAATCAGGTAAAAATGAATTCCCGTCGAAACTACTCAAATTGCAGTTTGTTCAGAAGAAATCGAATTTCAGTCCACCGCTTTGTCGCTTTAAAAGGCCATCTTAGGCATTCCGTGTTCAAACGATATTCAACGATATTCATGTTACGTTCGAATGATATTTTAAACAAACCAATTAGCATTGAATTCAGCGTAAATAACGAAAACTACTGAGCGTGCAGTCCATACCAAGAGACTGAGCTCGTAAAGGAACCCCATCCTTGAAAATTCGCTGCTTGGTGAACACTACTAAATGCCACATAATCAAGCGCAATCCAATTTTTTTGCTATTTTAAGCGCAAAGTCCGAAGGACTGATGGGCGTTTGTAATCAGTAGGGACCGTAAGACATCAAGTAAGAACAGCAATGTGTCCCGGTGCAAAAATATTGTTATGGACAGAATATATATATCTTATTAACCAAGCGCGAGGGCCGTACTGGGAGAATATCGGCCCGAGGTCTTGACAGTACGGACCGAGCGTACAAAAACCGGTCCGTACAAAAAAGACCGTGGGCCGATATTCTCCCAGTACGGTCCCGAGCAAGCTTGGTTAATAAGAGATTTATTATACGACTGAAGAAAGCTTTGAAGGTTTTTTTCACAAATTCCATGTAACATTATGCGGAAAATGTACAGGATAAAAAGGACCCGATTCTGAGAGCTTAGCATGTGTACATTTTACGGCAGATGAAATATGCTTTCAGTTTTGTCTTTAAGAACAAACAAAATAACATAACGCGCAAGTTCTTCATGTTGTTTTGAAGTGTAAGCCATTTCCGAAAGATTTCGTCCTCGTCCGCCATCTTAATTTCGAGTTCAAAGGGACACAAGTGCGGGATCATTCGGGACAATGCCCGGTCCAATACTTAGAGAATATTGGACCGGCAATAGAGCATTTTGATTGGTTGATTTTAGTTATTGGCCCTCTGACTGCCTGAGTCGTGTAATAATGATTCTTATTTCACCTGCTGTTTAACGTGTTAATTCAGTGTGCGGGTTGGTGCGGGTTGACAAGGAGAAAAGTTTGTACTGACAATGAGTGGGGAAAGGACAGGCGAAAAATATCCACTTGAGGGCTAAAAGGGGAGTTCAGGAAGAGAGGACTTCAAAGCCTAGCAGGTCCACTTGAGCTGTTCTCCCCTTCCCACTTAGGGAAGCTAAGGGAGGATATCGAACGTATTGCTTTTTTGTGGCATGTTCAAAACTCGCTCACTGCCAAAGAAAACTTCGCGCTCCCTCCTCGAAACCTCTCGTTCATTTAGTACAATGTACTGTTCAATTTTCAAAAAAAAGTCGTGTTTCTAAAAGAGTTAATCCGATGGAAAATTACTTGGCAAACACAATAATTAATCCGATTCTGTGCATGCGTCACGACCAGTTCTTTATGAGCCAAACTCGGCTGACGTTGACAAGATCTTATCGCTTTCTGTCCCGAGACGCTTGCGTTCGCAAGCTGAAATTGATAATGTTCTAATGACGATTTTAAAATGAGTATTGTCGAGGGAATTAGCATTATTTCTATGATAAAACGGTCGTCGCAGCAAAGACAAAACGGCAAGCAATGTTTTTGGGGTATCATTGGGTCTCAGGGCAAAGTGATCTATGAAGTCAATTGGGAGCGGGTTTTGCAGCCGGAATATTTGATACATATCTGATCTTTTCTGAA
>BLFK01000742.1:496546-508939 GCA_014634185.1 Astreopora myriophthalma
GTCTGAATCGGAGATCAATAACCTTCAAGACTTCCCATTTCAGGCATGAATAACTCCAATTTTCCTCTCGTGCTCTTCTGCGATGCATTGAAAACCCATCTGTTAAACAGAGCTCCAGGAGCTGTGGTTGTAGCCACGTGAGGGGATTGACGTAAACAATCACACTGCTCTATAGCGAACACTCTGATTTGTTGAAAACAATCTTTTTTTACAATGCTATCTCGTTGAAGGTAAAATTAGACACCACTGGGCAATTTGCAATTTTGTGTCTGAAAGTCGAAAAAAAAAAAGACAAGGTAAGAAACAATGTTTATTATTAATTGACTTAAATAAAGCTTGACAAATCAGCAAAGCAGAAAAGAAATACTTTCTCGAGTTTCACTCAAAGAAACTCAAGCATAAGTTTTGTTTTAGCGTTTTAGCGTGTCGGCCTAACTTGGCGAAAAAATGGAACAGTAGTTCTATTATTATCGACCGAGCGGTGACGGGAACCTCCCTGTAAGCTTTGCAATAAAATAAAAGCTTCTCAAAACCTTCTTACAAGTACTTAAGAAAAAAAATCAGTGAACTGCACAAGTTAGCAATCCTTTGGTGATATCGATAAGGAATACGATGAGGCTGCCACACATAATAACGGTAAGCAATTAAGCTGGCTTAAAGTGGAAATGGGTTAATTTGATATCAATCTCGGTTGCTATATTGTTCAGTTTTATGTATATACATATATATATTTATATATATACTAGTATTTTAGAGTATTCAAGATAAGGCAAACGAGAAGACGAAATGGAATTAGCAATACACAAGTCTTTTAAACTTAATTGAGGCTTAAGTTAATTTACAATGAAATCCAATTATTTGCTTCCTTATTAACTTTAACGAAAAAAAGTGGCAGCTTGTTATGCAACGCTTTTTCGTGTTATACCACGGAATATATACCACGAGTCCCTTTTATTTTCTCGTTATACGCACGAGCCTTTAGAAAGTAAGTTTTATATTACAGAAAGTAATATAAAATTTAGGGCAAATGAGAATATTAAACAATAGGAAGAGTTTTGTCAAAGCTAGAGATTGGTAACCAAACGATCAAAAGAAGGAACACAAAAGTCAGTTTCCCGCAATTTATTTTTTGTAGGATTTTTTTTGTCCTTTTTCTCACATAGTCCAATTTCATTACCTAGTTAAAATATTATCTTAGGGATTCCGCCATGTTCAAATGGTTAGAAACAAATAGGTCAGACTAGGTATGATAATTGACATAAGTACACTGAAAAATAACAAACAAACAAACAAGGAAATCAGGTAAAAATGAATTCCCGTCGAAACTAATCAAATTGCAGTTTGTTCAGAAGAAATCGAATTTCAGTCCACACCATTGTCTCTTTAAAACGCCATCTTAGGCATTCCATGTTCAAACGATATTCAACGATATTCATGTTACGCTCAAATGGTATTTTAAACAAACCAATTAGCATTGAGTTCAGCGTAAATAACGAAAACTACTGAGCGTGTAGTCCATACCAAGAGACTGAGCTCGTAAAGGATCCCCATCCTTGAAAATTCGCTGCTTGGTGAACACTACTAAAAGCCACATAATTAAGCCCAATCCAATTTTTTTGCCATTTTTAGCGCAAAGTCCGAAGGACTGATGGGCGTTTGTAATCAGTAGGGACCGTAAGACATCAAGTAAGAACAGCAATGTGTCCCGGTGCAAAAATATTGTTATGGACACAATATTGATTCTTATTTCATCTGCTGTTTAACGTGTTAATTCCGTGTACGGGTTGGTGAGGCTGCATTTTGACTTTGACAAGGAAAAAAGTTTGTACTGACAATGAGTGGGGAAAGGACAGGCGAAAAATATCCACTTGAAAAGCCTAGCAGGTCCGCTTGAGCTGTTCTCCCCCTCCCACTTAGGGAAGCTAAGGGAGGGGATCGAACGTATTGCGTTTTTGTGGCATGTTCAAAACTCGCTCACTGCCAAAGAAAACTTCGCGCTCCCTCCTCGAAATCTCTCGAACATTTAGTACAGTGTACTGTTCAATTTTAAAAAAAAAGTCGTCTTTCTAAAAGAGTTAATCGGATGGAAAATCACTTAGCAACACAACAATTAATCCGATTCTCTGCATGTGTCATGACCAGTTCTTTATGAGCCAAACTCGGCTGACGTTGACAAGATCTTATCGCTTTCTGTCCCGAGACGCTTGCGTTTGCAAGCTAAAATTGATAATGTTCTAATTACGATTTTAAAATGAGTATTGTCGAGGGAATTAGCATTATTTCCATGATAAAACGGTCGTCGCAGCAAAGACAAAACGGCAAGCAATGTTTTGTGGGTATCATTGGGTCTCAGGGCAAAGTGATCTACGAAGTCAACCGGGAGCGGGTTTGGCAGCCGGAATATTTTATACGTATATGACCTTTTCTGAAGTTTAACTTCAGTGAGTCTTCACTGATCTCTACCTTATATGTGCCCTCAATAAATTTGCCACGGTAACGAGATTCTATTAAGCGTGTATTACTGTGCTTCTCAGTTAGAGCTTTCATTCGAGGTTCGTTAGCTGTGGCTTATTTACCATGATCTTGCGACTTGGTCGGCGATAAAGTTTATGTTGGATTAGGTAAAATCGGGTTGAAGGTTGAACTCGTTGTTACCTCCGTTCAAACGAGTTCAACCGAGCTAAAAACAGGTTTGACCTGGGCCTTGGTTAAGACGGTCAAACATTTTCGCCCAACATCATGCGCGAGCTATGTTAGTCGAACGGCGCGGAACGATCAAACATTTGTTCGCAACACAAAATGTTGGATGAAAATGTTTGATCTAGATCAAACATGGCAAACTTTTCAAATGTTATGTTGATACAGGTGCCTAAACCGTCAAACATATTCACTCTACGCGATCATTGGACGAAAATGTTTGACGGTTTAGCGGGCTGGCCTACTAACCTGAGACCCAATAAGATCCGCAACGGGTATCCTAACAAAACCGGTTGCTCATTCCGTCGTTCTCCCTTACAGATTGGAGTACTTTTAGTCCTGACATGCAAGTTGCCGGGAGGTCTTGGACAGCGTCCTTGTCGCCAAAATCAATTGGAGACGATTGGAAATTTCACCATAAAATCGTTCAGCACGGGAAAGTATCTCAGACTGGAACAAATTTCTGACTCGGGAGTTTTCAATCTGTCCTTTACAGGAAATAAGAACGACTGTGGTACGGGTGAGTTGACTTTTTAGTGGTCGAATTCTTCAACTGATTTCTCGTATGGTTTAACCCATTTCGCTTCCAAATCACTATGCCAGGGCGTAGCCGTGCGAGGGTTCCAGGGGTTCCGGAACCCCACTTTGGGCTACGGCATCGGCTTTAATTTCAAGAGGATATACCAATCGCTTTTTTTCTTTCCAAATTCTAAGAGATCAGATCTAATCGGTTCAAGATCACGGAGCACTCAGAGTTTTTCTTTATTCCGAGCCGCTTGTGCCACTGATCGAGAAATCATGAAACTATAGTCTTATCAATTTTAAATTTTACCATTTCTACAGATAGCGAGATTTGTATTCCCCTCTCACAAAATGCTGGCTACATTTAGCACATAGACCATTTGACATTTGTGCTCAGAATCGCGGAAATGCCATTTCTGAGGACCTAAAATAGAAAAATATTCTGGGGGAGCATGCCCCCAGAACCCCATCACGGAAGGGCGTTTCTGCGCTCGATTGTCAGTCTCAATCACCGAATGTTGGCTACGCCCCTGTTAATGCACCTATTCATTGTTATGAACAAGTCATTATTTTTAACAAGGACCTCCTGTTCCACCGAATGATCACAATAATGACCTCCCCTTCCAACTGGGTGCTTTCTTTTTCTATAACAATGAAAAGGTGCATTAAATCGGATAATACCTCGTTCCTGGGCATTAAGAGCATTAAGAAGACCTCGGAACTCAGGCACTCCTATATCTATGATGTAGAAATCATGCATCAGGAATTAATGATGATAACTCAACTGATTTTTCTTTAACTTGCTTTCTACAGTGTTTGAGCAGAAAAAGGTGAAGTGCAGGTATTATGCATACAGCCCGGTAAAAATGCCGAACTACTATCTAGCTGTGGAGAATGGAAAGTTGGTAGGTATACAAACAATTTTTATCAGCTTCACGGCGGCTTTTCTTAAGATAGCCGTCCAAAGTAAGATTCTGGTTTGGAGGAAAAGATCCCCACAAAAATGGCCCCCATATTCTTACAAATTAACGAGTTCATATAAAATTGCACAATGTACGAGTATGCCTTTCTGGGCCAGCCCCTGTAGGTGTTATTGATCGGCGTTGAGCCTCCGGCATCGCGAGTTATATGTTCAGCGCAAACTGACATTTAAGAAAAGAGTTATCTTAATTAAGAGAACTTTAAAGTATGGCTGCTTTTGATGCTGGAAGTCTTCTTCTCTTCTCTTTTTTTCTTTTTTTAGCAATTATCAAAGCAATCTACGTCTATACCAGAGAACAGGTGCCTTTATCTAACTAAGCGAGTCTACGTAAAATATTCGAAAGATTTTCTATTGCTTCGCGTCGTAAAATCCAATGCAACCGCCCTAACCATTGGAAGCACCGAGACTGGACAGATCTCTCTAAGAAGAAACTGGATGGACGGCTGCAGGAGCTGGCTAAAATTTGAAAACGCAAGCACAAGTTCTTGTTCTCAATGAACACAAGGATATTTTTTCAAGGCCCATTGGTTTTATTGAACAGTGTTGAGAATACATAGACTTTTTTCATGAGATTACTGACGTCGTACGGTATTTACGCACCTTGCCTTTTACATCATTGAAAATTCATCAAGCCGTCGTGTATTAAATTTCCTATTATTTATATTTGGACAAGATGTAGTTTTCAAGATGGGAATGCGTACTACGGCATTACCCCGTGATGCGGTGTTTTCTTGCAACGGGACTTATCAGGACTATTTATCCCCGCCCCTACCCCTTCACGCTAAACCCATGGGCAAAGGCCGATACACATGAGGGGTTTTGCTCCCGGGGCCCCGGGGGCACGCTCCTGAAGCAAGGCTCATCTGTGTGTACACACGATTTCGAGGGAAATCTTCATCCCCGGGAGCAGAATTTCCACCCTGCAAAATGCTCCACGATATTAAACAGGTTAAATACTTGGGAGCAAGATCCCGGGGCAAACTGTGTGTACTGGTCGTGAAAAAGGACCCTGGAGCATGCTCCGGGAGCAAAACTTCAGTCGTATGTATCGGCCTTTCTTTGAAGTTACAACAAACGAACAAACCAAAAAAAAAAAATCTCCGGTGGATACCAGTAGGTCTGAATGAATGTGGTCTACTTTTCGGTCGTAATTAAATTTGTTTCCGTTCCTGTCTGTATAATAATTAACGATTATACACCAAAGTGGAGTTAAATTGTATGTACTTAAGATATTAATCAAGCCGCGAAGCGATTCCCAACCAGATCACCTCTAAGTTTTGGCCGCCACTTTGGGGACATCGATGTGCGAAGGTGACGAATTCAGTGCCAAAAAAGAAGTGCATAAAGCCCCTATTCTACTGAAAAATATATATTGCTAAAACATTATATGGCTTTTTGGATTTCTCCTCAGATTCGTCTGTAAATTACAGGCGAATGTATAGAAAGATTCGAAAATTCAGAGAACGGTTTCAGGGTCGGGTAATTCCTTGAACTTGTGTCCGTCTTTATACTTGACGAGCCGGCTCCTGCACGAACTCAACAGACGCAGAACAAATGTTTGCCCACGTTCGTCCCAGACGGATTATGCGTCTTTTATAGTTCGTCGCGTCTTTATACAAGACGAATAAAATGAGGGACGCATAATTCGTCTGGACTGATTTGGGGTCTCTAGTCTAAAAATGGCCAATGGCAGGAAAAGAGTTGTTTTTTTCTTTTATTGCCTCGGATATAAAAAAAGAAGCAGCCCCTGGTTAAGTTAACGTTCTTTGGATTGTGTAGCTAAAATGCGTAACAACTTTCTTGTGTATGAGCAGAGTGACCAGCGATGTTTCGCAGAGTTTTATTTGACTGATCCATCTGGAAAACTTGATCCGGCTTCGTTTGACCGTTTACCAACAGTGAACTTGAACTTTCGTTCGCGACTGATAACTAGCTGATCACTAAGCAACGACTGAACAACAGCAAAAAGAGAACAAAAAACCGTCTCACTGAAACTATTTTTTTAATTGATGCATTTTACATGCAACGTATTAAACAACTTCGAAATGCCCATATACAAAATGACAAGGTACAGCTCACGTAAATTATATACTTTACCAGAAATCCACTCACATTCTATTAATCACTACGGTGGCTTGTTAGGGCCATCAAAAGTACCTCTTTTTTTTTACTTCGACAGTTATTAACTGGCCATCGACACTTATGACTGTCGAAGGGAATAACTGTCGATCGACAGTTATAAGTGTCGATCAACAGTTAATAACTGTCGAAGTAAAAAAAAAGAGGTACTTTTGATGGCCCTAACAAGCCACCGTAGGTTTCCGACTCTGGTACAGAATGTTCCTTTTCTTAAGCTACTTGTAGCAACTTACATTTTGCTATTTTTAGATATATTATCTGAATCCTTCAATTGCAATTCTAAAATTTTACAAGCAAACTCACAGTCTTCCAAGACCTTTCTAGAAAATCGATCCCACATTTAATAACATTGAACCTTCAAACAAACTCTTCCGAACAAGCGATGTCGTTAAAGATTGTAGAAGCAATCAAGACAAATTAGTTAACTTCTTGAGGGATAACTATACATACACACACAATTAGTTAACTTCTTAGCAACGGTCCCAGGCTTCTAGGAGTATTTTCACGCGAGGTCACGACGGTCATTTCGGTATCCTAATTAGACAGAGGAAAAGCCGACCCACTTTTTTCAGAACGAGCCAAATCGGAGTTTACAGAATTGTTTCAGTGGGTATGCCTTTTAACCCCTAATTTATTTCCTAGCTGCCTTTGTTAAGGAAATAAAATGATGCACGATCTTCACGTCGAAAATCATAACTCTACTGAAATAACTCTATTGCTAGTCGATCTCCCAATAAAAAAGATAACAAAGCTTATTCGTGTTTCTATTTTTTCCGTTTGCTGTGTCGATGAGAGTTAATTCAGTATCATTACAGTTTCTTACACCTATGCATTTGCTACTATTGGGAAGGAGCAAGGCATATTTAATGTCTGAATCGCTTTCTAAGTACATCTGTTCAAACTTGTCTCCATAGTCCGCGGTGCAGTGTTTCGTCGCATTCGTTTTCTGCAGCTGAAAGCAGTGAACAGACGTTCTATAGCATCAATTTTACAACTGGCCTTACTATTAAGGCCTAATTTACGAAAGGGTTTCTTTTGATATTCATTATTCACCATTCACTATTCGCCACTCACTAGTCACCTGTCACCTGTCACCTGTCACCTGTCCCTAGTCACTAGTCAGTAGTCACTAATCACTAGTCACCAGTCACTAGTCATTTGTCACTAGTCACTAGTCACTGGTCACTAGTCACTTGTCACATGTCACATGTCACATGTCACTTGTCACTTGTCACTTGTCACTTGTCACTTGTCACTTGTCACTTGTCACTTGTCACTTGTCACTTGTCAGTTGTCCCTAAGTCGTTCGTTATAAGTCACTATCGGGGAGCAGCGTTGGTACAGTGGTGAGACCCGTTTTTTTGTTTTGTTTTTTTCTTTCTTTTTTTCGGCCTCAGGTCTAAAGGACTAAAAAGTTAAACAAATTAAAGTATCAAATAGTTAATAACACTGTGATATTCTTCTCGAATTTTGTTATAGTTACGATTAATTGCTAGTAGGAATTCGTGTCGTACAATTCAGGGAGTAATCGTGCTCTCGCGCTCCGCGCTCGGCCGATTTTGAAATTACTCGCCCGATTACTCCCTGAATTGTATTCCACTTAGTCCTACCACCATTACTTATCATTATCATTACTATTATTATTATTATTATTATTATTGTTAATATTATTACGTATTATTATCGATATCGTCAATAGTATTATCGTGATTATTAATGCGTACTGGTATCCTTGAGTCAGCCACTTAGCACTCAATGACGCACCTCAAAAAGACCATGCATGAACATCCAACTTCAAGAAGAAATGATTCTGTGGAGTGAGCGATCGGAACCCGGAATACCCAATCTCGTACCCAGAGTCCTCGGGCTCTTTGGTCAGCGGGTGGGCGCCCGGAGAGACTCTGGGATAATGGACGCCATTTTTCCCACAAAATCTGGGACGGTTTCTTTAGAAGTTGTTAAGTAACAGCCAATCAAAAAATTCGAATTTTTTTCATTATCCCAGAGTCTCTCCTGGCGGCAACCCGCTGACCAAAGAGCCTGAGGACTCTGGGTACGAGATTAAGGAATACCAAGAATCACTAGATTAACGAGGCAAGCCGTACCCTTCACAACTCAAAACGCTGCTTAGACCAAGTACTGTGGATTAGCGCCTGACTTAGAAACGAGGTTTTCGTTTGAACCGGTGACTGTTACGTGGAGCTCTGCTCTGCCACTTTCAACGGTATAAAATTCAAAGGCTCTCTTAAGGGTATTGCGATAGTCCAAAGAAGTTCTGGAATCTGACATTGCGTTATTGTTTAGGTACGTCTAAGGTCGTTTTGAGGTATGTTCTTGAGTGCTGAGTCGACCCTATCCCGTATCTTGGAGGCTTCGGGTCATGGTCCAGTCCTGGCAGACCCTAATAAGAACCACGCGCCTTACCCTTAGTTCCCATACTGTGCTTTTGTTTGACGACTTTTCAGCTCGCAGTGCATACCAATGATTTCCGTTGGTTAAATCTTTGAACCGGAGACATACTTGTGCCCGTTGACCAGATTGTGATTCGTCTCTTATTTCTCGAAATCCGCCGGCTGGACAAAAATGCAAGTTATTGCAATATGTTAGCAAAAATTATTATTATTTGTATACATATTTATATATATATATATATATTTTTTTTTACTTGCCGATTGCCCCAGTTGAGCTGAACCATTTCGGTTTACATCCAAGCGCCAAACATTGTATTCCAAGAGCGTTAGAGGGACAATTTCCGCCTTCGGAACTCCGGTAACTTGAGCCCAGAGGTTTCGTATTGATTCTTACTTTAGCAAAAGCTGCTAACTGGTACATGATTCCAAGCTGCAAATGAAAAAGGAAAGGAAAAAAAAAACGTAAGACGTAATTTAGACGAGGCTTTTTACTGACGTTTCGGACCTAGGAAAGCCAGAATTTTTCCTCTTGCTAAATCTTCACTATAAATAGCGCACGATACATATTCCAGATGTTAAGTGATCGCTAAATATATTTCTCCAAACCTTACCGAGCAGGATGCCTACGACCATTTACTCCACAGGAGTAAATCCCCTATACTATGCCCGCCGTAATGTTGCCGGCCTCAGCGTGATGGAAAAAATCCACTAACAATGTTATGAAACGATCACTAAAATTATCTTCGCATTTATATTCGCATGCATTTATCTTCGCGTGTCAGTGTCATGCTATACGGCCGGCAAGTTGTACTGAGAAGCCAGAACTGCAATCGGATACATCTCAGGCAACTCTTACGCTTCTCACGTCTTCGCGCGTGCATGTGACTTCCGTGACGGTGGTTTTTTTTTCTTAACTGTCCTAAACCAAGAACCAAGACAATAACAGATCCAATCACGTTCGATAGAAATGCTCCTTTTCAACCAAGCACACTGAAAACGAAAGAATTTACTACTAGGGTTTTACTAGTCGATCCGAACGCAAAACAAGTCTCTAAAGCAGCCGGCGCCAAGCGCAGGAAAACGAAACTGACCAAATCGCAATTGCTTTTACAGTGGTTCTATATGTGATTGGTTCCAAAGTTTGCAACAAACATCTTTTGATTCAGGGATAAAGGAAACCCAAACCGTTTCCTAAGTATACTTTTGACCCTCATGAACTTGGGAAACCGCGCTTATCGTTAATTAAACGATTGTAAGATAAGTGATATATAGATCTCCTGAGAAGAAAGGCATGTCTTATTGAAGCCAAACCCGCCGGCCCTTCAAAATTTATGGCTCCTCTGCCGAACTGAATTTTGCAAGAAAAAACGGGTCAGTACGCAGCTATTACAACAGCCCAGGTGATTGGCTCAGAAAACAATAGAAGCATTCGAAGAAACAGCAGAAACAATGAACCCTAACCCTAAAAACAACAGAGCTGAGTCCTAAGCGGATCCAATGAAATTAGAGGTTGTAAACTGCTGCGTGGTATCTGGAAAAAACTTCTGCCAGAAAAAGCAACGGTAAATCTGAAAATAAGGCGTTACAAAGTATGGATTGAAACAGGTTTATAAAATAATTAGGATAGTACGCACTCTCTCAATGGTCAATAGCTGTGTTTAGATGAGAGTATCTAAACACGGTTGTGACATCATAGGAATTTTTGACTGGTTATATGTTGTCAGACGCGCGTTTTGATTTGCTGGTAGGAAATATCAGCGTGTATCAAGAAAATCTATTTCAATCAAGAAGTAAAAAACAGCATTTTCCTTCATTTGTCGGGTTATTTTTTTAAATATTTTATAAAAGCAATAGAGGACTTTTTTCCGTGTTTACATAGCCTTATCTAACCACTAGGGAAGTTGGGAGAATTCTCAGTAGACACTTATGCAAACCCTCGACTGCTTCTCGGGTTTGCATAACTGTCTCGAATTCTCCCAACCCCCTCGTGTTTAGATGAGGCTATGTAAACTCGGAAAAAGTCCTCTATTGCTTAAATATAAGACAGAATCGCTTGCAAGGAAAGGATGTGAATCAACGGGTCTGCAATTGAAACATAACGGAACATGAAACTCGTCTATTCCTAGAATGTACACCTAGCTACAGTCCAAGGGCTTTTCTAAAATAGAACCTAAAAAGCCAAACGATATATTCATCTTTCGCGATAGACACCCTTTTGAATTCTACTATTTTATCAACATTCATAATCAATTAATACTATGCATTTCATGCCTATTTGAAATGAATGAATTTGCGAATTACAACCAGTTCCTTGGTAAATCAATCATAATCTGTATACTTTTTGCAATGTGTAGTTTTGTTAATGAATAGATAAATTTGACGAAGCAAACTACGACGTCTAAGCATGTAATGAATTATATCAGCAGGTATTTTTCACTTACTGCAAAAATGACTTTCAACCTTAACTCCATGATTCTTGCCTTTTAAAGAAGCCGAGTACCTCTAAGGGATGGACTAGTGGCTATAACTGTTTCAACAGTTGGGATCTCTTATATTTATATCATTCTTTAGGTAACTTCTAAATGACTGATTCACCCAAAATTTTAATTGGGGTCAGTTTCCAATCATGATTTTAGCCTAACAACAACCCCGGAGCCGCCTTAGCGACTGAGGCCGGCCACTCATCGACCCACGCAGTCGATTTTTTTTTCTCACGTTCACCTTAACGTGAGGAGCATCGCTAAAACCTAGAGGGGTAAAATAACATGGAAACATTTGCAACAAAGCCAAAAAGCGGCCTGGTTCTCGAAAAGTTTGTTTGAACTGGCTTCGCGGTCATTTAATTTCAATTTCAAAATCAGTTTCTTTTCTACTTGATGGGATGATTTCTGGAATCAGAACTGATTTCTTATTTTCAGTTTGGACTGTCCTGAGTGTTGGGGGAAGCGGCTGAAGGGGTGCCGGAAAGATTGTGCTAAAGTAATTACATACTTTTGAAAAATTTGCCATCCTGAAAAATAACATTTTTTTGCTTTTTCTGAGCCAGAGCGTAGGCTGGAGAGGGCTCTTTGCAAAGTGTAGGTTCAATGACGGTGAGGATTAAGGATTACCGTCACCAATGCTGGCTGGTCAGCTCGGCGGGCCAGCCCGCAGTACCACAACACCACGATAACAGTCTGTGAGCACGCTTTCCTGATAGCGTAGCCAACGACAGCAGTCACAGGCTATTGCGTGGTTTCCATGTAATCATCCCGCAGATCGTAACGATCATCGCAGTCGTTTCCAAGAAAAAATTACAGAAGATCTGGACGATTGAGACGATTGCTCGTTTCGATATTATCGTATGAAAAGACTGGAAGCCCGCGGTTGTCGCCGGAAACGCTCTTGGGACCGACAGATGAGCTGGAAGACCTCCAGGAGGACAGTCCAAATTTCGAAGGCAGGACGGAATCACGCGCAGCGATAGAACCAGATGGAAGGAATTTCCTCCGTTTTTCATGTGTGTCGCACGTTCGCAGCCTAAAAATTTTCTTCAGTTTATATGTATGAGAATGATTCAGGCTGCGAACATGGACGAATGTGTATATTCGTCCTTTCGCTGCGTCCAAGGCGAATTTCTCCCAGATTGCTTTCCAGCAATTA
>BLFK01000742.1:511547-556547 GCA_014634185.1 Astreopora myriophthalma
TCCAAGAGTTTTCCGGCGGTTTTACAATCTCCCTCTAAGACCTACATTTCCAAATTCCTATTCCATTAGCCACTTGAAGAAGAACTACTTTCTGGATGTTCTACCTCTAAACTACAAAAACAATTATTTCTTTCTTTCAATTTCGACCTGGTTTCCTCTATTGACAGTAGTCCTAACATCAACAATAATAATAATAACAACAATATGAATAATAACAACAACGATAGTATTATTTTTAACGAAAACAACAACTAATTATAAATAAATGAACGGCAGGAATACACAGCCCCTCGCTTCTCCCACGCTATCCTCATTGTCTGTCTCCCAACAGACGACCGCCCGCACTTCCTAACTATTGGTTACTGCTAGTTAGTGATTAGGTCTAAACCATGATTTAAGAGTCAAGTCGGTTCATTTAATTTTGGCTTTCCAGAATGTTGAATTTAGGATTTTGGCAGTCCAAAATTTTGGCAGTCGTTAACTCTAACTCTAAGTCATAACTCTACTGAAATAACTCTATTGCTAGTCGACCTCTGCACAGGGACTCGCTTTGAAACTTAGGCAAAAAGCAACTCAGAAATGGGCTATTCGCTTCCATTACGTCAATCGTGCGTGTGCAACGAACCCAAAAGAATAAAGCCACATGCTGCGCGTGCGCATTGCTTCAAACTTTTGAGACTGACGTCTATTGCCTGTTTTTCCCAATTCCTCGCGAACCAGTCGTTAGATTTTAGAGAAGTTTGGAATAAGAATACTTCAGACAACAATTGAATTGTCCATCCAAAAAAATCTAAAATGTAACAGAAAAATTTTTGAGAAAACTACAAAACGCCAGCCAGCAAATTATGAAAAATTCGTCTGTTAAAATTCAATCATAACAGCTGTTAATTATATTATCTGTTTTTTAGTAAGCAGGTGCTGCAAAAGAAACTAACGAGTGAATTTTGCATAAATGAGAAAAAAAGAATCCTTCGGCCCTCGTTTTAGTGTAGATACGTGACCATAGAAATAGCCCACAGAGCACCCAAACTGTCAAAAATATAAACCTTTGTGGTAGTGCTTGTTTGTGACCGTGTTTAAGCTTTCATGCAAAACCAGCTTAAATATTGCAGTAGAGGGGGTGTAGGTACTTAAAAATTGTGTTCAGCCACATTAAAACTACACTAGCCCAGTCCCTTACCCAACCTACAATGTTGAAATCATGCACCCGCAATTCTTTCTGACTTTCAACATTGTATTGGGAGGGAGGAGGGCGAACTGAAACCGAGTTTTAAATATACCACTGCTTTTGGAAGTTATGATTAAATCATCGATAGTCAACAATTTTTGCATGACTTTCCCTAGCAATTTTGTCCACGATTGTACTATTTGCACACTTATAAAAGTTGTAAACTAAGTACGGAAGTTATTGTTAACGTTAGAACTGCCGCGGTGCGACAAAAGACAATGAATAGGTACTTAATTTAGAATTCCGGTGTGTATTAACTAAAGTGGCTGACGCTTTCGACCTGGCCACTAAAATGAAGCAGCAACCAGAAATAAAGCTGCAACGATATCAAGGAAATGAGAAAGATAGGGAACTGTATGCCATGCGTGGCTTCTTGTATGACTAGCGTGATCAATAAACTGTTAATTTGTTTATTTACTCGCTCTTAGATGACATCTCCAACATTCGAAGACGAGAGATCTGGCATCCAATGATCGGTAATCAGGGTATCTTTAATTCATGGCGTCTGAGCCCTTGAACGTTGGGCCGCTTGACTTTGCAATTGCCGGGGGTACTTGTGCATCTCGAGTACACATTTGAAGTAGTAACAGAAATAAAGTTTAATGTCTTTTGCAAGTAACGATTCCGGTAATTTTCCATACCAATTGTCAGTTTTGTTTTCCTTGTCCTTGCAATCCCAGAATAACCACTCCTCCATCACTTGCATACCCATGACAGCCTGACACTTGCTGGAGTGTTTCAGCAGAAAGAACGGTTCGTGCATGGGTTGTTCAATAGGTGTCTCCGCTGATCCATCTGACCGACAACAAAAATACAGGACAGTGTCTTTGCCATAAGTACCGTCAGGGAGTATTCCGCTGCCCACGTTATCGTTTTTCGTGTCTTCAGTCGTCCCATTTGATCCAGCCTTTACTGAAACCTGTTAATATGGAAACCAAACCCCATTACATGTATATCTCCAGTCAGTTAAATTTTCACTACCTGCAAGATATTGACTTCTTTGACTTGTTTGTTTATTTGTTTATTTGTTTGAGTCTCTCTAATCCAGTTATAAAACAATGTACAGACTTGCGTGAATACATATATACTTAAGCAATAGAGAACTTTTTCCGAGTTTACATAGCCTAATCTAAACACGAGGAGGGGCTGGGAGAATTCGACACTGTTATGCAAACCCGAGACGCAGTCGACGGTTTGCATAACTGTCGAGAATTCTCCCAACCCCTCGAGTAAACATGTAAACACGGAAAAAAGTCCTCTATTGCTGTTATAAAATATTTCTCAAAAATAATTCGACAAATGAAGGAAAATGCTGTTTGTTTTACTTCTTGATTGAAACAGGTTTTCTCGATACACGCTCGTATTTCCTACCAGCCAATCAAAACGCGCGTTTGACAACACAACCAATCAAAATTCGTGTGATGTCACAACCGTGTTTAGATACTCTCATCTAAACACACCTATTGACCAATGAGAGCGCGCGTACTATCCTAATTATTTTATAAAATACAACACAATACTGTTTATTGTTTCATACGCTTAGCTATATAAGAGTGTGTTATCGCATACGCCTTTAAAAGCTATGACGATAACAAACCAGCTAATTTACAGGTGTTCCACTTAAAAATAAATAAAATACAGTAAGATAAAAGAAAAATTACTATTGGTACATTTATATTCATACATTTATATAATAGTATGCAAAATGAATCATGTCGCTATGATCTTAGATAAACTTAACAAGGTCAAGTGAACGTCTTTAAGTTGTTTTTAAAAACTTTAAAGTTTGAATTTGTAGTTCGAGAATCTGGAATTGCATTCCATAATTTTGCGGCTAAGAAGCTCCACGATTTTAGGTCATATGAGGTTATTTTAGGCTTGGGTAAAGTCAATATATTGTTGACTCTAAGGTTATAGCTAACTTTCCTACAGCTGATTAATTCCCTAATATATAGTGGCGCATAGTGGCTGTGCAAGACTTTAAACACATAGGTTATCATTTTAGTGAGTCTTTGGTTTTGAAGTGTCGAGAGGCCTTGTCTTAATAGTTCTTCATATATATTTAGTGTGCTTGTCTCTAAATACAAATCTGATGTCTCGCTCGTTTATTTTCTCTAGTTTGTCAGTGGAGCCTTTGCTACAAAGGTGCCACGTTTCGGAACAATAGTTAAAGTGCGGAGCAATGTAAGATAAATACAGATCACGTCTAATTTCGAAAGGTAACATTTTTTTCATGCGTTATGGGGACGATGGTATTTTCACACCTAAAAGTAGGCTTGTTTTGTGCTTTACCCATGACAATGGTTTGGTATTTTGAATTGTTTCTTTTGAGACCATTCAAATCGTACCATTTTTCTAGATCTAAGTTAAAATAAAATCGCCCTTTTCGGGATTTTTGTCTTAATCAGGGTATCGAATTTATCATTTTCTGTCTTAATCAGGGTGGCGATTTATCAATTTTTGTCTTAAACTGGATATCTTTTCTCGGACGATAAACAGTAACAAGCTCTTGTTAATTAATATTGACTTCCGTTGACTTTGGCATTGACAATGTCTTAAACAGGGTATCAAAAATCGGAATTCTGTCTTAAATAGGGTTGGAAAATCAGCGATATTTGTCTTAAACAGAGTCAGGGTATGAGGGGCCGCGCCGCACCTCCCCACCCAGGGATGTATCAAGTACCCCCCCCCCCCCTGTTTGCCTCTGCCTTACAAAATTGGCTATTTTCTGCAGCTTGCCTCGTTAGTCCATTGGTTATCGGTATTACCAAGAAGCGCCGGAAAGATCAGAAAAGTTCACTTTCCACACGTTTACAGTTCCACACATCTCAGTCAGTTTCGAAGATCTTAGTTATGATCTCAGTTAATTTTCGCATGACTGTTGCTGTGTCATCAGTTCATGATTGATTGCGATGTTTTATAAAGAATACCGATACAGATAACATCGCGGCGGACTTTAATTGACCGATTAGGCCTTAAAATATCTTTCCATAAGCACCACTTGGAAATGCTCCACCGCTTTACACAGCATCTGGTAATTTTGCAGATAGAGCATTAGTGTGATCGATGTTGTACTCTCATGTAATTGTAGAAGTTACCTCTGATTCTTAGGTCTCGGTGAAGAGTACGTCTAGCCTTTCTTAAAAAAGAACATGTAGCCAGTCTGATTAGTGGCGTGACATCATTTGAAAACCGCATGTCATGTTAAGCTAGCCACTTGAAGTGCATGGCTGCCTAGCTAAAGGACAAAGCACAATAACAACTACAAAGTAGCTTTCTGGGTTCTTTGTGTGCATGCCTTTGCTAGGGCGCTTTTGGGCATTGAGCGAAAACTTAGAAGTAGATGATTTCAATCTTTCCACTTGTCTGTGTAGGGATATATTTATAACGATCCTCTGTTTTAATATTTTCTGCATATTCTGGAGCATTCTTCTTTCGTTCCATTTATAATTGCATGTTCTTTGCATGTTCTTATATTTGAGTGATCACATGTTCACTACCGTGCACACAAGCAAAGCAGCTACTGTGTAATAGCCAAAGGCTATCTCTTTCATGTGACTCCTTCTGGAGGTTCCGGAAATTTACAATTCAATTTTGTAAAAAAAAAAAAAGGTCCGAGCACTATAACTTTGCAACGATTTATTCTAGTGTCCTGACTTTTTTGCCGCCCATGGTAGCAACAAAAACATTATTTAGCGAAAGAAACCAGTTTTCCCAAGTCTCTTATACATTTGGAAAAATAGCCAACACCGTTTTCTCACGCTTCAAGGCTTGAGGAGGTGCAGGAAATTTACAATTCCATTTTGTAAAAAAAAAAGTCCGAGCACTATAATTTAGCGGCGACAAATCCCTCTGTTCTGAACGTTTTTGTGGCTAATGGTAGCAGCAAAAGTATTACTCAGCGCTAGCAACCAGCTTACCCAGTACTTTACATGTGTGGGAAACTAGCCAAAGCCGTTTTCAGTAAGCGTCACGCCATTAAGAGATGCAGGAAATTTACAATTCAGTTTTGTAAAAAGAAGGGTCCGAGCACTGTAACTTCCTAAGGACGTATGCCACTGTCCTGAATTTAATTGTGGCTCCAGTTAGTAGCAAGAGGCACAAAAAATTTTCAGGATGTTGCCATAAGGAGGCGAGGCGATCGTGGCCTAGTGGTACGGCGCTGGAATTGTAATCCAGAGGTCCTAGGTTCAAGTCCTCCTCCCTGCCACTAGATGGATTTGTATTCAGTGGCCCCGAATTCAACTCCTCCACGCCTTCTAAATAGCCAACTGGTCAGCCTCCCACCAGTTGGGATTCTTAACTTGTTACGTTTAATTTGTATCACATTTGTTTGTTACGCGCATTTGATCATATTCACATGGAATTTGCGCGATATAAATGTTAATTATTGTTATAAGTCACTGAAAAGTTATAGCGCTCGGACCGTGTTTTTACAAAACTGAATAAATTTCCTGCCTCGCACAATGCGCGACATAGCCTTTAAAAGGATGAATGAATTGAAGTCGAAAAGGAATGCTACAAAGTGGCTACGCGGTGCACGGAGATAAATAAATACTTAGTAAAGTTGGATTGTCATCAAGTTTGGTAAGCTGGAATTCCTTCGACAGATGACCGGTTACATGCGTATACACGAAGTCATCTTTTGCCCGCGTAACTGCGTACCGCGTAACCAAGTCGTAGACAGTGTACGCCATTTAGAATATATTATTTACGTGTACCGCGTAGCAGGCCACACAGAAAGTACTTCATGTGGCGGAGTATTCTGCAGTTAAGCCATGACATCTGCAAATGGTTAGACTTTCTAGTCTTCTAGGATAAGGACGAAAAAGCGCAGGCCCCGTCGAACACAATATCGGTTTATATACTCTGTGGGACGTTAAAGAACCCGCATACTATTCGAAAATTGCAAGAAATTCAAACTTAGCAACGATAAAACCACGAGCTATCATTGAACCATCAAAGCATCTTGCAAAGTGCGCGGGTACGATCCCGCACTATCGACCAAAAATCGCACTATTTCGCACGATTCGGTTTTTTCCAGGAATGGGCTCCTGGTTTTTTCCCACTTTCCCACACTTTTTTCTTTTATTTGCTGAAAAATACCATGAGCTACAAAATAAGCGTTTGAAAACTGCAATAAATTCAATAGACTTTGTGTTTGCAAGATAATATAATGCATTGAACAACAGATATTTACCTTTGGCACTTCCCAAGCCCGAAGGAACGAGCGAAAACTAAGTCAGGCTTTGTAAGCGAAATGCGCGTGAGCCTCAGCACCAATTCGTTCTTGCAACGTCTTATTTGATTGGCAAACAGTTTCGCGGTCATGGCCAATAGCTGCTATTGTTTGAAATGCCATTGAAATTTTTGGCGCAAGTCCTTTTTCATTTTGTGCAAAATGGAGATTTTGAAGTTTCTCACTACAAAGTCTAAACCAAAAAAGGAACATCATCTTCCTGTAAATAATAACTGCAAGCGAGAAACCTCATCAATACCAAAGTGGAACGTTTCACGCAAGTGAAAATTTGTAGTTTTGTTCCACTTGCAACGTTGTGGTTGATCCGATTTGAGGAAATTTGTGGTAGATCGACATCTACAATCTTCCAGCCACAAAGTCAAAGCGGAACAAAGTCACCATAAAGATGGGGCTTTATTATTTTTTATTGTTTCATTCTTACCTTTTTCAAAGACCGATTGTTCAGCATTATTGTCTTACTGTAAACTGTACCTTTCAAGAATATGATGTAAATGACGTTTGAACATAATTTTATTGGTAATCAATACATTGACCTATATATTTTACGCCATAACGCGGTCGTGAGCATCTCTGTCGATCGATTTCTGCTTGATGGCTGAACTAAATAAATAAGAATTTCCTTACACTGATTCTCGTTACGCCGTTATGATTCGGGTCATAAAGAGATCCACAAGTCAGTGAGATTTGAAGTTATTTTGAACGTGAAATGTCATGAGCGATAATTTAAAGTGAGCTGGCAAGATTCCAGCCGTTTTTAAGCTATAAAAGTCAGGCCGAGAAGCTATACCGACAGTACTTTCACAGAGGATTTCGTTAAATGATTTTTAATCCCAGGAAAGAGAAGAAGACCCCTTAAAATTCCCGCACTATTTAGCAAATTTTTCCGCACTTTTGTCCTTTTTTTTTTCGCACTCATATTTACATTACGCATAGAAATTACATGATCATATTTACGCTACCTCAAATGTAATATTACAAATTTTCTTTGTAAATGTTCCGAGGTTCTCCTGTCGAATTGATATACCCAACTTTATGTTTTGCTCCACCAACAAAAGTTCCCTGTTATGTTTTGCTGCTATTTCTCAAATTTTCATCCCGACGGAGGCGAGTAGTCGCGTTGACGTGCTGGTGATTCGGTATCATAATCCGTTCAACAACAATGCGAGCGTTCGCTGCTAGCAAAGGTCTCTCTGCTCTCTCTCGACTCTCTTGTATCGTTCTCCCCAATTGACCTCTCCTAGCAGGGAAATGCGTGCGGCGTGGGTTGTCACGAAACCTTTCTTTTTTCAGCAGGTTCTCTTAACCATCTTGTTTCCTGACTTTCCTTCACTTCAGTTCTTTGCTTCGGTTTTCTGGTACTTAAAACAATCCAATGAAATCTCTTTCTCTTTCGTAGCAGCCTCTTGTTCTCAACCAGCTTTACCGCCATTTCTCCGGTTTCGTCGAGCTGTCTCTTACACGGCGTTTCGCCCGCTATCCCAACAATGGCAGCCAACAATAATAATACAACTTTTTGCATATAGTTTCACCCATCCAGGCGGCCCGGAGCGCCGCGCACGATTTGCCTAGGCTTTGGCTTCTCAAACCATCCAACCTATTGTTTTCAACTCTTGTTGTTGCACATCAGTGAGTGTGCGAACTATTGTGCCAAGGTTTCAGCCGTTACAGGTTTCAAGACCATATCCTGGGCACCTTCTGTGAGTACCGGAGCACAGATTACGTAAGCTTACGTAAAACAAAAGAAATAAAAGACAGGAAACAAAACAACTCCAAATAAAGACTATTCCCAAGTTACCAAAAATACAAAGCTTTTCGGTACCTGCAGAAAGACCCATATCCTGCGACACTTTATAGGTGCCGTGGGCGGCAATCGAAGGTAAGATTTACAGGAAATGGTACGGAAATCGTATACTTCTCGAAAGCCGTATCGACAAATGATTCATTAAAAAATATCAATTTCCACGATCGGGGTTCACTGCAAAAGAAAACTGACAAGAAACAAGAAAAAAGGCAGTCATAAAAGTAAAAGAGCTTTGTACTGAAGTAACTGTTACCCAACTCGCCTCCCGACTCAAAGGAAACCTAGAATTTCAAGAAGCTGAATCAAACCGCATATATCCGTTTCCATTTGCTTTTATAAAATGCAAATCGCAAGCGCAAAATAAAAGATAATAATAAATAAATAAAAATAACGATGGACTTCCGAATGATACAAAGTTTTCGTTGCACTGCAATGTTACAACTCTTAGGTCCGAGATAACCAAGAGCTAAGGTGTTTCTCTGCAACTCATTTCATCACAGGAAGTTATTCTTCTCTTTCCTCTGAACGAATTACGGAACTTCACGTGTAAATCTTTGTAAAGTATTAATAACTTACTTAGAGAGGTGTGCTAGTTTCGTATCCGGTTGAAATTGTTCTTGTTAATATTGCCTGAAATAAATTTACATTGACGTATTTTACACTGGCGTTTAATTCGAGACAAATGGTTTGTTCATTCAAAAAGCAAAACAAAACAAACTTTTTTATCCTCGCTGACTTTGCTACTGTGCTCTTATTCCGCATAAATGCTTCAAAAAGAACTGCAATGTAGCTATCTTGAGCTTTATAGAACAAATATACTTTGGAAACGTAATTTGTGGTAATAAATTTCTTCCACGACTTCGTCTGAATCGGAGATCAATAACCTTCAAGACTTCCCATTTCAGGCATGAATAACTCCAATTTTCCTCTCGTGCTCCTCTGCGATGCATTGAAAACCAACCTGTTAAACAGACCTCTAGGAGCTGTGGTTGTAGCCACGTGAGGGGAGTGGCGTAAACAATCACACTGCTCTATAGCGAACACTCTGATTGGTTGAAAACAATCTTCTTTTACAATGCTATCTCGTTGAAGGTAAAATTAGACACCACTGGGCGATTTGCAATTTTGTGTCTGAAAGTCGAAAAAAAAAAAAAAGACAAGGTAAGAAACAATGTTTATTATTAATTGACTTAAATAAAGCTTAACGAATCAGCAAAGCAGAAAAGAAATACTTTCTCGAGTTTCACTCAAAGAAACTCAAGCATAAGTTTCGTTTTAGCGTTTTAGCGTGTCGGCCTAACTTGGCGAAAAAATGGAACAGTAGTTCTATTATTATCGACCGAGCGGTGACGGGAACCTCCCTGTAAGCTTTGCAATAAAATAAAAGCTTCTCAAAACCTTCTTACAAGTACTTAAGAAAAAAAAATCAGTGAACTGCACAAGTTAGCAGTCCTTTGGTGATATCGATAAGGAATACGATGAGCATGTCACACATAATAACGGTAAGCAATTAAGCTGGCATAAAGTGGAAATGGGTTAGTTTGATATCAATCTCGGTTGCTATACTGTTCAGTTTTATGTATATACATATATTTATTTATATATATACTAGTATTTTAGAGTATTCAAGATAAGGCAAGCGAGAAGACGAAATGGAATTAGCAATACATAACTCTTTTAAACTTAATTGAGGCTTAAGTTAATTTACAATCAAATCCAATTATTTGCTTCCTTATTAACTTTAACGAAAAAAAGCGGCAGCTTGTTACGTAACGCTTTTTTGTGGTATACCACGGAATATATACCACGAGTCACTTGTATTTTCTCGTTATACGCACGAGCCTTTAGAAAGTAAGTTTTATATTACAGAAAGTAATATAAAATTTAGGGCAAATGAGAATATTAAACAATAGGAAAAGTTTTGTCAAAGCTAGAGATTGGTAACCAAACGATCAAAAGAAGGAACACAAAAGTCAGTTTCCCGCAATTTATTTTTTGTAGGATTTTTTGTCCTTTTTCTCACATAGTCCAATTTCATTACCTAGTTAAAATATTATCTTAGGGATTCCGCCATATTCAAATGGTTAGAAACAAATAGGTCAGACTAGGTATGATAATTGACATAAGTACACTGAAAAATAACAAACAAACAAACAAATCAGGTAAAACTGAATTCCCCTCGAAACTAATCAAATTGCAGTTTGTTCAGAAGAAATCGAATTTCAGTCCACCCCATTGTCTCTTTAAAACGCCATCTTAGGCATTCCATGTTCAAACGATATTCAACGATATTCATGTTACGCTCAAATGGTATTTTAAACAAACCAATTAGCATTGAATTCAGCGTAAATAACGAAAACTACTGAGCGTGTAGTCTATACCAAGAGACTGAGCTCGTAAAGGATCCCCATCCTTGAAAATTCGCTGCTTGGTGAACACTACTAAAAGCCACATAATCAAGCGCAATCCAATTTTTTTGCTATTTTTAGCGCAAAGTCCGAAGGACTGATGGGCGTTTGTAATCAGTAGGGACCGTAAGGCATCAAGTAAGAACAGCAATGTGTCCCGGTGCAAAAATATTGTTATGGACAGAATATTGATTCTTATTTCATCTGCTGTTTAACGTGTTAATTCAGTGTGCGGGTTGGTGAGGTTGCGCATTTTGACTTTGACAAGGAGAAAAGTTTGTACTGACAATGACCGGGGAAAGGACAGGCGAAAAATATCCACTTGAGGGCTAAAAGGGGAGTTCAGGAAGAGAGGACTTCAAAGCCTAGCAGGTCCACTTGAGCTGTTCTCCCCTTCCCACTTAGGGAAGCTAAGGGAGGATATCGAACGTATTGCGTTTTTGTGGCATGTTCAAAACTCGCTCACTACCAAAGGAAACTTCGCGCTCCCTCCTCGAAACCTCTCGTTCATTTAGTACAGTGTACTGTTCAATTTTCCAAAAAAAGTCGTCTTTCTAAAAGAGTTAATCGGATGGAAAATTACTTGGCAAACACAATAATTAATCCGATTCTGTGCATGCGTCACGACCAGTTCTTTATGAGCCAAACTCGGCTGACGTTGACAAGATCTTATCGCTTTCTGTCCCGAGACGCTTGCGTTCGCAAGCTGAAATTGATAATGTTCTAATTACGATTTTAAAATGAGTATTGTCGAGGGAATTAGCATTATTTCCATGATAAAACGGTCGTCGCAGCAAAGACAAAACGGCAAGCAATGTTTTTTGGGTATCATTGGGTCTCAGGGCAAAGTGATCTATGAAGTCAATTGGGAGCGGGTTTTGCAGCCGGAATATTTGATACATATCTGACCTTTTCTGAAGTTTACCTTCAGTGAGTCTTCACTGATCTCTACAGTATATGTACCCTCAATAAATTTGCCACGGTAACGAGATTCTATTAAGCGTGTATTACTGTGCTTCTCAGTTAGAGCTTTCATTCGAGGTTCGTTAGCTGTGGCTTATTTACCATGATCTTACGACTTGGTCGGCGATAAAGTTTATGTTGGATTAGGTAAAATCGGGTTGAAGGTTGAACCCGTTGTTACCTCCGTTCAAACGAGTTCAACCGAGCTAAAAACAGGTTTGACCTGGGCCTTGGTTAACACGGTCAAACATTTTCGCACAACATCATGCGCGAGCTATGTTAGTCGAACGGCGCTGAACGATCAAACATTTGTTCGCAACACAAAATGTTGGATGAAAATGTTTGATCTAGATCAAACATGGCAAACCTTTTAAATGTTATGTTGATACAGGTGCCTAAACCGTCAAACATATTCACTCTACGCGATCATTGGACGAAAATGTTTGACTGTTTAGCGGGCTGGCCTACTAACCCGAGACCCAATAAGATCCGCAACGGGTATCCTAACAAAACCGGTTGCTAATTCCGTCGTTCTCCCTTACAGATTGGAGTACTTTTAGTCCTGACATGCAAGTTGCCGGGAGGTCTTGGACAGCGTCCTTGTCGCCAAAATCGATTGGAGACGATTGGGAATTTCACCATAAAATCGTTCAGCACGGGAAAGTATCTCAGACTGGAACAAATTGCTGACTCGGGAGTTTTCAATCTGTCCTTTACAGGAAATAAGAACGACTGTGGTACGGGTGAGTTGACTTTTTAGTGGTCGAATTCCTCAAGTGATTTCTCGTATGGTTTAACCCATTGCGCTTCCAAATCACTATGCCAGGGCGTAGCCGTGCGAGGGTTCCAGGGGTTCCGGAACCCCACTTTGGGCTACGGCATCGGCTTTAATTTCAAGAGGATATACCAATCGCTTTTTTCTTTCGAAATTCTAAGAGATCAGATCTAATCGGTTGAAGATCACGGAGCACTCAGAGTTTTTCTTTATTCCGAGCCGCTTGTGCCACTGATCGAGAAATCATGAAACTATAGTCTTTGTATCAATTTTAAATTTTACCATTTCTTCAGATAGCGAGATTTGTATTCCGTCTCAGAAAATGCTGTTTAGCATATAGTTAGCATATAGTTAGCATATAGTTAGCATATAGATTATTGGACATTTGCGCTCAGAATCGCGGAAATGCCATTTCTGAGGACCTAAAATAGAAAAATATTCTGGGGGAGCATGCCCCCAGAACCCCATCACGGAAGAGCGTTTCTGCGCTCGATTGTCAGTCTCAATCACCGAATGTTGGCTACGCCCCTGTTAATGCACCTATCCATTGTTATAAACAGTTCCCATGATTATTTTTAACAATGACCTCCTGTTCCACCGAATGATCACAATAATGACCTCACCTTCCAACTGGGTGCTTTCTTTTTCTATAACAATGAAAAGGTGCATTAAATCGGATAATGCCTCGTTCCCCGGCATTAAGAGCATTAAGAAGACCTCGGAACTCAGGTATTATCCTATAATCATGCATCAGGAATTAATGATGATAACTCAACTGATTTTTCTTTAACTTGCTTTCTACAGTGTTTGAGCAGAAAAAGGTGAAGTGCAGGTATTATGCATACAGCCCGGTAAAAATGCCGAACTACTATCTAGCTGTGGAGAATGGAAAGTTGGTAGGTATACAAACAATTTTTATCAGCTGGTTTGGAGGAAAAAATCCCCACAAAAATGACCCCCATATTCTTACAAATTAACGAGTTCATATAAAATTGCACAATGTACAAGTACGCCTTTCTGGGTCCATCCCCTATAGGTGTTATTGATGGGCGTCGAGTCTCTGGCATCGCGAGTTATATGTTCAGCGCAAACTGACATTTAAGGAAAGAGTTATCTTGAGAGAACTTTAAAGCATGGCTGCTTTTGATGCTGAAAACCTTCTTCTCTTCTCTTTTTTTTTAGCAATTATCAAGGCAATCTACGTCTATACCAGAGAACAGGTGCCTTTTTCTAACTAAGCGAGTCTACGTAAAATTTTCAAAAGATTTTCAATTGCTTCGCGTCGTAAAATCCAATGCAACCGCCCTAACCATTGGAAGCACCGAGACTGGACAGATCTCTCTAAGAAGAAACTGGATGGACGGCTGCAGGAGCTGGCTAAAATTTGAAAACGCAAGCAGAAGTTCTTGTTCTCAATGAACACAAGGATATTTTTTCAAGGCCCATTGGTTTTATTGAACAGTGTTGAGAATACATAGACTTTTTTCGTGAGATTACTGACGTCGTACGGTATTTACGCACCTTGCCTTTTACATCATTGAAAATTCATCAAGCCGTCGTGTATTAAATTTCCTATTATTTATATTTGGACAAGATGTAGTTTTCAAGATGGCAATGCGTACTACGGCATTACCCCGTGATGCGGTGTTTTCTTGCGACAGGACTTATCAGGACTATTTATCCCCGCCCCCTACCCCTTCACGCTAAACCCATGGGCAAAGGCCGATACACATGAGGGGTTTTGCTCCCGGGGCCCCGGGGCCACGCTCCTGAAGCAAGGCTCATCTGTGTGTACACACGATTTCGAGGGAAATCTTCATCCCCGGGAGCAGAATTTCCACCCTGCAAAATGCTCCACGATATTAAACAGGTTAAATACTTGGGAGCAAGATCCCGGGGCAAACTGTGTGTACTGGTCGTGAAAAAGGACCCTGGAGCATGCTCCTGGAGCAAAACTCCAGTCGTGTGTATCGGCCTTTCTTTGAAGTTAAAACAAACGAACAAACCAAAAAAAAAAACGTCTCCGGTGGATACCAGTAGGTCTGAATGACTGTGGTCTACTTTTTGGTCGTAATTAAATTTGTTTCCGTTCCTGTCTGTATAATAATTAACGATTATACACCAAAGTGGAGTTAAATTGTATGTACCGATATTAACCAAGCCGCGAAGCGATTCCCAGCCAGATCACCTCTAAGTTTTCGCCGCCATTTTGGGGACATCGATGTGCAAAGGTGACGAATTCAGTGCCAAAAAAGAAGTGCATAAAGCCCCTATTCTACTGAAAAATATATATTGCTAAAACATTATATGGCTTTTTGGATTTCTCCACAGATTCGTCTGTAAATTCCCAGGAAAAAAAAGAATTACAGGCGAATGTATAGAAAGATTCGAAAATTCAGAGAACGGTTTCAGGGTCGGGTAATTCCTTGAACTTGTGTCCGTCTTTATACTTGACGCATCGGCTCCTGCACGAACTCAACAGACGCAGAACAAATGTTTGCCCATGTTCGTCCCAGACGGATTATGCGTCTTTTATAGTTCGTCGCGTCTTTATACAAGACGAATAAAATGAGGGACGCATAATTCGTCTGGACGGATTTTGGGTCTCTAGTCTAAAAATGGCCAATGGCAGGAAAAGAGAGGTTTTTTTCTTTTATTGCCTCGTATATAAAAAAAGAAGCAGCCCCTGGTTAAGTTAACGTTCTTTAGATTGTGTAGCTAAAATGCGTAACAACTTTCTTGTGTATGAGCAGAGTGACCAGCGATGTTTCGCAGAGTTTTATTTGATCCATCTGGAAGGGATAAACTTGATCCGGCTTTGTTTGACCGTTTACCAACAGCGAACTTGAACTTTCGTTCGCAACTGATAGCCAGCTAATCACTAAGCAACGACTGAACAACAACAAAAAGAGAACAAAAAACCGTCTCACTGAAACTATTTTTTTAATTGATGCATTTTACATGCAACGTATTAAACAACTTCGAAATGCCCATAAACAAAATGACAAGATACAGCTCACGTAAATCATTATATACTTTAACAGAAATCCACTCACATTCTACTAATCACGAATCCTGTAATCTCATTGCCTCGCTACTCGGTATCCGTTTAAACAATAAAGTGTTTCTGTCGAGGAACTATCGGCTGATAGTTGCCCCGCGGAAATTTGATGTTCTTAAAACAAATATTTGCCCGAGAAGCGAAGCTTCAAGGGCACCTATGCTAGTTTTAAGAACATCAAATTTCCAAGGGGCAACTATCAGACCGATAGTTCCGAGACATAAACACTCTATTGTCTTTATTGTTCACCCCTAAATTTTCTTTCGTGCGGCAGTTCAAAAATCATATTGAATTTTTCAACTTTTTTAGATTAAAGCCGTGAAAGCTAAACGTGAAATTTGAAAAAGAAAACAAACAAAATAACCCTCTTAATACAATTTCAGTTGTTTGCTTTCTATAAACTACGGTGGCTTGTTAGTACGGTGGCTTGTTCATTAGGGCCATCAAAAGTACCTCTTTTTTTACTTGGACAGTTATTAACTGTCCATCGACACTTATAACTGTCGAAGGGAATAAGTGTCGATCGACAGTTATAAGTGTCGATCGACAGTTATAACTGTCGATCCACAGTTATAAGTCTGCGACGGTCATAGTTACATAATAACATTTCATGTCGATATTTCAAATATTCCGGCTGTATCATGCTTCTTTTTACCCTGATGCGCATGGACACTAAAAACAGCCGCGACTAATGCACCATGAGAAGCGAAAATAATGCAAATCTGTGCTTGGCTTCCACATACTTCGAAAAAGGCTTGGATACTAGTTATTTTCTGCCGGAAGAATTTCGTGCAAATAATCCCTTTTCGAGGCGAGCATTCTACCGGCAGAATAAAGGGAGAAGGGTAATGGAAAGTCAGTAACACTAATGATATGCGCAACAGGTTTTAAGAAAAAAACTCTTGTGACTAATTGTTAGCTATTTGTTATTTTGAATTATCTAATTAAATACGAATTGATATTGGAGCTTATGCGAAATACAAGGCCCAAAGGGCTGGCATTTTTCACGTTCGAAAAAGCTGTGGAAACACTCGCCTATGGCTCGTGTTCCCACAGCATTTCTCGTTCTCCCAAACTTTCACGAGTGTTTCTATTAAACAATTAGATTATTCGCTCTCGATTTCTATGGCGTGATAGTTGACGAGGGCGCAGCCCGAGTCAACTATCACGCATAGAAATCGAGAGCGAATAATCTAATTGTTTTAGTATAAATCTACTAGTCGTTCAAAACTAAACAAGTAAATTATCTATATCCTCATCGCTGACACTTCGAAACACTTCGAAAACGCGACGAAGTGGCCGCCATTTTGTTGAAACCCGCTACTCGCTATCTATCACAGAATAGATAGCGAGTAGCGTAGCCAATCAGAGAACGGCATTCGTGATAGAACGCTAGTAGTTTTATACTAAAACTCGATAGAAACACGAAGAAAATGTTTTCTATTTCTTTTAGAAAATAGCCCAAGGAAAATAACGAAAAGCGAAGAAAACTTGATAGTTTTATTTATCAGCAAAACGTATGTTCTCTACACCACGCAATTTACACGTCAGCACAGACGTCAGCACAGACGTCAGCACACACGTCAGCACAGACGGGAATGCCGTGACTCTTGCTCGTGACTACGACAACTTCTTTGTGTTTCCATCGAGTTATAGAAACACGATTATTAACCAATCAGCCCGCGTATTTTCCTTAAGCCATTTCTAAGATAACAACGCCTATCCATTTTTCCATTTTCTCCGTTTTCTGTTAAGAACCTTCAAACAAGCTCTTCCGAACAAGCGATGAAAGATTCCTGAAGTGACGTCAGGACGGCCGTTTTGGTGGGTCACTACGCAGCTATAACAACAGCCCACGCGATTGGCTCAGAAAGCAATAAAACCACTCAAACAAACAACAGAAACAATGAACCCTAACCCTAAAAACAGTAGAGCCGCGTCCTAACCAGTTTCAATGAAATTAGGGGCTGTAAGCAGCTGCGTGGATCCTGATTTTGGTGCCCTAAGGAAAAGCCGACATGTAGGTTGGTCTTCCAACATAAGAATCGAAGTTTGAAGAATCGTTCCAGTGGGTATCCCTTTTAATCCCTAATTTATTTCCAAGCTGCCTTTGTTATGGAAATAAAATGCATGATTTTCACTTCGAAATGTTTTGTTTTCTCTTTGTTTTTTTTTATTTTTTATTTGCTTGTTTGTATCATGTGTGATCATCGTAGTTAAGTGAGCAACTTGAGCAGTTGAAAAGAAGCCTGAAAAAATCCTTGCCCGAACGGGACCAGCTCCCACATGGCTTGATAGCTCAGTTGGTAGAGCAGTGTCTGATCGCACGGAGTTGCTACGGCAGTATGCAACGCAATCGCATGGTTATTAGTTCGAGTCCCGTTAATTAAAGCCTGAAATATTTTCAACCTTTTTTGCAACTGCTTGAGTCGCTCGCTTTACCGCGATGATCATACTTACATCACGACATTTCATATGCGCGTTTCAAATACACGATATTTCAAATATTCCGGCTGCATCATGCTTCTTCGTGTCCTGACGTGCCTGCGTTTTTCTTGTATTTTAGAACTCCGAAGTGGCTTATTGAAATTCGACTCTTCTTCTGCAGACAGTTTCGATTGTTTTTAGTTTTCAAAAAACTATGGACGCAAATAACGTGAGTAAAAACATTATTGTATCAAAAAAAAGGCAGAGGGTATAGACCTTATTCATAAATGGCACCTGTTTTATTATTCTTTTGATAATGTGCAAATTAGCCTACCAAGCCTCATTTTTGAGCAAGAATTCCTTTCAATTCACTGTATGGTATCGAGTCTTGGTAGGCTAATGTGCACTTGGACAAAAGAATTATAAATTGACCGCCATTTATGAATAAGGTCTATTAAAACGGAGTCTCCCTCGAAGCCGTTTCTAGTGTCATGACGACACTAAAAACAGCGATGAGGGAGACTAATGCCCAATGACCAGCGAAAACAATACAAATCAGGCTGTGATCGTCTTTTACATACTTCCGAGTAGACTTGGATACTAGTAATTTCTGCCGGAAGAATTTCGAGCAAAATAGACCCTTTTTAAGGCCACATTCTGCCCTGCCCATGACAGAGTAAAAGCAGAAAAAATAGAAGAATAGAAAGTCAGTACCACTAATGATATGTCTAACAGGTTGTAAGAAAAAAACCCTTGCGACTAATTGCTAGCAATTTTCTATTCATGATTATCTTATGAAATATGAATTAATATGTGGACTTATGCGAAACACAAGGCCCGAGGGGCCGACATTTGTCGCGTACTGAGCAGAATCCCAGAATCTACCCAAGCCTACTCAGGGCGCAAGTTTTCTCATGATTGTCAATTAAACGTGTTCCAGCCGGCACCCTCGTAGAATAGTCGTCGCATTGCTGAACATACCAGAACCAGTTATCAGTAGAAAAAGATGAAATAACAATCCCTATCTATGTTTCCATTTTCTTTTCCTGAGTTGATAACAGTTAATTCACAGCCTCTTCTACCTATGCATTTGCTGCTGTTGTGGAGGTACAAAATAACTGATCCATCTGGTAAATTGTGCCGTTCAAACTTTTCTTCGTCGTCGGTGCAGTTTGACGTCGCATTCGTTTCTCGCAGCTGAAAGCAGTGAACAAACAGACATTATTAAAGCCTGAACGGGTAATTTCTTTTGATATTCACTATTCACTATTCAGCAGTCACCAGTCGCCAGTCACAGGTCACCAGTCAGTGCCTGAGTCACTAATCACTAGTCACTAGTCACTAGTCACTAGTCACCAGTCACCAGTCACTAGTCGCTTATAATAGTCACCAAGTCACTATCGGGCACAGTGTTGCCACAGTGGTGAGCACACTTCCCTCCCACCGTTGTGGCCGGGGTTCGATTCCCGTATGTAACTTCACGTTAACGAAGAAATTGGTTTTCAACTTCAAAATCAAAGCTTCGCGCGGTGCGAAAAAACAATGTATCCCAAGGATATATAATTGAAGTTATAAACAACAAACATAAACTTTGGAAACTGTTTGGCAGAACATTCTTCAAAACCCAAATCTGTCTTAAATCTTCTTCACTTTTGCCCCTCCATGCCTCCTTTTATATTTGCTGTTTTATTCAAATATTTCTTCAGTGTTTTAAGCAGTTATTTTTATGTTTCGCCGTTTAATTTCGATTGCCAGTTCCCGGTCGCTGACTTTGGCTAATTTTTGTGACACAGGCCATTTTACAACATAACTCGAGAGATCCAGAATCCCGTTACCCGCAGCGAAACTCCATACCTAATGGTACCCTTGAGTCAACCGCCTAGCACTCAATAACACACCTCAAAAGGACCACGGACATCCAACTACAAGTTACACGAAAAGGAAGGAACGATGTGGTGGAGAGAGCGCGCCGAAACCGGGATGTTCGCGTCGTCGCTTCAGTGGTAATATAAATGCCCTTTTTCTTAAAGTACTGTACCCATTACAATAACTCAAAACGTTGTTTGGACATAAATACTGTAGATCAGCGCCTGGCTTAGAAACGAGGTTTTCGTTCGAACCCGCGGGTAACTGATACGTGAAGCAATGCTCCGTCACATTTTTTTTTTAATCCAATTCAAGGGTTCTCTTCTGGATAAAATTATGAAGTTGTGGAATCTGACATCGTGTAATTGTCCACGTATGTCTAAAGTCGTCTTGAGGTATGTTATTGAGTGCTAAGAGTCTACCCATTCCCACATGGTGGTGGGTTCGGGTCATGACCTGTGCTACAGAGACCCTATAATACGAATCATAGCTTAAATTGGGGCGCCTTACCTCTAGGTCCCAGCCTGTGCTTGCTCTTGGCGACTGCTCTGCTCGCAGTGCATACCAAGGTCCGTTTTCACGATCTTTGAACTGAAGACATACCACTTCGTCGCGATGAGAAGATTCATTTGACGTCTCGGTTGTTATTATTTTAAATCCGGCTGGACAAAAATGCAAGTCATTGCAATTTGTTAAATGTTCGTCGTGTGATAAAGGCTTAGACGAACCTCTCAAGAATGATACTTTTTTTTACTTACCGATTTCCCTGGTTAAGCTATACCATTTCGGTTTGCATGGGGGCTGTCCATTTAAACAGTGTATTCCAAGAGCATTATTACGACAACTGTGCATCGTGCCGATGATAGGGCTCCTGGGCCTTCTGGGTTTAGCAAAAGCTTCTAGCAGGTGCATGATTCCAAGCTGCAAATCAAAAAAAAAAAAAGAGGTAAGAGGTATCTTAGACGATTTAGACGAGGTTTTTTATTGACGTTTCGGACCCATCGGGAAAGGCAGAATTTGTCCTCTTCCTAAATCTTCAACTTAAAATAGCACATTACACATTCCGGATGTTAACTGATCACTAAATAGATTTCCCCAAACTTGACCGAGCAGGATACATAAACCCATTTACTCCACAGGCGTACTGAAATCCTGTGTAAATCTGCTTTAAAAAGGTCATAATCTTGCTGCCTCAGTGCGTTGGTGGCGTGAGCAAATTTTGACCCTTCCGAAGGGCTTACTTGCCAAAAATTCACCGGCAATGTTATGAAACGAAAACTACATGCATTTATCTTTGCGTATATCATACTGTACGACAAGTAGTACTGAGAAGCCAGAACTAAACGGAAAAACCACGCTACGCCCCTGAGAGCTGCTCTCGGAAACGTTTCAGGCAACTCTTACGCTTCTCGCATGCATGTGACTTTAGGGCGGGTTTTCAATTGACGGTCCTAAAACCTGGTCCCAGTTGTTCGAAAGGGCGAAAGGTGGATAACGCTATCCACCGGATAAGCTCTAGCAAATCCAATTGACTTACCCAGTGGATAGCGCTATCAACCCTTCGAACAACTGGGGCCTGAACCAAAGTAACTGCAGGGCCAATCACGCTCTGACCGAAATACTCCTTTTCAAGCAACCACGCTGAAAACAAAAGAATTGACTACGTGGTTTCATTAGCCGATCAGAACGCAAAGCAGGTCATCAAGGGCACGCCAGCAGGCGTGGGAAAACAAGAGTGACTAAACCGCAATTGCTTCTGGTTCTATATCTGATTGGTTCAAAAGTTTGCAGAGGCTTTTTGATTCAGTCATAGAGGAAACCAAAACCATTGCGTAATTACTTTCGACCCTCAAAAGGAAACCGCAATAATATCGTTCAGTGAACGATTGTAAGATAAGGAATATCTGAACTTCGTACATCTCTTATTGGAGCCAAACCCTTCAAAATTAAAAAATTATGGCTCCTCTGCCGAACTGCATGAATTTTGCAGGGAAAAAATTCTTCGGGAAAAAGCAACGGTAAAACTGAGAATAAGACGTCAAATGAAGCTATGATCCTCGCAATTATGGACGCTATTTTAGCAATTGCGTAGAGAAGCCTGAAAAAATTCAGGACTACTCAATGGGGTTTGAACCCGTGACCACGCGATAGCGGTGCGACACTCTAACCAACTGAGCTATGAAGCCCCTAATGTTGAGAGCTGGTCATTTGTGATAGATAGATAGATAGATAGATAGACAGACAGACAGACAGACAGACAGACAGACAGATAGATAGACAGACAGACAGACAGACAGACAAAGAGATAGATAGATAGATAGATAGATAGATAGATAGATAGATAGATAGATAGATAGATACTTTATTAGCGTGTACATGGTAGCCATTGGCTAAATTACGTACAATAACTTGATGTATACTAAAAGGAAAAAAAGCTTTAACAATGCTATGAAATACTAAACATATTCTATAAGATATAATAATATACATTCTTCTGATTATTAATTAAATTGCACTGAAAGTTAATAAAGCTGTTCTTTGTGCGATTAGTTTTGTAACTAAGATCAAACACTCGGCTTTGCCTAAGGTTGTACTTAGAGGTATGTCTTGGAGGAAGCAAGTGATATAGTTTATGCTCCTTGTCGTCTAACATTTTACTAAAAAGTGAACTGCATAAAAAACTATGATGATCAAAAAGTGAATCCATGTCTAACAACGCTAACGATTCGCTATAACTTAAGTGGGGGCAAATAATTGATAAAGCTGTTTTCTGCACTCGTTCTAAGTCATTAATTAAATAATTAGGCAGAGATGAATGAAACACTGATAAAAGAATCTGTTCATATCACCACAAGGCCGATAATTTTAGGACACATTTAATACACAACAGTAACGTAGCGATGCTCAGAACAGAACAATCTAACGCAGATGGCGATGCGAAGATAACAACAAACTCATTACGTCATGTAAACTAAACGAATATTAACAGTCCACTGTACAGCATAAATTATTATATCTTAACAAAAACAGGTACAGCGTAGTCACAGACGGATCTAATACAACATGTGTCGAATCTTACTAAGTCCGATGTAGGGACCCTAGCACGTTTAAGTTGTCTAAGAAAATAGAGTCGTTTAGACGCTTTCTTGGTAGTTTCGTTGATGTGTAAGTTCCAGGAAAGATTGTTCGTAATAGTCACTCCAAGTAGTTTGGCATTCTGAACGACTTCCAGTTCTTGGCCGTTAATGACTAAAGGCGCGTTTACACGACAGAGGAAAAATGGCACGGTTCCGATAAAAAGGCGCCTATGGTCCCGTCGCTGAACGGATAAAAGTTCACTGTTTCTTTGCGAAAATGATTGGAACCGTTCCACTTTTCATCGGACCCGTGCCAATACTCGTCTGTCGTGTAAACGCGCATTTCAGATGGTAGATCAGCATTGAAATTGTGGGTTCAAATGTTCCCGTGGTGAATGAATCAACGGATGAAATGATATATGAAATGAATCTTATATTGAACTGCGGATATGAGAATAAGACGTGAGAAACTATGGATCGAAACAGGTATATACAGCAGAATCGCTTCCTATGAAAGGATGTGAACTCTCTGCAATTGTAACAAATTAAACTGGCTCAACAGAACTCGTCTATTGTAGACCTAACTAAAGTCCAAGGGCTTTTCTAAAATAGAACCTAAAAGCAAAACGATACATTTATCTTTCACGATAGATACCTATTTGAATTAACCAATATTTTATCAACATTCATGATCAATTAATACTATGCATTTCATGACTATTTGAAATAAATGAATTTGCGAATTACAACCAGTTCATTGGTAAATCAATCATAATTTGTGTACTTTTTGCAATGTGTAGTTTTGTTAATGGAATAGATAAATTGGGCAAAGCAAACTACGACGTCTAAGCATGTAATGAATTATTCAGCAGGTATTTTTCACTTACTGCAAAAATGACTTTCAACATTAACTCCATGATTCTTGCCTTTTAAAGAAGCCGAGTACCTCTAAGGGATGGACTAGTGGCTATAACTGTTTCAACAGTTGGGATCTCTTATATTTATATCATTCTTTAGGTAACTTCTAAATGACTGATGCACTCAAAATCTTAATTGGGGTCAGTTTCCAAGAGTGATTTTAGCCTATATAACAACAACCCCGGTGCCGCCTTAGTCGACTGAAGCCGGCCACTCATCTACCCACGCAGTCGATTTTTTTCTCACGTTCACCTGAACGTGAGGAACATCGCTAAAACCTAGAGGGGTAAAATAACATAGAAACATTTGCAACAAAGCCAAAAAGAGGCCTGGTTCTCGAAAAGTTTGTTTGAACTGGCTTCGCGGTCATTTAAGTTCAATTTCAAAATCAGTTTCTTTTCGACTTGATGGGATGATTTCTGGAATCAGAACTGATTTCTTATTTTCAGTTTGGACTGTCCTGAGTGTTGGAGGAAACGGCTGAAAGAGTACCGGAAGATTGTGCTAAAGTAATTACATACTTTTGAAAAATTTGCCATCCTGAAAAGATAACATCTCCTTAGTCGACTGAAGCCGGCCACTCATCTACCCACGCAGTCGATTTTTTTCTCACGTTCACCTGAACGTGAGGAACATCGCTAAAACCTAGAGGGGTAAAATAACATAGAAACATTTGCAACAAAGCCAAAAAGAGGCCTGGTTCTCGAAAAGTTTGTTTGAACTGGCTTCGCGGTCATTTAAGTTCAATTTCAAAATCAGTTTCTTTTCGACTTGATGGGATGATTTCTGGAATCAGAACTAATTTCTTATTTTCAGTTTGGACTGTCCTGAGTGTTGGAGGAAACGGCTGAAAGGGTACCGGAAAGATTGTGCTAAAGTAATTACATACTTTTGAAAAATTTGCCATCCGGAAAAATAACATCTCTGTCCTTATTAAGTCAAAACAGAACAAAAATCTGACTTGTCAGCAGTTAATTATACACTAAATACTCCACAAAGATATAAGTGCACGTTTCTAACTTAAGCTTGAATGCCTTGCTATCAAAGGATTTTCGTTTCCTTGATTAAGATCGTACTACTTATTTGGAAGAAGATTCAGGGTTAAAATAGGTACGATATTTGCTTGTGAATATGTAATTTCTATAATGATGATACTTTGTATTGTTTTGCTTTTTCTGAGGCAGAGCGTAGGCTGGAGAGGGCTCTTTGCAAAGTGTAGGTTCAATGACGGTGAGGATTAAGGATTACCGTAACCAATGCTGGCTGGTCAGCTCGGCGGGCCAGCCCGCAGTAGCACAACACCACGATAACAGTCTGTGAGCACGCTTTCCTGATAGCGTAGCCAACGACAGCAGTCACAGGCTATTGCGTGGTTTCCATATAATCATCCCGCAGATCGTACCGATCATTGCAGTCCTTTCCAAAAAAAACATTACAGAAGATCTGGACGACTGAGACGATTGCTCGTTTCGATATTATCGTATGAAAAGACTGGAAGCCCGTGGTTGTCGCCGGAAACGCTCTTGGGACCGACAGATGAGCTGGAAGACCTCCAGGAGGACAGTCCAAATTTCGAAGGCAGTACGGAATCACGTGCAGCGATAGAACTCATTGTAAGGAATTTCCTCCGTTTTCAGTTGTATCGCACGTTCGCAGCCTAAAAATCTTAAGAATAATAATAATAATAATAATAATAATAATAACATTTCTAATGCGCAAATTTCATGAAATGTTCAAATGCGCATGACAAGATTAAACGGAATAAAAAGGCTAAAAAGCAAAAATTACAATTAAAAGTAAACTTACAACGATTTTAAAAAGCTAAAATTACAATTAAAATAACCTCACAATAATAAAAACAACTATGATAAAAATGCACGACGGAAAAGGTGGGTTTTTAGCTTGGCTTTAAAAATACTAACTGTGCTGGCGCTTCTTATGTCAAATGGTAGCGCATTCCAAAGTTTCGGTGCAGCACAGGTAAAAGAACGGTCGCCAAGTGTAGCTTTTGATTTAAAACGCGGATAACGAAGTAAAAGTTTATCGCTAGAATTCCTTAGATTATATCTGGATGGGAGCCTAAGAGAAATAAGAGACGATAAATAAGTAGGCGCTAAAAAATTAAGAATCTTAAAAGTAATTAAAAGTATTTTAAACTCGATTCTATATCTAATCGGTAGCCAGTGTAGTTCATAAATAAGAGGCGTTACATGGCACAATTTCTGTTCTTTAAAAATAAGTCTGGCGCAAGCATTCTGTACTCGTTGCAGTTTATTTAACAAGCAGTCTGGTAGTCCATATAAAAGACCATTGCAATAGTCAAGGCGACTTGTTATGAATGCATGGACAAGAGTCTCAGTTGATTGCTGTGAAAGATACTTTCTGATCCGACGGATATTATAGATATAGTAAAATGAAAAGGAGCAGATTTTTGTGATATGTGTTGCCATGGACAGCCTAGAATCGAACCAAGAACCAAGATTTCTTGCAATTGGCACGGGATAGATATCTGAGTCACCCACACGTAGACTGAATGTGTATACTCGTCCTTTCGCTGCGTCCAAGGCGAATTTCTCCCAGATTGCTTTCCAGCAATTACTTCTCATTGCTCTTCCTGTAAAGAGATACTGACATTTTGGAACGTATCAAGGAGCAATAAATTAGAATGATGCTTGACGGGGATAACCTTCCATCACCAGATCCTCTGGGAGCGCCGCTTCCGATTGATCGTCTCAAATTTATGCACGATCGCCCCAATTCGGTCCCAGTTCTATCCATCCTATTATTGTCTTGCATTGTTTACCACCTCCCCACAATTTAGAGAGTGAGAAACAGAGTGTGTTAGATACCCTACCAGACAGAGATTCCTTCTCTTTTGGCTCGGGGAGAGGCGCGAAAAACCTCCGGCTCGAAATCTAGCGGCGGATTTCCTACATGCGCGGGGCACGTCAGTATATGTCACGCGAAACTTCATTACTCTAGCTGTAGGCGGCTAGAGTTATAAATCCGTGTTTGAACCTTATTAGTCTAGCCGTAGGCGGCTAGTGTTATAAATCTGTGTTTGAATCTTATTACAAAAAAGAAACTGGGATTGGAACTCGCTCTCTCTTGCATCAGCAGCGGTAGCGATGTCCACGTGGCTATCGAGCTAATGTCGCATCCGTTAGGGAAAAACATCTATTAACACCTTCTTTACGTGACCGGAAACCATTACTTTTCCATATCCGGTTGTATTATGCCACCAGTCAGCCATCTTTAGCCACTACTTTCTTTTCATCGTACAATTACTGCTCGTGAAATGTCATCAAAATGCTATCGAAAGCTAGACGAAAAGCGATCCGCTTTGTAAGACCAGTAGAATTAATTTCAATTCGGAGGAAAAATCTATTTCATTTTAACTCACTGTGTTCGCACACATGAAAATTATTTTCTAAACCGTTATAGGAACTTGCCCAACACAACAACCACAGTCAAATTTGGTTGGTAACTCACGAGGAGCCAATATAAGCTTTATTACTGCATTCGAGCACCAACGGCTACATTGTTTCTAGTGCACAGAAATACAACACGAAGCTATATCCCTATGAAGCTAGTACGCTTAGATAATACTTGTGATACAGTTAAATTGTAGGGGAAGCATACAAAACTTGGCTTTAACTAAAGATAGCAAAAAAGTTCGCGTGACCCAACAAGCGTAAAGGTTTCAGTTAATGATAACTGAATTAAATACCTAGGCTACATGAAACTGATAGTCTACGTAGAGGTCCTTGGCGTGATCGGATTTCCATCTTCCGTGTAGTTTCAATAACGTGTCTGACACAGTGCCGCCAAGCGAATTTACAGCAGCGGTTGCCCCGCCGGACCTAAGACTGTGTAACCCAAAAAGTTTGGAGTCGTAACCCAGAGGTGCGAGAGCATCCACAAAGATTTCTCGACACCTAGAATAAGAGATTCCCTTATCCCCTAAAACATAACTACTAGAATTCTTCCTAAATATTAACTGCCTGATTAGCAGACCGGATGAATTAGTGTCCATCTTTGTAGCAGACATACACCTAAGTCAAAAAACGAAGACCCATTTTTTTTACAAGCCTATCAAACCAGAGACAGTCAAAGCGGGTCAACGCTTTTCCTGTGACACCAAATGATGCGAAATCAGTGGGGTCTTCGTTTTGTAGATAAGGCCGGCTCAAACTACAAAACGAAGACCCTCGCTTAAATGCTTTGTTCGTTATCAGCTGACTTCTTGACGGTAATATAATTTGAAAACAATAAAAATTAGAATAAAAGAATGCAAACTTCTACACCTTCGGGGACCGTATGGACGCAAAACCATCGGCCGCCTCCATTTTCAAAACGAAGATCCCATGGATCTCGTGTCAGCTTGCAACGAACAAAGCATTTAAGCGAGGGTCTTCGTTTTGTAGTTTGAGCCGGCCTTATCTACAAAACGAAGACCCCACTGATTTCGCATCATTTGGTGTCACAGGAAAAGCGTTGACCCGCTTTGACTGTCTCTGGTTTGATAGGCTTGTAAAAAAAAGGGGTCTTCGTTTTTTGGGTCTTAGGTCTTAGGTCTTCGTTTTGTAGACACCCCAATTCAAGTTGTTCGAAGGCCGCTGGATTAAGGTTAATTCATGTCGCAATTAATAGTAAACCAGGGTTTGAAAACTGTTTTCAAAAAGTAGCCATGGACTAAAATCAAAGGAAAGTTGAAGTCAAAACTGAAGGGCCAAAATGTTTCGGAAAGCCTTTATTGATTAGCAAATAAATAGGAATCAAAGTTCACACTAATACAGGATTAACTTAATTTAGTTTGAACAATTGGACACGGAGCACTTTGAACTACAGTGGAACCCCGATATAACGATATGCCAAGAGAGCAGTGGATAGATCGTTATATCGGGGTATCGGTATATGGAGACTCCCGATATAACGATATTGCCATAAAATAACCGGAAATATCGTTATATCGGGGTAAAAACGCAGGAACAAAGGCATCGGCCTTGAAATCCCGGCGACGCATACGTTTTGTCACAAGAAGGAGTCAAAAATACTAAAACTGAAAGAACTATTAAATGACAAGGAGGATAAAGAGGCATCGTAAACTGAAAGCTGTCGACAGAAACGTTACAGATTACTGTACTCGATTACTGTAATGTTATTGTATTAAAGTCAATGTTTTGTTTAAATTGTATCCTGTGTACTGATACTGTAAGATCGTTATATCGGGGAAGATTTTACGCTCGGTGCGCTAAAAACTCATCGTTATATCGGGGTTCTGTCCTATACATTTTACTGTAACTTTTGCCGGGACATAGCATTTTTATCGTTATACCGGGGATATCGTTATATCGAGGATCGTTGTATCGGGGTTCCACTGTATCTGGCCTGGGCGCTTTCATGTATGCTGACTCATGGTAATCGACACTGCGCCAATCAGAGTTGTTTATCATACGTTATCATAATCCATGCATTAGATTCGGCACATGAGAAGTTCGACGTTTGAATCGAAGTCGATCCACATGTGGCGAACTTAATTCTCGGGTCGACCCAAATAACATCTGTCGAACCTAATTGATTTAAATGTCAGTCTTTTCATGAAGCTATGATCCTCGCAGTTATGACGCAATTTTAACAATTGCATAGAGAAGCCTGAAAAAATTAAGGACTTCAACGGGGTTTGAACCCGTGACCTCGTGATGCCGGTGCGACGCTCCAACCTACTGAGCTATGAAGCCACTGATGTTGGGAGCTGGTCATTTGTGGGTTCAAATTTTCCCGTGATGAATGAGTGAACCGATGAAATGATATATGAAATGAATCATATATTGAACTGATAAAATGATAAAATGCTATTCATTCATATATTGAATATCATTTCATCCGTTCACTCATTCATCACGGGAAAATTTGAATCCACAAAATGACCAGCTCCCAACATCAGTGGCTTCATAGTTCAGTTGGTTAGAACGTCGCACCGGCATCGCGAGGTCACAGCCGGGTCCAACCACCGTTGAAGTCTTGCTTCTCTATGCAATGGGTTATTCCAGAAAAAATCCCCCCCCCCCGACGGATGGGGTCGTTTTTTACCCCCCCCCCCGGCCCCCTCTCTCACCTGGATTTCCTGAAGCACAAGACCCCTCCTCCTGTCTGGATTTCCAAGACAAAAGACCCCCCTCCCTTCTGGATTTCCGGAAAAAAAAATTTAGGCTTAAATTTAATTTATTTTTAATAGAAAATACGCACAATCACGTCTAGAAGATGCTCTTTTTTAATTTCTAAAGCTTCGGCTGATATTTAAAATTCTATCGCGTAGAACTAGAAAACGAAAGGAGCAAAAATGCGAAAAAGCGAACGAGTGTTTACATTCTTAGCTCATAAAAATCAGTTGCCCTTTTTCTTTCTTTGCGCTAAATATGGTCCTAAAGTAAATATGATTAGTAAAAAATATGATAAAAGAGTTCAACAGTCATTCCCTTTTGAGACATAAGGTCAGTCTCGTCCACTGAAGATCGAGAACTTCTAAATTAAAATCTTTCGAAGAACGAAAGTCTAAATTTGTTTATCGTTCAAATTCTTTTATAACTTAAAGACTGGATAACTTGATTCACATCAGTTGTTTTTCTTTTCTTTATTATCATCATTACACCAAACAAGGGAGAATTACACACCACGGTGGCGCGCTGGGTCTGGGTACGAGTAGAAATGTGTCAGGCGTTTTAAACTCTTCGTTGCAACAACGTTGCGACGGCTCGTTCTTTAGTATCTTGTTGTTCGCGTTTTCTGCTATAAAAGGACCTCCGAAGGAACTTAGATTATTATTTACGTCAGGTGAGACATATGTGAACAAAATATTTCTACTATTTTCAGGGTCTGAGAGCGCTGAAGTGTCACGGAACTAAACGTTCGAATCGATTGCCAGAGTCTTTGACCCCCCCCCCCCCTCCCACGAGAATTTCCAGAATCCCATCCGTCAGGGGGGTGTGGATTTTTTCTGGAACAACCCAATTGTTAAAATTGCGTCACAACTGCGAGGATCATAGCTTCATTTGATTTCATATCCGCAGTTCAATGTATGATTCATTTCATATATCATTTCATCCGTTCATGTACTTAATTGAAGGAATTAGGTTCGGAGTACATGAGTTCGACGTTTGAACTGGGCCTGAGTTGGGCCTTAACAAAAACATCGAGTAAGGTGGCTTTATGCGACCTACTTTTCTCGAAACAAATGTTAGACAAGAACGTCTCACACCTTTACCTCAGCCAGTCATTGATGGTCTAATTAAAACCACGACAAATTAGTTGTCAAAAGCCACTATTTCGGTATAAATTACAGCAATCCATTCTTATTGCTTAGTGTACGCGTCTCATGCAACCTTCAATCTCATTTCATCTGCAATTTTTTGTCGGACGAGGTTTGTTATAGCTTTAATTAATTGGGAACAGGACTTTGTGCCGTGCGATTCAGTCTGCAATGATCCCAGTAATTAAACAAAATCGGGCTCCCGCGTAAAGCTCCGTGTAAACGGACGCAACACGGTAGACTAACAACTCCCAACAACGGGAGTTGTTGCATCCGTTTGCAGGGAGCCTAACAGTTGTCCGATTTTGGTAATCACTCACATGATTATTACCATCACTTCATTTATTGTTCATGTTACCTAAATGCTGTCCCAAACTGACTCGCTTAAGCCAGAGACACACTTGGCGATTCCGTTCGCCGACCGCGGCAGCCATTTTGATCGCACCACTTCGTGTGCCACAATTCTCTCTGCAACGTACAAACTAAAACGTTTCTACGCGCGAAACCTCGCTATTTCTTTTCCCTTGCGTAACCTGAAAACGTGTTAAAGGAGACCAGCCCTCGAGAATAAGGGACTCGTCGTTTTATAAAGGGCATTTCTGGCCCGAAAAGTTTACGGGACTTTTGAGAAACGGACCCGGACATATCCCTTTCGCCTCCAAACAAAAGCTTTCAATGTGGAACAAGCACCGTGGTTACCCCTTCTCCCTCAACGAACGCTATTGTTGTAGCAGGTGGATGAAATGACTTAAAACTTTCGGGCAGAAGAATGAAATCACATTGGAACGACAAAATATGTTTCAAGGAAACGAAGCTGGCCCACCGCACAGCGGGACGGGACAAAAATGAGCAACCGGAAACGGGATTTTAAGGCTCCACGAAATCTCATAGAAGAGCGCAAATTTCTCACTTTCAAGTGGCTTTATTTTCTTCTTCAAAGGTTACAGATAATCAACTAATACTGTTTTTTGTTTGTTTGTTTGTTTGTTTGTTTGTTTTTAAATGAGCATCACAATACCACTCAATCAGTTGCTACTAAAAATATAAAACTACTTCCTCGGAATTTTCATCACAGTATGGAGCAAGGGGGTAGGGGATTGATTCCATATCCCCAAGCCCCTTTCCCCTCTCGCAAATGCCTGAGTTTGCGATCTCAAGAATATTAAGGCAAGTCCTCAAGCGTGATTTGCATAAAATCCACGCAACGCGGCCGGGAGCCTTTTGACAGAATCTTTGGGAAAGAGTTAATGAAAACATCAAGAGACGTTACAGGCTGCCCAAATAAACTATGTGATTTGCAGTGCGTACACATATAGCTTCAGTCGAGGTTTTCTGATAATGATCGTATCACGCATAGCTTAACTCAACCGATTATAACTTAAGTGGTTCTCCCAAACAATGCTTCAAGTGTATAAGAATTCATAAAAACTGAACCTTAATGTAATATCAAATCAATTTAACATGCCAATTACTCTAAGCCACTTCGGGTTGCTTTCGACGGAGGCTTTCGACCTACAGAGTCTCCGCGCTTTTACAATATCTTACACCGCTACCGGATAGCGTCCAAGGCGCCCATAGCCCCTACGCCAAGGGCGTCCATAGTAACTACCGCAATACGTTGTACGATAACAACATCGCTTCACCCATGTGTAACGACAGCACCACCGACGATAGCAATTTCTGAACCGAATCCAATAACAGTGGAGGTACTGGCATAAATAGGACCAGCGCCTCACTCATGCAAGATATACAGTATTGAAATAATTAAGATAGTGTGCGCGCTCTCATTGGTTAATAGGTGTGTTTACATGAGAATATGTACACATGTAAACACGATTGTGACGTTACGTCCCTTCATTTGTCGAAATATTTTTGGGAAATGTTTCGTAAAAGCAATACAGGGCTTTTTCCTATGTTTATACAGCCTCGTCTAAACACTCTAGGGCTGGGAGAATTCTGGACAGTTTTGCATAATTGTGTCGGATTCTCCCAATCCCCGGAGCGTTTAAATGACGTTTGGTAAACACGAAAAAATTAATTAAATGACCTTTAATCCCCCCCCCAACACCCAGTTTCAAGCAATGATGTAAAACTTTGAATGTTGAAAGTATAGGATTTCCCAGCTTCAAGATTTAAAAATTCTTCCAGATCCCCTTACTAGTTAGCGCCTCCGGCGCTCGCTTGTAAGCCCTCCAATTCAAAATACGCTCCACCCATCCCTGTCTCCAGTTTCTGAACCGTCCAATAGTTGCAAGAATTACTTGACCCCTAGTATGTAGCTGGCGGCGGTCAAAATTAGTCGGTTTCGAGTAATCATGTTTGGAAGCCTAACTGTTTCTGACCAATTGCTTGAAAAGGTTTTCGTTGTTGTTGCCGTTCTTACAATAGCTTCTGGTATTGATAAAAAACAATGTGATTCAGTTTGAAATCGGAGTAAATATTCTGCCACTATTCACCGAGATTGAAAAGAATGATTGTTAATTAGTATATGCTCACTCAGTGATCTCAGTGTTCAAGATTTGTTTGCTATCTCGGATTAATACACCTCTTACTAACTGAACTCGAAGGCCGTACTGCAAGTTACGGCCCGCGTTTTTTCCACTTTACTTTACGGCCTGAGTGCGAAGCACGAGGGCTGTGAATTGAACTGGAAAAAAAGCAAGAAGCCGTAACTTACAGTACGGCCCAAGAAAACGAGGTTAGTAAGATTTTATTTCAGTATTTATTTTTATTTTATTAGCTTCGCAATGTTGTACACAATAAATTACAGAAAAGAAAATGAAATAATAATAATAATAATAATAATAATAATAATAATAATAATGGCAGGGCGACCACAACAGCATAAAGCCAATTGTTGTGGGCCCAGAGCTATAAAATTAAGTTTAAACGGGGATTACAAAATCTTAATATATATATACATATACATATACTTATACATATACATATACATATACATATACATATACATATACATATACATATACATACACATATATATATATATATATATATATATATATATATATATATATATAATAAAAAACTAGATAAAACTACAAAAGGTTACTGGCAGCATGACGTAGGATGGCATAGGCTACCAGCAATATTACATTTTAGGCAGTTTTAAAAGTGCGAGGATAATTACAATCGTAGTGGATTAAAGAAGAAAAGTAGTAGTCTAGCACGGTTGATTTGAAAGAGCTAAGGTTGTCATGGTAAGGTTAAGTTCATCGGAAAGACAGTTCCAAATTCTAACAGTTCTAACACTAAAGGATTTCTGGTAGGTAAAGGTTTTACATTTAGGGACGTTGTATTTGAGATATTTATTTTATTTTATAGATACTAATAAAAAATACCGGGATTTTTCCTTTTACTAAAAAATCATATCTTCACCGCGCGCAGTGAACATACTAGTTTTATCTCTCACGTGTGCGGATATTTTTGTCGCCATGGTTACTAACATGACTAGCCAATTACAAGAGAGCTTCCCGCTCAGGCGCGCGGCCTGTTCCAGTTTGAAATTTCATTCACAAAATGGCTTCGAGGTGCGAAGACGGTGCAGTTCGCCACGAAGAATGTCGAATATAAGTATTATTTTCTTTAGTTCTCCTTTATAACTTTATATCCGAGTTTCATAACATTTTTGTGACAGGCATTTTGCGATAGATGACCGCTTTAATTGCACTATTTTGCTGTTTCGAAAATGAATTTAAAAAAAGTTACGTTTTATGTAGGAATTACATCAGTATCTATAAAATAAACAGAACATTACATGGTCGCGCGGGGATACGAATTTTATCTTCTCGTGCTCAAACTATCTCTCACTCGTTCGCGAGAGATACTTTCAGCACTCGAAGATAAAATTCGTATCCCCGCCCGACCACGTAATATCCTCTATATATCTCTTGGTAACGAATCGAACAGGAAAGCACACTATGAAATTTAGCGGGCCGTGCTGTAGAATGCTGCCCGCTAAATTGGCCAATCATAGCGCGCGTTCTATCTGACATATTCACTCACTGAGTAGTGAATAATGCGTGATCCAAACCAAACAAAATGGCCGGCGTAAACTCGCGTTTCGCCAGCATTTCTTAATCCGAAATATTGATAATACAAGATGATGCTGTACCAGAAAATACAAAGAAGGCCAGAAAATTTGACCTGAAAGTCTTCAAAGGTAAGAGAAGACTTCATATTTTTGCCAACCAGTGTTTGACTTCGTTTTTCCAGATAGTTATTACTAAAAATTAAACAATCTTCACGGCAACAATTTGTTTCCCTTGTAATTATATTCAGTAGACTGGTTTGCCCAGGAAAACGAATTTGTTACTGAAACACGGTGTTAAATGACCATGATGCTAGCTTGTGACGAGAATTTTAGCGAAGGTTAATATTTAGATTTGCTAGATGTATTGCATGTTTGAAGCCTCCGTGCTTTGTAACGCTTGCACGTTTTCCAAGCATGAACTGAGAAGTAAATTAAATCGACTTTGAAAGGTTTTCTTCTGCAAATGTTCAGATGGAGTGTTGTTGAGATCACTTCGTGTGTATATATATATACTAACGTTTGTCGTCCTTACTTTACAGGTTTCCTAACTAGTCGAGCTTAACTGGACCGAACTTACGCTTTTGTTGTTTTTCCACTGTGACCGAAGGGCCCATCTCACCGATCACATTAATGGGAAGGTCTTTACACATCTCTTGCATCTCATCACTCAGAATCGAGCGATTGGCGAGAGTTCCAACGGTCGTATACTGATGAGTTTCCAGAGAGGGACTCTCAGACTCTTCCTGTAGAAAAATTAAATTAATGTGATGACGGTTTCAGAATGGGAGGATCAGACATGTTAACTTACCACCTTTCTCATAGGCCATTTTTGAGTTCACGTCAGCCTCTTTTTTAAGGCGAGCCTAAGTGCGAAAGTTTTGTGATGATAACGAACTTTACTTTGCATCAATAAAAACTCATTTCATAGAAAGACTTCCCACGAGAGGTTGAAGTGGACTCGAAAATGGTCTATTCAAAGAGTATTCCAGTAGCTCTTCCAGACCTGTATTTTCATTGGTCCCTGTAGCCTGTAGCTTCTTTTGTTATCAGGGCTAGGGGCTTTGCTGGTGTCGTATCAGTTATTGTTTCGTTCTCCAATCAATGACTGTGTCTGCAGAGCTACAGGGTCACCCAGTTCAAATGAATACAAAAGGTATTTGCGTAGAAGAGACGCAATTAAACAGACAAACGTATTAAAGCTGCTGTAAGATGCTTCCTTTCTCAAGGTCTCAAAAGGTCGTCAGTCTGAATTGAAAGGAAAATGAGTGCCAAAAAATATTGTGTAGAGGGATTTAGATCAATCGGGGGTTAGTAGAAATCAAAGCTAGAAACGCTTTTCAAAGGGAGCTTTTTTTTGTTTTGCTTTGTTTTGTTTTTTTTTGGTTTTCTTTCTTTGTTTGCTCTCTGGATGAAATGATGGCCACGACTTGCACCCGTACTAACCTCATCAAACAGTTTCTTCAGGTCGGCAGGCTTTGGTAGATTGTCAGTAGAGTTACTCAGAAAACAGGCGTTCTGGTGAGTCATCAGATGCATGGTCATGCTCTATGTCAAAGAAAAAGAAAAGGATTATTCACTACTGGTAAATAAAGTAGGCTACCTACTTAATCAGTTAATTTGCCAGTCAAGGCCCAAAAAGGGAGAGGGAGAGAGAGACAAAGAACAAAAACAGATGTAACGCGATTTATAGATGTAACGCACTTCATAGTCATTTATAGATGTAACGCACTTCATAGTCTTTTCTTTCATTCATCATTCCTACCACGGGAAAACACGCATGAGCCCAACAAATTGACCTGCTCTCAACTGTGTGGCTTCATAGCTCAGTTGGTAAGAGCACTGCACCGGCATCGCAGAGGTCGTGGGTTCGAATCCCGTTGGAGTCACTTGAATTTTTCAAGTGCATATATGAGACAATTGCTTAAATTGTCCAGAAAGTGTGAGGATCATTTCTTCAGTTCATTATTTGGTACTCTAAAAACTGCTGAGACATAAATTTGCCGTGACTTATATATGCAACCGACATTACAACTTAACCATTTGCACGTGGGATTGCTGGGGATACATTACAACGGCGCAATAGATATCGACACAACAGATAAGTGAGTGCCGAGTTAGTGATAAATTATGAGTAAGTGAGGAACGATGCAAACATGAATCAGTGTTCATGAGTCAATGTCAGTAAGTAAGGTGGTGAAGAAGTATAGGTTGGTTGGTGCTATAAGGTCAGTATTCCATGTAGATAGAAAGAAAGGAAAGCAAACCACACTATGTAATTCCCGCCCACCCGATAGACCTAATCGGCTAACGCAATGTTGTACTCCATTCAAATCCTTTGGGCATAAAATGTTTTTTTCCAAGTATTTCCATGTCATTTAAATGTGAACGATACATTAAAATGCAAATACTTTAAACAAACAATCTTAACCCCAGGAGATCTGAATTGGGTACAACATTGCGTTAGCGGATTAGGTCTATGCTTTGGGTTGCTACTTACCCTCTTGAAATCGTAAATCGATTTGACCTCTCCGGGAGCACTCTCACTGGTGTCGCCATCGCTTGGAATGTCGAAGGTTTCTGTTTCTTTCTCGGTGTCAATTTCAACTGTTTCATCGACTTCATTCTCTCCAACGTCGATTTTAAGTTTGTACTTTGACACCGTGTCCTGCAAGAAGGTATCATGTAATAGTGTACAAGTTAATGTAACAAATGACAAGGGGAGCGGTCAGCCAGTCCCCAAGGGCTCATGTTAAAAACGCCCGACTTTTAAAACAAATAATGTTTTATCTAAATAAAATATGTATTTACATATAAACTTATGTAAATTCAAGTTATTACAACACCATAAAAAGGGTAAAATATTCCCCAAGATTCGAATATTAAATATAGACACCAGGGGCCCGTTTCTCGAAAGTCCCGAAACTTTTCGGGCGTATTTCGGGAGCCATAATTCTCGCAGTATCTTGCAACACAAGACGTTTTCAGCCCTGATACTTCGAAATTAGTTTTCTCTTTCTTATCTTGAAAGCATGTTAAAAGACCAGATTCTCGGAATAAGCGGATCGCAGTTTTACAAATTGCTTTTCGGGCCCGGAAACTTTTCGGGACTTTCGAGAAACGGGCCCCAGGGCCGAGTTGTTCGAAGCAGGGTTAGAGATAATCCGGGGTAAATACCATGACAACCTATAGCTTTTAATCGGACTTAACCCAGGGTTATCGCAAACCCGGCTTCGAACAACCCGCCCAGATCAACAGTTTATGCACTGGCATCCTGAAAACTTAACATCTTTGAGATAACAACGAAATTGTGCCAAAGTGGTCGACGACTTGGTAATTGCTGGTAACTGATTTCATATGTGGGCAGTCATATTGATCATATACAAAAAGGAGTTGTGCATAATAAGGCTGTTGTATGATGGCTGCACTACATCTAAGTCGGTTCCACGTAAATCTAGGCCAGAAACTGGGAAATGTAGTTTGGGCCACTAAGTGTAAGACTCTTAAAAAACAAGACGAGCGATTGCACGATACGTCTTTGCTCAAGCGAGTTCAAGGCAGCCATAGTTTATGAATTGGTGAATTTATTAGTAATGACACGGCTATTCTCGGAAAAATGGCTCGAGTGCTCACGAATAAGAGTCGAACCTATGAGCTTCCGATTATCAGTTCGGATGCTCTACCACTGAGCTACTATAGAGATTTGTGGTGGCTGTATACACTGCACTGTAAAATCTCGCTTAATTAGCGCGCAGAAAACAATTCAGCTTTCGTGTGCAGTACTATGACAGGGTAATCGTAATACTATAATATTTTATGCAAATTCCGTCACTAGTGCATGCCCCTACCGTCAAACCTGAGCGCTGTTTACTGTTTCATCGAGAGCTTGTTTATGAAACTCCTACACGGAGTAGTTAACGGTTATATAGTCAAAAAGGAGGAAATCAAGGAAAAAGCAATGACAAGCGTTCATGAAGGATATTGTGTGGCTTTGTATTGTCAGCATTGTTATCACCGGTAAGGGCAAGGGCTTGTAACGATTGAAAATCAGTGTCTCCGAGACTGAGACTTCTAATTAGGAAGACCGCCGATACCACGAAGAATCTGAACCTGGCTTTTTTGCTTCCTAAGCGAGGAGAACGCATATTAAACTGTGGATATTCTGTGGTGGATTGGATGACCTGTGAGGCGAGTGAGGGCCGAACCCAAATTTTTTCCTGGGATAAAGTTCTAAACAAGGTCTTATCTAAGCATGAGGGAAGTTTGTGACGGGTGTTGATGATACTCGGCAGACAAGCGTGGCTTGTTTTGTCAGGAAGTGTGATTGACTGCGCTACATTTGAGCAAACGGACCTGCCACTGTTTCAAACATAGCAAAGATCGAGATTGATTTAAAGTTTTAAGGCCATTTGACCGATGGCGTATCCTCGTTTTTTATCATCAGTGAAACGTTAGTGTCAGAGAGCGAAACAGCTGGTGATGTGAGAAGTGTACATCTCTGGCATGGGTCACAGAACTTGATCATGCAAAAAGTATGTATTCATTTTGATGAATCAAGATGTGTCAGAGTAAATTAAGAATGAGGTTAAGCAAAAGCAATTTTGAGTAACGAACGTCGGCAGAAAGTCCACTTATTGTTTTCTTTGGCATTGGTTTCGTCCACATTTTGGAACAAATCATCTCTATAAGAGTAAACACGCCGAACTGTACTAATGTGGTATCGTTAAGGCAGATTAAGAGCGAAAATATTACACTTCCACCGGTTGTCGTCCGTCGCACAAAAACGCCCGTGGTTAAGCTCAACAATGCAAACGAATGCACTTCGTAATCTTTAATGAGGACTAGTTTTCTTTATTGTAGTGTGTTGGAGGTCTTGCTCAACCAAATAGAACGATACGCTGGTCGGAGAACCAATCGCATAACAACTTGCAAAATGCCATGTCAAACGCACTTCAATAATGTGCTATTACTCAGTCTGGAAAATAATTATATTGTTTTATAGAAGAATAGACCCAAGCCAATTGAATTAATTAATTGAATGGTCAATAGTTAAGGATCTTGCATTTTCTCTTGACATATCTTTGGGACCATGACTTTGAACACTATACCACTGATAAAGTACCAGTGGGTAGTGTTGAATGTCAGTTTTCGTTTGGAAGGTAACATCTTGCACATCATCAGAAAAAGCAGTACAAGGAGGGCCGGGGCTACAGATTTCATACCGAATCCCACTTAAAAGTTTCTTCAAAGGGATAGGTTGCAAAAAGTTGCCCTTGAAAAAATTTCATCAAATTCCTTTTTTAAATTGTCGCGTTAAATGGATAAAACAATTTCCAAAAACTACACAATCCACGACTAAAAAGAAACTTGAAATCACTTTCACCTTTGTCTCCTCTGCTCCACATTTACAAACGCCAACAACAAAGAACGCAAAGTACAAAATAAATGCCGCTCGGAACTCCTGGTAAAAGAAAAGAAAAAGAGTAAAATGAATACTGCTTTTTCAATGCAACGCTTCGTCTTTTGCGTTTGCATGTCTTCTGTGGAAGAGTTAAAGTTGCAGTTTAAAAAATAATCTAGTCGTGAAGCAACCTTACCATGTTCACTGATTGTCAGTTCACGTCTTCAGAAAAGCAGAGTCACTGGATCACTTCAGTTGTTTTCTTGACTTTGTCTGAAACCGGAGAGAATTGTCCAACTATTCCACTCGGAATATGACTGCTGGTGGACAAGTTGATCATTTATATACCATCCGTTAGCCGGACAATATTTCCTGGTTATGCATGTTTCAGTTACATGTTTTGCGGAATTCACGCTGAAACTAGACTCCACCCAACACCTATTTTAAGTGTCTTCGTTATGAGCAAAAAATATGCCAGAAGAAATCACTGACAAAAAACGTTCTTTCAGCTAAATTTGGAGGGTTTTTAATACAAACGCTACTCATAGGTATTGCTACAATTATTAAGATTTCTTTCAAATGAGGTCAAATGAGAAAAGCTTGGACTTCGAAGCCATCTTTTATTCTTCACCATCTTCGGCTGAAATGTTGCCTTCTTCTTAATATTATTACTGGTTTTCTACACGTTTCAGCTCTTTTTTCCGAAAAAGACAAAATCTGCTGAACTTCCTTTAGCAGGCTCAAAACATGACGCCCATTCAATAGGAACGAAAGGGAATGAATTTCTTATTATTTGGGGTAGTCTTTTTCTTCCAGGTCGGTTTCAGCTCCTCCAGTTATCAGTTTCAACAGAAGTTGTATTTTGTTTGAGCAACACAGAGGACAAATGAAGTGACCCGCAACATTGAAAATGTACTTTAATTTAACACGGAGGGGAGTTTATACCAGCCTCTACTAGTACCACACAATACTTCTGTTTTATCGGTCAGTCTTTGCCACAACAGATCCTTACATTACCCGCTTGTAAAACTAATAGGGCGGTTTAAGAATACATTTATTAGTGCTGGTGCTGCTATTAAGATTGGTAGATGTCGTTGGCACATTTTTAACCTTCTTACCTTTTGCCATAAATTATATTTAGTGAAGAAACGTAATATATTGTTTTGCCTAGTTTTAAAAATATTGTAATGTACTTGCAATTCAGTTTCGTAGTGCGAAAAGGAATTGTTAACAAACCTATCCATCTCTCTATCTATCTACCTATCTATCTATCTATCTATCTATCTATCTATCTATCTATTTTTCTATCTATCTGTTTCCCCAGTGTGCGGTAACCGCGCCACTTTCTGGCGTCTGCGGTTTGGCCTTTCTCCTGGCGTCAGCAAACGGGAAGTTACTGATCCGGGTAGTTGAACGTCGCTTGCCAGAATAAAACTTTTTTCTCAGTTATGGATGTGACGAAATGATTATTGCCTGAATTCCGTGGATCTGTTCGGTATCACCAATATGCTCAACTTTGAACTCCTGTAATCGACCGAGAGATAAACGACGATTTGAAAGCAATCGCGGAAGGCCTTTACAATGGCGGATCCAGGACTTTTGAAGGGAGGAGTGCGTGGGTGTCTGAGGTAACAGAAGAATTTCATTCACCGTAGGCTCTCAAAACGACTTAGTTTGACCAATATAACAGAAGCAGGTTTCTTTTTTCATTCATCAGTATTTTAGTTTTATTCAACAATCGGAGACAAAATAGTGGCAGTGATACTTTTGTTCCCTTTCATAATTTTAAAGCTTAAACGACCGCAAAAAGCCGGGGGCCGGTAGTCCTGCTTTACGACTCCCTTTTGACTCGAAGTATTTCCACCAAACGAACTAAGATCTGTGTAGATTTTTGTGGGATGGGTGTGCTACGTGCATGATTCGAAGGATTTGAGTACTGCATTCTGAGATTGAGCGCCGTGTTTAACACTCAGTTGCGCTTTGCGATTTTAGCTGCTGTCTCAAACTAGTCAGCTCGCGACAGCATTTAGATTACATGCACAAGAAACGAAATTATGCGAGCGATTACCAAACTCGGACGACCGCTACGCGGACAACAAAACTAGAAAAACAAAGACAAGGTGAAGTTTATTTCCACTACAACACTAGAACAACAATAGTTCGTGATTTTCGCTTGAAGAAAGAAGCCATTAATTGAAGCTTGAGGTAATGAGGCGTACACTGTCCGATAACGATGGAACGTTGCAATTTGTGCTGATATAATGGCTATTGACAACTAATTTTGTTGTGGTTTTGATTGAAGCGTTGACAAGTTGACTCCCAAAGAATATTTTTATTCTGAAGTCAGTCTGAGCGAGGGGTGCCAGACGTTCGTGTCCAACTTTTTTTTCGAGAAAAGTAGGTCGCACAAACTCATCAGCTTACTTGCATGTTTTTCTTTGGAGTTTAAGAGCCCAACTAAACGCAGCGCCTGCTCATTTGAGCAAAATTGCGAAAAACTTTTTTTGAGACCCTTTTTGGGCAGTTTTGCTGAGCAAGTGTCTCGACAACCACTCAATAGAATTTCATAACATCTGGCAGAAATATTCTTGACAGAACATACAAGAGACTCGTAGCGCAAAAATTCAATTTAACAGAGAGTACTTTTTTTCAGATTGGCGAAAAACGAGCAAACAGTCTGAGGAATCTTCATAGGAATGGCTCAGCACATCGACTCTCGGTGGACGTTGTTGCAGAAAAAAGATGAGCGAAACCTATCGAAGGAATATTTGCGACAAACCAACAAATCTACAGTTTTTAGGGTCCTTTCTAGAGAGCTTTGTTGCCGTCGTAATGACATGGTGCTTAAGAAAGAATGTCTGTAATTTGGACTTCCTCCTTGCAAATTTTGAGAACGCTATACCGTGAAAGGTTTTCGAGGGTGAAAATTAACAGCTACGTACTCGAAACTGTACTCAGCTTCCTTAACTGCCGCTTGTTTCACATTTCCAGAATGCTTTAGGAGCTCCTTACTGTGTCTGATACGAGAATGATCGGACCAGTTCTGCCCGAATAACATGACTCTTTTGACGATTTGGGCAGGGAGGGGGCCAGATTCAAGCGATCGATCATGGCCAACGTAACCACACAGTCGTTACGAGCTCGGGCTGAGTGGCTGCGGGTTATCACGTTCAAAACGTGAAAGAAGCTGGACAGTGATGCAGACATTCAGCTTCGGCGAAAAACGGATGCTTTCCTTGATCCTTGAGCGAGCAGCAAAATTAGCAACACCTAGCCGCCTTCACTCTTGACTGATTTCTCTGACGCACTACGTGTTTCAGCGATTGAACCATTGCATGCGCCTAGCGGGACCGAGAGAGGAATACAGCCTCTTGAAAGGAACCAGTCATGTTTCATGACAAGAGGGGTCTTTTTTCAAGGGGTGAAACCGTACTGACTAGATTGTAAGCAAACTGGAAGACCGTCTTCGTTAAGTTGACGAACAAAAATACTTTTGGAGAAAGTGACGTGGCTGGAGTTTCATTCACTAATCATATATAGTATTAAGCGCATTGTATCATGTCTCGTTCTTCGCCGAAAAAAACTGAATTGATTTTCCGCAATGCCGGACCTTACTCTGAAGTCTACACCCGTCTCATGTCATCAAAAAAAATTGTGTTATTCGGGCAGAATTCGTCAATCATTCATGCATCAGAGCGATCCAAAACTAAGAGCGATCCAAGAATGGAATAAGCTAAATGTCGATGTTACGTGCAGTCTAAGCACAAAGCATTTTAAAGGATTACTTTTTAAATCAATTTACTACTCAATCATTTATTAGTATCTAGCAGCCTTGCATTTTTACTTTTTAAAGATATTGTAAATTAGTGATATTTATCGGTTGTAGTAAAATGACGCCACCATGCAAATGGCCTATTTGTTTAATTGAGCAAGCGCTGCGCTTGGTTGGGATCTTGCTACTTGGTCTCGTTTTCTATGAGTCGACTAGTCAATGGGGAGCAGGGTTGGTGCGGTGGTGAGAGCGCTCGTCTTCCACCAATGTGGCCCGGGTTCGATTCCCGGTCTCGGTGTCATATCTGGGCTGAGTTTGTGGGTTTCTCCACTTGCTTCGAAAGGTTTTTCTCCGGGTTTTCCCTTCTTCACAAAAAGCAACAATTGATTTAACTTGCGCCGGTGAAAATGTATATTAATATTGGCGCATTATAAGTTGATAAATATTATTATTATTATTATTATTAATTCGGCGCTGCGCTCCGCACCTCGTTGACTATCTATTGACTCCTAGCAAAATCGAACTTGCAGCCAGTCTAATTGCTAAATACACAAGCTAACCAGTATTATTAACCCTTACAGAATACATATATACACGTACATACTCACACAAGCACTCCGTGAAGTCGAAGCTAATCTTGAGGCTGCATGAAACTAATCTTGCTTATATAACTTTCGGAACTCTGA
>BLFK01000742.1:561547-576466 GCA_014634185.1 Astreopora myriophthalma
CGTTTCTCGCAGCTGAAAGCAGTGAACAAACAGACATTATTAAACCCTGAACGGGTAATTTCTTTTGATATTCACTATTCACTATTCAGCAGTCACCAGTCGCCAGTCACAGGTCACCAGTCAGTGCCTGTCGTTAGTCACTAATCACTAGTCACTAGTCACTAGTCACCAGTCACCAGTCACTAGTCGCTTATATTAGTCACCAAGTCACTATCGGGCAGCAGTGTTGCTACAGTGGTGAGCACACTTCTCTCCCACCGTTGTGGCCGGGGTTCGATTCCCGTATGTAACTTCACGTTAACGAAGAAATTGGTTTTCAACTTCAAAATCAAAGCTTCGCGCGGTGCAAAAAAACAATGTATCCCAAGGATATATAATTGAAGTTATAAACAACAAACATAAACTTTGGAAACTGTTTGGCAGAACATTCTTCAAAACCCTAATCTGTCTTAAATCTTCTTCACTTTTGCCCCTCCATGTCCTCCATGCCTCCTTTTATATTTGCTGTTTTATTCAAATATTTCTTCAGTGTTTTAAGCAGTTATTTTTATGTTTCGCCGTTTAATTTCGATTGCCAGTTCCCGGTCGCTGACTTTGGCTAATTTTTGTGACACAGGCCATTTTACAACATAACTCGAGAGATCCAGAATCCCGTTACCCGCAGCGAAACTCCATACCTAATGGTACCCATGAGTCAACCGCCTAGCACTCAATAACACACCTCAAAAGGACCACGGACATCCAACTACAAGTTACACGAAAAGGAAGGAACAATGTGGTGGAGAGAGCGCGCCGAAACCGGGATGTTCGCGTCGTCGCTTCAGTGGTAATATAAATGCCCTTTTTTAAAAGTACTGTACCCATTACAATAACTCAAAACGTTGTTTGGACATAAATACTGTAGATTAGCGCCTGGCTTAGAAACGAGGTTTTTGTTCGAACCCGCGGGTAACTGATACGTGAAGCAATGCTCCGCCACATTTTTTTTTTTAATGCAATTCAAGGGTTCTCTTCTGGATATGAAGTTGTGGAATCTGACATCGTGTAATTGTCCACGTATGTCTAAAGTCGTCTTGAGGTATGTTATTGAGTGCTAAGAGTCTACCCATCCCCACATGGTGGTGGGTTCGGGTCATGACCTGTGCTACAGAGACCCTATAATACGAATCACAGCTTAAATTGGGCGCCTTACCTCTAGGTCCCAGCCTGTGCTTGCTCTTGGCGACTGCTCTGCTCGCAGTGCATACCAAGGTCCGTTTTCACGATCTTTGAACTGAAGACATACCACTCCGTCGCGATGAGAAGATTCATTTGACGTCTCGGTTGTTATTATTTTAAATCCGGCTGGACAAAAATGCAAGTCATTGCAATTTGTTAAATGTTCGTCGTGTGATAAAGGCTTAGACGAGCCTCTCAAGAATGATACTTTTTTTTACTTACCGATTTCCCTGGTTAAGCTATACCATTTCGGTTTGCATGGGGGCTGTCCATTTAAACAGTGTATTCCAAGAGCATTATTAGGACAACTGTGCCTCGTGCCGATGATAGGGCTCCTGGGCCTTCTGGGTTTAGCAAAAGCTTCAAGCAGGTGCATGATTCCAAGCTGCAAATCAAAAAAAAAAAACAAAAAAGCGGGAAGAGGTATTTTAGACGATTTAGACGAGGTTTTTTATTGACGTTTCGGACCCATCGGGAAAGGCAGAATTTGTCCTCTTCCTAAATCTTCAACTTAAAATAGCACATTACACATTCCGGATGTTAACTGATCACTAAATAGATTTCCCCAAACTTGACCGAGCAGGATACATAAACCCATTTACTCCACAGGCGTACTGAAATCCTGTGTAAATCTGCTTTAAAAAGGTCATAATCTTGCTGCCTCAGCGCGTTGGTGGCGTGAGCAAATTTTGACCTTTCCGAAGGGCTTACTTGCCAAAAATTCACCGGCAATGTTATGAAACGAAAACTACATGCATTTATCTTTGCGTATATCATACTGTACGACAAGTAGTACTGAGAAGCCAGAACTAAACGGAAAAACCACGCTACGCCCCTGAGAGCTGCTCTTGGAAACGTCTCAGGCAACTCTTACGCTTCTCGCATGCATGTGACTTTAGGGCGGGTTTTCAATTGACGGTCCTAAAACCTGGTCCCAGTTGTTCGAAAGGGCGAAAGGTGGATAACGCTATCCACCGGATAAGCTCTAGCAAATCCAATTGACTTACCCAGTGGATAGCGCTATCAACCCTTCGAACAACTGGGGCCTGAACCAAAGTAACTGCAGGGCCAATCAGGCTCTGAGCGAAATACTCCTTTTCAAGCAACCACGCTGAAAACAAAAGAATTGACTACGTAGTTTCATTAGCCGATCAGAACGCAAAGCGGGTCATCAAGGGCACGCCAGCCGGCGTGGGAAAACAAGAGTGACTAAACCGCAATTGCTTCTGGTTCTATATCTGATTGGTTCAAAAGTTTGCAGAGGCTTTTTGATTCAGTCATAGAGGAAACCAAAACCATTGCGTAATTACTTTCGACCCTCAAAAGGAAACCGCGCTAATATCGTTCAGTGAACGATTGTAAGATAAGGAATATCTGAACTTCGTACATCTCTTATTGGAACCAAACCCTTCAAAATTAAAAAATTATGGCTCCTCTGCCGAACTGCATGAATTTTGCAGGGAAAAAATTCTTCCGGAAAAAGCAACGGTAAAACTGAGATTAAGACGTCAAATGAAGCTATGATCTTCGCAATTATGGACGCTATTTTAGCAATTGCGTAGAGAAGCCTGAAAAAATTCAGGGCTAGTCAATGGGGTTTGAACCCGTGACCTCGCGATACCGGTGCGACACTGTAACCAACTGAGCTATGAAGCCCCTAATGTTGAGAGCTGGTCATTTGTGATAGATAGATAGATAGATAGATAGATAGATAGATAGATAGATAGATAGATAGATAGATAGATAGATAGATAGATAGATAGATAGATACTTTATTAGCGTGTACATGGTAGCCATTGGCTAAATTACGTACAATAACTTGATGTATACTAAAAGGACAAAAAGCTTTAACAATGCTATGAAATACTAAACATATTCCATAAGATATAATAATATACATTCTTCTGATTATTAATTAAATTGCACTGAAAGTTAATAAAGCTGTTCTTTATGCGATTAGTTTTGTAACTAAGATCAAACACTCGGCTTTGCCTAAGGTTGTACTTAGAGGTATGTCTTGGAGGAAGCAAGTGATATAGTTTATGCTCCTTGTCGCGATCGTCTAACATTTTACTAAAAAGTGAACTGCATAAAAAACTATGATGATCAAAAAGTGAATCCATGTCTAACAACGCTAACGATTCGCTATAACTTAAGTGGGGGCAAATAATTGATAAAGCTGTTTTCTGCACTCGTTCTAAGTCATTAATTAAATAATTAGGCAGAGATGAATGAAACACTGATAAAAGGATCTGTTCATATCACCACAAGGCCGATTATTTTAGGACACATTTAATACACAACAGTAACGTAGCGATGCTCAGAACAGAACAATCTAACGCACATGGCGATGCGAAGATAACAACAAACTCATTACGTCATGTAAACTAAACGAATATTAACAGTCCACTGTACAGCATAAATTATTATATCTTAACAAAAACAGATACAGCGTAGTCACAGACGGATCTAATACAACATGTGTCGAATCTTACTAAGTCCGATGTAGGGACCCTTGCACGTTTAAGTTGTCTAAGAAAATAGAGTCGTTTAGACGCTTTCTTGGTAGTTTCGTTGATGTGTAAGTTCCAGGAAAGATTGTTCGTAATAGTCACTCCAAGTAGTTTGGCATTCTGAACGACTTCAAGTTCTTGGCCGTTAATGACTAAAGGCGCGTTTACACGACAGAGGAAAAATGGCACGGTTCCGATAAAAAGGCGCCTATGGTCCCGTCGCTGAACGGATAAAAGTTCACTGTTTCTTTGCGAAAATGATTGGAACCGTTCCACTTTTCATCGGACCCGTGCCATACTCGTCTGTCGTGTAAACGCGCATTTCAGATGGTAGATCAGCATTGAAATTGTGGGTTCAAATGTTCCCGTGGTGAATGAATCAACGGATGAAATGATATATGAAATGAATCGTATATTGAACTGCGGATATGAGAATAAGATGTGACAAACTATGCCGGATCGAAACAGGTATATACAGCAGAATCGCTTCCAATGAAAGGATGTGAACTCTCTGCAATTGTAACAAATTAAACTGGCTCAACAGAACTCGTCTATTGTAGACCTAACTAAAGTCCAAGGGCTTTTCTAAAATAGAACCTAAAAGCAAAATGATACATTTATCTTTCACGATAGATACCTTTTTGAATTAACCAATATTTTATCAACATTCATGATCAATTAATACTATACATTTCATGACTATTTGAAATAAACGAATTTGCGAATTACAACCAGTTCCTTGGTAAATCAATCATAATTTGTGTACTTTTTGCAATGTGTAGTTTTGTTAATCGAATAGATAAATTGGGCAAAGCAAACTACGACGTCTAAGCATGTAATGAATTATTCAGCAGGTATTTTTCACTTACTGCAAAAATGACTTTCAACATTAACTCCATGATTCTTGCCTTTTAAAGAAGCCGAGTACCTCTAAGGGATGGACTAGTGGCTATAACTGTTTCAACAGTTGGGATCTCTTATATTTATATCATTCTTTAGGTAACTTCTAAATGACTGATGCACTCAAAATTTTAATTGGGGTCAGTTTCCAACAGCCTAACAACAATCCCGGTGCCGCCTTAGTCGACTGAAGCCGGCCACTCATCTACCCACGCAGTCGATTTTTTTCTCACGTTCACCTGAACGTGAGGAACATCGCTAAAACCTAGAGGGGTAAAATAACATAGAAACATTTGCAACAAAGCCAAAAAGAGGCCTGGTTCTCTAAAAGTTTGTTTGAACTGGCTCCGCGGTCATTTAAGTTCAATTTCAAAATCAGTTTCTTTTCGACTTGATAGGATGATTTCTGGAATCAGAACTGATTTCTTATTTTCAGTTTGGACTGTCCTGAGTGTTGGAGGAAACGGCTGAAAGGGTACCGGAAAGATTGTGCTAAAGTAATTACATACTTTTGAAAAAATTGCCATCCGGAAAAATAACATCTCTGTCCTTATTAAGTCAAAACAGAACAAAAATCTGACTTGTAAGCAGTTAATTATACACTAAATACTCCACAAAGATATAAGTGCACGTATCTAACTTAAGCTTGAATGCCTTGCTATCAAAGGATTTTCGTTTGCTTGATTAAGATCGTACTACTTATTTGGAAGAAGATTCAGGGTTAAAATAGGTACGATATTTGCTTGTGAATATGTAATTTCTATAATGATGATACTTTGTATTGTTTTGCTTTTTCTGAGCCAGAGCGTAGGCTGGAGAGGGCTCTTTGCAAAGTGTAGGTTCAATGACGGTGAGGATTAAGGATTACCGTCACCAATGCTGGCTGGTCAGCTCGGCGGGCCAGCACGCAGTAGCACAACACCACGATAACAGTCTGTGAGCACGCTTTCCTGATAGCGTAGCCAACGACAGCAGTCACAGGCTATTGCGTGGTTTCCATATAATCATCCCGCAGATCGTACCGATCATCGCAGTCGTTTCCAAAAAAAAATTACAGAAGATCTGGACGATTGAGACGATTGCTCGTTTCGATATTATCGTATGAAAAGACAGGAAGCCCGCGGTTGTCGCCGGAAACGTTCTTGGGACCGACAGATAAGCTGGAAGACCTCCAGGAGGACAGTCCAAATTCCGAAGGCAGTACGGAATCACGTGCAGCGATAGAAGATGGAAGGAATTTCCTCCGTTTTTAGTTGTATCGCACGTTCGCAGCCTAAAAATTTTAATAATAATAATAATCATAATCATAATAATAATAATAATAATCATAATCATAATAATAATAATAATAACATTTCTAATGCGGAAATTTCATTAAATGTTCAAATGCGCATGACAAGGTTAAACGAAACAAAAAGGCTAAAAAGCAAAAATTACAATTAAAAGTAAACTTACAACGATTTTAAAAAGCTAAAATTACAATTAAAGGAAACTCACAATAATAAAAGAACTATGATAAAAATGCACGACGGAAAAGGTGGGTTTTTAGCTTGGCTTTAAAAATACTAACTGTGGTGGCGCTTCTTACGTCAAATGGTAGTGCATTCCAAAGTTTCGGTGCAGCACACGTAAAAGAACGGTCGCCAAGTGTAGCTTTTGATTTAAAACGCGGATAACGAAGTAAAAGTTTATCGCTAGAATTCCTTAGATTATATCTGGATGGGAGCCTAAGAGAAATAAGAGACGATAAATAAGTAGGCGCTAAAAAATTAAGAATCTTAAAAGTAATTAAAAGTATTTTAAACTCGATTCTATATCTAATCGGGAGCCAGTGTAGTTCATAAATAAGACTGGCGTTACATGGCAAAATTTCTGTTCTTTAAAAATAAGTCTGGCGCAAGCATTCTGTACTCGTTGCAGTTTATTTAACAAGCAGTCTGGTAGTCCATATAAAAGACCATTGCAATAGTCAAGGCGACTTGTTATGAATGCATGGACAAGAGTCTCAGTTGATTGCTGTGAAAGATACTTTCTGATCCGACGGATATTATAGATATAGTAAAATGAAGAGGAGCAGATTTTTGTGATATGTGTTGCCATGGACAGCCTAGAATCGAACCAAGAACCAAGATTTCTTGCAATTGGCACGGGATAGATATCTGAGTCACCCACACGTAGACTGATATTTTCTTCACTTTATATGTATGAGAATGATTCAGGCTGCGAACATGGACGAATGTGTATATTCGTCCTTTCGCTGCGTCCTAGGCGAATTTCTCCCAGATTGCTTTCCAGCAATTACTTCTCATTGCTCTTCCTGTAAAGAGATACCGACATTTTGGAGCGTATCAAGGAGCAATAAATTAGAATGATGCTTGACGGAGATAACCTTCCATCACCAGATCCTCTGGGAGCGCCGCTTCCGATTGATCCTCTCAAATTTATGCACGGTCGCCCCAATTCGGTCCCAGTTCTATCCAAGCGACCATGGTCGATTTTAAACTTTATTGTCTTGCATTGTTTACCACCTCCCCACAATTTAGAGAGTGAGAAACAGAGTGTGTTGGATACCCTACCAGACAGAGATTCCTTCTCTTTTGGCTCGGGAAGAGGCGTGAAAAACCTCCGGCTCGAAATCTAGCGGCGGATTTCCCATCCTACATCCGCGGAGCACGTCAGTATATGTCACGCGAAACTTCATTACTCTAGCTGTAGGCGGCTAGGGTTATAAATCCGTGTTTGAACCTTGTTAGTCTAGCCGTAGGCGGCTAGTGTTATAAATCTGTGTTTGAATCTTATTACAAAAAAGAAACTGGGATTGGAACTCGCGCTCTCCTGCATCAGCGGCGGTAGCGATGTCCACGTGGCTATCGAGCTAATGTCGCATCCGAGAGGGAAAAACATCTATTAATACCTTCTTTACGTGACCGGAAACCATTACTTTTCCATATCCGGTTGTATTATGCCACCAGTCAGCCATCTTTAGCATGCTGCTTTCTTTTCATCGTACAATTACTGCTGGTGAAATGTCATCAAAATGCCATCGTAAAAACTTGTCAAGCATCCGTTTCCCAATTTTGAGTCAAATCAATGCATATTGTAACATTTTTAGGTGTGTACAACGAAGTCAATTTAGGTGTGTACAACGAAGTCAATTCGTTATGGAACGCTTCTGATCGCTGAACAGTTTCCAGGTGCGCCTCCTATTTCCTATCGGTCTTCTACCAAAAAATGAACGATGTTTAATGCCCATTTTTTAAAATGGGAAATCGGCTAAAAGAGAGGCTACAGTAGAGGCTACCTGTAGCCTTTTGTTTCCTTTGAAAACTCAAGGGATTTCTGTCACGCAGGGTATTTCACGGGAAACAAAGTGGTCGTTTCACATTTCACTGACAACAGAATGTGCTTTTCACGAGAAAAGTTAGGAGAAAAATAAACAATTGCTTACGTTCGATTGTTTTGTTTTGTTTTTGTTGTTGTTTTTTGTTGCTTTTAAGAATTACATCAAAAGCACTGCCTTTTTTTGTCGTGCTCAACGCGTAACATCTGTGCCGCACTTACAATAAAAACAGGTCAAGCGTTCCTGATAGGAGGGGACGGCTATTCATAGAGTTATTTGAGTACAGTTATGACTTAGAGTTAGAGTTAACGACTGCCAAAATCCTGAATTCATGATTTTGGAAGGGTTAGCTTAAAGTTTAGTGATTAGGTCTAGACCATGATTTAAGAGTCAAGTCGGTTCATTTAATTTTGGCTCTCCAGAATGTTGAATTTAGGATTTTGGCAGTCCAAAATTTTGGCAGTTGTTAACTCTAACTCTAAGTCATAACTCTACTGAAATAACTCTATTGCTAGTCGACCTCTGCACCGGGACTCGCTTTAAAACTTAGGCAAAAAGCAACTCAGAAATGGGCTATTCGCTTCCATTACGTCAATCGTGCGTGTGCAACGAACCCAAAAGAATAAAGCCACATGCTGTGCGTGCGCATTGCTTCAAACTTTTGAGACTGACGTCTATTGCCTGTTTTTCCCAATTTCTCGCGAACCAGTCGTTAGATTTTAGAGAAGTTTGGAATAAGAATACTTCAGACAACAATTGAATTGTCCATCCAAAAAAATCTAAAATGTAACAGAAAAATTTTTGAGAAAACTACAAAACGCCAGCCAGCAAATTATGAAAAGTTCGTCTGTTAAAATTCAATCATAACAGATGTTAATTATATTATCTGTTTTTTAGTATGCAGGTGCTGCAAAAGAAACTAACGAGTTAGTCTGAAGTGTCAGCCGTCTCCTCGCCCGCCTCGCCCCTTTTTGGCGGGTTTGGGCGAGGAGACGGCTGACACTTCAGACTACTAACGAGTGAATTTTGCATAAATGAGAAAAAAAGCATTCTTCGGCCCTCGTTTTAGTGTAGATACGTGACCATAGAAACAGCCCACAGAGCACCCAAACTGTCAAAAAAATAAACCTTTGGGGTAGTTTATTTTTGAAACTACCTTAGCTTGTTTGTAGCTTGTTTGTGACCATGTTTAAGCTTTCATGCAAAACCAGTCTAAATATTGCAGTAGAGGGGGTGTAGGTACTTAAAAATTGTGTTCAGCCACATTAAAACTACACTAGCCCAGCCCCTTACCCAACCTACAATGTTGAAATCATCCACCCGCAATTCTTTCTGACTTTCAACATTGTATTCGGAGGAAGGAGGAGGAACTGAAACCGAGTTTTAAATATACCACTGCTTTTGGAAGTTATGCTTAAATCATCGATAGTGAAGAGGGTTTTTTTTTTTTTTGACAACTTTTATTTGAGTTACACGACACAACATTTACAATGCAAACACATTACTTACAATTATTACAATACTTACTCTACTTACATTATTAACAATACTTACTATACTTACAATACTAACAGCATAGTGAAGAGTTTTTTCATGACTGTCACAAGCAATTTTGTCCACGATTGTACTGTTCGCACACTTATAAAAGTTGTAAACTAAGTACGGAATTTATTGTTAACGTTAGAACTGCCACGGTGCGACAAAAGACAATGAATAGGTATTTAATTTAGAATTCTGGTGCGTATTGGCCAAAGTGGCTGACGCTTTCGACCTGGCCACTAAAATGAAGCAGCAACCAGAAATAAAGTTGCAACGATATCAAGGAAATGAGAAAGACAGGGAACTGCATGCCATGCGTGGCTTCTTGTATGACTAGCGTGATCGATAAACTATTATTTTTTTTATTTACACGCTCTTAGCTAACATCCCCAACATTTGAAGACGAGAGATCTGGCATCCAATGATCGGTAATCACGGTGTCTTTAATTCATGGCGTCTGAGCCCTTGAACGTTGGGCCGCTTGACTTTGCAATTGCCGGGGGTACTTGTGCATCTCGAGTTCACATTTGAAGTAGTAACAGAAATAAAGTTTAATGTCTTTTGCAAGTAACGATTCCGGTAATTTTCCATGCCAATTGTTTTTGTTTTCCTTGTCCTCGCAATCCCAGAATAACCACTCCTCGATCACTTGCATACCCATGACAGCCTGACACTTGCTGGAGTGTTTCAGCAGAAAGAACGGTTCGTGCATGGGCAGTTCAATAGGTGTCTCCGCTGATCCATCTGACCGACAACAAAAATACAGGACAGTGTCTTTGCCATAAGTACCGTCAGGGAGTATTCCGCTGGCCACGTTATCGTTTTTCGTGTCTTCGTCGTCCCATTTGATCCAACCTTTACTGAAACCTGTCAATATGGAAAGCAACCCCCCATTACATGTATATCTCCAGTCAGTTAAATTTTCACTACCTGCAAGATATTGACTTCTTTGACTTGTTTGTTTATTTGTTTATTTGTTTGAGTCTCTCTACTCTAGTAATAAGACAATGTACAGATTTGTGTGCTACACATTAAAAGGTCCAATACATCATCTCATTAGTAGAAACCACTTACATACTATCACGAATCCTGTAATCTGATTGGCTCGCCACTCGCTACTTATTGCGTGATAAAAAGTGAGTAGCAAAAGCGCCGGCGTTCTGAACAAAAACAAAACAATGGCGGCTTCTTCAGATCTTCAAATCATCAAGAAACATTGGAATAAATTCGAAGGTAGTATGTGAGTGGATTTCTACTAATTAAAACTATTAGACTGCTCGTTCTCGCTTTTTACATTTGAGTCAAAATATCTATTGACTCACCGAAAACTGGAACTCGTAGTCTAATTGTCAAATAGATCTCGGAGGAGAGAGGTGAGGAGAGGAGAACAACTAGTAAAACTAATACTATCCCTTGTACGATAGTTCTCTAATAACTACATGAAGTAACGATTGCATCATTTATGTGCAATCATTAGTTTTTTTTTGCAAACCAAACAGGAGGATATTCGTACCCTTGTCACCAGGAGAAAGTGGAGATGTATCGGGCATGTGCTGCGGAAGGGCAATAACAACATGGCCAGAATTGCAATGCGCTGGACACCTGAAGGCAAACGGAGCAGAGGGCGCCCAAAAACAACTTGGCGCAGAACTGTAGAAAAGGGATTAAGGGAGCTCAATTACAGCTGGATCGCCATTGAAAAACTGGCTAAAGATAGGCAGGGTTGGAAAGATTTCGTTGCTGCCCTATGTGCCACATAGGAATGATGGGCAGTAAGTAAGTAAGTAAGTATTAGTTTTGAGCAAAATAATGGCGGTAAATGGCGAGCACCACCCTACACGTAGTCCATACGTAAGGTCATCGTTAGTTCTCGTCTCAAACGTACATATATCTTACCACTCGGACACATTCCTTTTTTGAATATGCAGTACTTTCCCGCCGGCCAGTCGAGGTTTCCTGCTCGCTTTGATTTCACGCAAAAATGCTGAGTAATCTTGTCGTTCCTCTGAAGTCCTTTCAAGTGAGTTGGCCTAGACCAGTTACTCAATGGACTTGTGTCCTCTGTGTTTTGTCGAAGAGACCCCACTGACCAGAATGATTTTCTTGATCTCGGGCAACCGCTGACTGGCATTGGTAAGGCATAGTTGCCCCTCGGCCATCTTACTAAATTATACATACAACGTGAGTGTTAGTGATAGCGTTTAAGAAATTTTTAAGCGCAACTGTACTCCTTTCAAAGATGTAGCCTGCGCCGGCAGAAGGGCACCGGTATCCTTTTCTTTTTCTCGACCCCTAGTGGTGTACTAGGATCTGAGTACCTGAAGTCCTGAATTTTTTCAGGCTTCTCTATGCAATTGCTAAAATTGCGTTCATAACTGGGAGGATCGTAGCTTCACTTGATTTCACATTCGCAGTTCACCATATGATTCGTTTCATACATCATTTCGTTGATCTGTGTACCCTATGAATTGCCCTTGTTTTTCGATAGCTAAAGTGTAATAGCTTGCGCATTAGCCCTGACAACCAATCTGATTGAAACCGGATACCTTGAAATGCACTTCCGGTATTTTCATGTATAAAGTTGACTTCGTTGGTAGAAGAATGTTGGTGCTGTCTTGACGGTTCATTTAACAAATAAATTCCCTGTTAGCACGTTTCGTATCACAGAGTACGCCAAATGTTTTAAGAACAAGAAAGTGGCATATGAACCGTTCGAAACACGGTCTATTCTGTTACGGTTAGAGAAAAAAGTGTAGAAGCCAAAACATGAATAAACGTACCACTGTCATACAGCTTCAGCTTTATGACGCCCTCTACAACGTCTGCTTTATCAAAGTTAGCAATAAAAACTGAGCAGGTATATTTGCCAACATCGTTCTCTGAAACATTCGTAATGTGGAGTGAGAAATTGCCTCTTGCTCCGCTAGACCATTGTACAACAGCTCTTTTCTTGTCGTCGCTTTTTATTTCCTGACCTTTAAACTTCCACACCGCAATAGAATCCAAAGCTTCCACGTCACTACCAAGACAAATCAAGGTTACATTGGAACCTTGCGTTGTTACTATGCTGCCGGAGACTGGGTTGACCTTCGGTCCCAAGCAAGTAGCGCCTACGAAAAGAAATGCGAAGGTATAACAGCCAGCTACTTTGGTGAAGCCAATGGATGGAGAATCATTAAGCCATTTCCGAATTCACGTTAGCCTCTTTTTCAAAGCGAGTCTACGTGCAAAATTTTTGTGATGGTAATTGCGATCACTCCGCTTATTTGCAAAATTAAGTATTTCTGTATCAGGGCGTAAATGTTACACACGTACTGTCTGGGATTCTCCAAATATGAATGAACAATTGTTAAAGGAGACATTGTCTGACTCTGACTGGGACGGTTACTTTAATGAGTGTCGGGATGTTAATACCGCGTATCAAAATTGGCTTTCAAGCTTTCTTGGTATTGTTGAAGAACATATACCGCGGAAAACTATAGTTATCCGCCCCCAGGACAAACCTTGGATGGATGGTCACGTTAGAAAAGCTATCAGAAATAGAAATAGATTACTTAAAATTTATTCTAAAAGGCTATAGCCTAGTACAGAACACAAAGAAATTAAACAACGGCATTAATAAGGTCCAGAAAAAGTCAATATTACACTAATTTTGAATAAGAAGTTGCAGGATCTGATGCAAACTCTAAAAAAGTGGTGGGGAATCGTTAAGCCTCTTTACGGGCAAAAAATGCAGACTTCGATTCCTACTTTAGTGGAAGGCCCCAACATGATTTGTGACGCGAAGGAGAAGGCTGAATTACTGAATGAGTATTTCAGGAGCTGGGCTCGATTTCCAGCCGTTTTGGGAGTGTGATTAACATCCTCCGAGGAGGAACGCGGGCGTACAAAACGGCTGGTCAATCGAGCCTATTCAGCAGCCAGAGCTGTCTAGACGAAAGCTCACTTTCCCTTCCTATTGAAGTCGATTATTTTTCAGATTCGAGAGTGTTAATCGTTATTACCTTGTTAACAACTTGTTATGCGGTCTTGACCCTAACAAATCCAGTGGTTCCGATGGTGTAAATAACAAAATAATTAAAATTTACGCTGATGGGATATCAAAGGTGCTTGCAAAAATACTAAATATCTCGCTTTAATCTGGTGTTTTTCCTGATCGATCACTGGAAACTAGCTAATGTTGTTCCGACACAAAAGGGATGATCGGCAATTGAAATCAAACTATCGTCCTGTTTCTTTGTTAAACGCCTTCTCTAAAAATTATTGAAAAAGTCGTGTTTATTAGATTGTATATTTTTTTGCTGGAAAAAGGCTTTCTTGATCCGCTACAGTCCGGCTTTCGTCCGGGAGATTCAACAGTAAATCGATTCGTTTACCTTATGCACAGAATTTTCGAAGCTTTTGAACGTGGTAAAGAAGTTAGGATGGTGTATCTTGATAATAAGCAAAGCTTTCGAGAGAGTTTGGCATAATGGTCTTTTGTATAAACTGGAATTAATTGGTTTCAGAGATCTTCTCCTTACTTGGTTCAAGAGTTATCTCTTTTGTCGTAAGCAACGCGTTTTTACTGACGGGCAGTCCTCAAGTTGGAGAAATATTAACGCTGGTGTACCTCAAGGGTCTGTGCTCTGTCGTTAATGTATATCAACGACGTAACCAAGTATCTTGAATCCGATTGTCTTTCATATGCTGATGACGCCTCACTTTTTGACATGGTTGACGACCCAATCACTTCTTCAATTAAATTAAACAATGACTTTTATCAAGATCGAGGACTGGGCAAAAAGTGGCTCGTTACTATCAACCCCACAAACTTTCTCAGTCAAACGATTTAAATCACCTCACCCGGACTTGTTTTACATATGCCTACTTAACAAAATTGTTGAAATCCTCGACCTTGACAAGGTCATTGTTTAATTTAAGTGAAGGAGTGATTGGGTGGTCAAAGGTTCTGAGCAGCGTTGCGTTGATCAACAACAAATTCGGTCTTAAAGCAAGTCCAGGATTTATTACTGACCACTTATATTTTCGTCGTAATTCTATGGCAGCAGATTGTAAATGATTTTGGCATTTCACCAAGAAAATTCCTCGTGTTAATACATCTTCGAAAGTGTAACCATCCATCTTGCTTGATGTACAAGTTTAGAAAACAAATAAACGTCTGATAAGGCCTTTTCACATGGTGGAATTTATTTCCCAAAAGAAATAAAAAAGAAAATTATGTTGATTGCGACGCTTCATTAGCGATTTTCACGCCTCCACTGGGGGCTTTCCTGCCATCCAAGACTCGAGCCCGAGCTAAACAATCAAGCTGTGTTGGCCAGGGTGGCTAAACCATCAAACATTTCTTCGCATCACAAAACGTTGGAAAATGTTTGATCTAGAAACATATATTGATAGACGAGGCTA
>BLFK01000742.1:576476-583976 GCA_014634185.1 Astreopora myriophthalma
GACGCCTCACTTTTTGACATGGTTGACGACCCAATCACTTCTTCAATTAAATTAAACAATGACTTTTATCAAGATCGAGGACTGGGCAAAAAGTGGCTCGTTACTATCAACCCCACAAACTTTCTCAGTCAAACGATTTAAATCACCTCACCCGGACTTGTTTTACATATGCCTACTTAACAAAATTGTTGAAATCCTCGACCTTGACAAGGTCATTGTTTAATTTAAGTGAAGGAGTGATTGGGTGGTCAAAGGTTCTGAGCAGCGTTGCGTTGATCAACAACAAATTCGGTCTTAAAGCAAGTCCAGGATTTATTACTGACCACTTATATTTTCGTCGTAATTCTATGGCAGCAGATTGTAAATGATTTTGGCATTTCACCAAGAAAATTCCTCGTGTTAATACATCTTCGAAAGTGTAACCATCCATCTTGCTTGATGTACAAGTTTAGAAAACAAATAAACGTCTGATAAGGTCTTTTCACATGGTGGAATTTATTTCCCAAAAGAAATAAAAAAGAAAATTATGTTGATTGCGACGCTTCATTAGTGATTTTCACGCCTCCACTGGGGGCTTTCCTGGCATCCAAGACTTGAGCCCGAGCTAAACAATCAAGCTGTGTTGGCCAGGGTGGCTAAACCATCAAACATTTCTTCGCAACACAAAACGTTGGAAAATGTTTGATCTAGAAACATACATTGATAGACGAGGCTAAACAGTCAAACATGTTCATGCAACACGATGATAGACGAATGTTTGATCGCCGGTTTAACCGTGGCCTTAAGTTCATAATATATTTTATAGGGTCAGCATTAGATAACATAGGATTAAAGCAGATTTCTCAAAGTTACCCGCGAGAGTGAGAACCTCAACTAAACCAATCGTTTTCACCCCGACCGCTGCTCACTGAATCAGCTTCACCCTCTGCTATCCGATGCTAATCCTTTTATAACGCATACAAACAGGGCGTGACTCTTCTTTCGCTCGCTTCTCCAAACAAGTAAAGATCAATTTTCCTTCCCTCTCTGCCTACTTACTCAGGCTGTACTTGGTGGGTGTGCCCTCAATTTGCTGGGATAACGTCTCTTATATTTGGCTTTTCCCAGGTTACCATGCATGCTGAATTTTAATTATTTAACGTACATGCACATCACGGCGTGGCCAAAATTTATCCCATACGTATGTTTCAATTATTCTATGTCGCAGCAAACAGAGCAGAATACAGTGACCTTTCCAACAATTCGCTTTCAGATAATTATAGAACATGAAGCATAAAGAACTCAGTGTTTTTTCAGTACTACTTCGATACCATTATCCGTCAAATATTGAATTGTGTTTCTTTCCCAAATATTTTACACGGTGCAGATAAAATCCACACTCACCTGAAATTAAGCAAATGCACCCGAACGTTTTTGCAAAAAATCCGGCAAGTTTGAAGGTCATTTTTTTTGCAAACTTAGTATTCCCCGGAGAAGTGAACAAACCATTTATCTATGGTCCCCTTTTATTGACCCGCATGGTCGAAAGGAAAAGTTTCATCATGACTGAAAATAAATGCAACTTCGAGGAGATGTTTCGAAGACTGAAATAGTCTTCGAATGATTTATAAATATTACGGTCGTATACCGTCCCTTTCAGACCGATCTCTTTTCGTTTCTGATTCCCGCTTTTCTTCAATTTCCTGGCATTAAAATTCCGCTGTTGCATGTTCTACAAACTGCATATTTGAACAAGACAAACAAATATTCATCATCTTTGTTCTGAGACTCCCTGAAACACTGACTGAAACTTAAGATTTATTGTTTCTAAGGGTTGTGCTTAAGGGTGTCAGACAGGTCGTAAGTACACCAAGTTTCCATCTTGGACTTACAGTGGTTTTCAGTTGACTCTCGAAAGCCATTTTGCGATTGCTTTAGTTTTGCTTTAATATGATTCGTGATTGGCTGAAAAAAATCGCGCTATATTGTCAAAAACTAAATCAACTGTGACTTACTGGCGCACGTTTTCCCGCGCTTCTCGCCGGCTGCATGTACTTCAGAGCTTTACGTTACCATTGGCTCACTTGATTATTTGTGTCTGTTGTAATTGTCGAAAGCAATTACTCTGCTTTTAATTTTACGGCACTCAATAGCCCATTTCCGAGTTGCTGTTTGCTCGCTTTCAAAGCGAGTCCTGGTGCACAACCCTTCAAATGGAAATGAGTTGTGTATTTTCATTCAAATCAAACTCATTATCATTTGAATGGTTTAGCACCAAAATTCGCTTTGAACCAGAGGAAATGGAAATGGGAACCAGAGGAAATGGAAATGGGAACCAGAGGAACCAGTAGCCTGCGTGGCAGGCGCTAGAAAGGGAAAGGGAAAATTAGGCGCGCGCGAAACGCGCGGAGCGAGCGAGAGGGGAAGAGCTTCCTTTCCCCCGCATCGCGTCGCGCGCGCGCTCCCGATTTCGATACCCCTTTCTAGCGCCCGCCACGCAGGCTAAGGAACCAGAGGAACTCGGAAATGGATTATTGAAAATCGTTTTATCACTTGCATTTACTTGACCGTGACCGAACGGTTGGGTGAGATTCTCAATGGTGTGGCCATGGAACGATAGCTATTACTTAACAAGCTAAAATTGTTGTCCCCTTTTATTACATAGACGTGAATGTTTTTGCTGAGAATTAGACCACTCGTAAAATTCATACGAAACTACATCCGGGACTGTAGTGGCGTATTTTCCATATCCTCCCTAGTGAGGATATCGATGACGTCATCTCCTGCCTTTAGGTGAATAAAACTGTTTTGGCTTTTTACTTAGTGTGTTTTTGTCTATATAATAAAAAGGAAATTACACGTTAGCTCGAAGATATGAATTTTATGTTCTCGTGGCAAGAACAATATATCACGAGTCCGCTCACTCGTGAGATATTGTTCTTGCCACGAGAACATAAAATTCATATCTTCGAGCTAACATAAAATTCATATCTTCTCGCACCGTGTAATGTTCTCTATAAGTCTTGGTTTTTTTTTTTCTTTTTTCAGCTAACGGTTAATTTCTTTTCGCTATTCCTCAGTATCAGAAATTTGCCTATTCCTCCGAAAATTTCAGTAAATCCTAATAACGACAGAAAAGGTTCTGTCTACTTTCATCAAAACAGGTATCAAAATATCTCGAAATTGGTCTATTCACTCAGTCCCTTCAGGCCATTCCACGTTTTCCTGTTTTGTTTGACATCTGTGGGCCATCTGAAGACGCTATCCATTGGTCGGCTAGCGGTTGTAAACGAAATACGAATAGCGTTTGGAAGGATGGCTCTGGAGAAGGCAGCAGTTTTTGTAGGAATGAACCTTTGCCCACGAGGGCGGCCGCACAAACAGACAGTTCGAAATTCAATTAAACGCGAAGTAAAATCCTAATAGTAAAGAAGTCGCCTTTCCATAGTGGTGTTTTTACAAAAGTTTGTTTTGGTCAGGTATCAGTGGCAAAGTGAGAAAGTGTGAATTTAAAATAGGAAAGTTTAAACATGATGCAAACGCCGCAACCCTAATAAACCATTTGCATGTCTGCAGGTTTCAGACATTTCAGACCGTCAATTTTTGATAAATTTTGGCAGTATCATCAAAACTTCCCCCACCCTCATCCCGTTTGCTGTGTCAGGCATCAGTGTTCTTTTTTGATCCAAGAGACTGAGTGTAAATTTCGGCTGCCGTATCTACAATATGTAATCCCTCACATTAGGGAATCCTGTTTACGAGTAAACTGGTACATGGAAAGACAAAAGACACGACAAAAGACACGACAAAAGCGTAAAATACACTGGATATTCATTTCGTAACGTCCGGCTTATTCGATCTCCTAAGGGAATATTTAAAACATCAGAAACTCTACTCTGGGAACCTTCGCGAGTAAGGGGGCTTATGAGTACACAATTTTGTTAGATTTCGAAAATAGCATGGCAGGAAGAGTGTTCACTGATTGCCTTTGTCATCTTCGACTCTTCAATCTTATCGAAGATAAGATTAGTTTGCAGGATTTCCAGCTTGAACTTCTGCCGAGTTTCGAAACCATCTTTTCCGCGCGAAATATTCAGATAATAAGGTACCATTGTAGCAAGAATGAAGAAAATGGCTTAGATCGAACCTTATTCCAGCTTTTACAGTTCGATAAGATTCATTCTTCCTGATTATTTATTTATTATTTTTTATTATTATTGCAACATTCAACGAAACTCGCGAAGTTAGAATCAAGGATTCTTTTTTCAAGTTTGAGTTTCTTCGTTTTGCTCCATTATTTTATTACATCAGGGGCAGATCCAGGAGTTTTTATATATACAGGGGGGGGTAGGATATCCAAACTTTCATTCAGAAAAAATTTATACCTCTTGCCCACTACCCCATACCACCCATTCCTACCCCACTGCTTGAGGTAGCACGTCACGTTGATCAATTCAACGTCACCTTAATCTTAGGGTGAATGTCAACTCAACCAATTGAAAAGGAATTAGTTGGCTAGAAGTGAAAAAAGTCAGATCTGAAAAGGAAGAATGCGGACCAATGGACCCTTCCCCTAGATCCACCACTGTCCACGATAAATAGCACTATTTTTTGAGCGAGTTTCTGCGTGAACTGCGGTACTAAGTTGATGGGAAGTGGATTTCTAACATTTGCCTGGTAGATTCGAACTTGTCATTTATCTGAAAAAGAAAACCATCATGATCGTTAGCTGGGCTCGAACCTCCCCTATTCTCTGCTTCCCACGTGGACGGAAACAATGCAGTTCAATAAGAATTTTTGTCCTTATTTTGAATACCAGAACTTGAATATATCTGAGCGCAGCAAAAACTAGATCCAGTCATGGGTTTTACGAAACTATATGCGCGGGCATTTCGATTGTTCAGTTCATTTAACTATTTTGTGTGTGAGAGATGCAGTCATGCTGGCTAGAAAGTGGAGAGACGATAATTTCGTTTTCTTTTCCTGTTTATTTGCGATGCGGGCTTGCGTCTCCAAGGCGAACACGTGTGGTACGAAACCGCCTTTGTTTCGAACACAATCAATGTTAAGCACGCATGTCAAACAAGCACGCTATAGGTCAAGACGGTCAAGAGAGGTTGTCATCTTGAGTTAACTTTAATAAACAATTTTTATTGTTCAACTTGTGAGGAGCGAGGTTTGGCTTCAAAGGCTCATTTGCAATATTGTTCAAACTTCATGATTTACTTCAGCCTTTTGTAAAATCGGAGGGCTTGAGTTAAGTAAACAATTCTTATTGTTCAACTTATCAGGAGAGAGGTTTGGCCTCGAAGGTTCGCCTAGGATATTGCTCAAACTTCATGATTTACATCAGCCTTTTGAAAAATTCGAGGGCCTTGCTACATATAGAAAAAAGATGGCTATTTATCTATACTTTCTTAGATAACTGATACCCGTTTGCTTCGGTGATATCGATGGGTTTTTATCCACCAAAAATTGTAGTGTGGATGAGTTTCAGTTTTGGATTATTCTCACCGTGTGTCATCCCCGTGACGTATCAGTAAATCGTTCAGGAAATGAACGAGGGTTCGTTTGAGATATTTCGGAATAACTTCGAAAATACTCCGAAATATTGTATATCAGCTCCGGCTATTCGAACCATGAGCGCAGAATAGCCGGAATGAGAATATGTCAGAAACGAACGCTTCCTCGCATTCTTCCAAATTTTCTTATTTGCGGGACAATCCCACACGAATCGCCCTCATGTCAGACAAAATTTTTTTTTTTTTCTCTTGTGACGGATCATAATTTCGCGGCAACCGGATTAAATAGGTGAGTTTTCTGGGAATAAAGAGGGAAGGGAAAAAGACAGTCCAGCTCAAATTTCCGAGCGCGCCTAAGACTGACTGATTACGCGGGCGCCAACGATTGACCATATTGAAGCATGACATCTTTGCAGAAGACATTTGTAGTCTCAGCAGATCGACGGCTAGCACGTGTGAATCTAATCATCAGGGTCAAGACTATTTTGTTATTTTATTTTATTTTATTATTAAATTATTTTTTAACATGAGTACTCTCTTACACAACTATTTCGTTCTCGGCGCTTTCTTTGAGTGAATTGCCGTTTCTTTAGTGAAAGTTAACGTTTAAACCAGAAACTTCAAACTGAAAACACATGACAATACAATTGTTCTCCTCGGTAAGTACCTTCCAGTAAACTTTCGGCGTGTGTCAAAATATTGACCAGATGTGCTATTGAAAGCCATAGTTAGCCTCTTTCTTGCTATTCGAAGTAAGCATTGATTTATCCAGGCCCGTTCCGTTTTCGTTAAATTCAAAGATTTGGTTAGAGGTCACAGCGTTGCAGAGTTCGACGACAAATTTTTTAGCCTACGGGCGTGATGATAATTTAAAAACTGAGCTATAAGTGCTAAGTGAAATTGTGTTTACCGACGCACAATCATTCACAATGATCTGGCGCCCTCGGTATAGTTGACATAGTTCGCCATCTATTCTATTATTCAAATAAAGAGTGTGCTGTTCTGAATAATGCAAAGTGGAAACTTGAGAAAAGCCAGCATTAAAAAGGCAAAATAAAGCGGAAGAGCAAACCAGTCTTACGAGATGATTAATGGGAGACCTTTGAGCAAAAAGAATTCAATTCTTCTTCCGTCTACTCAACTGGTGGTCTGTTGTTCATTCCGAGGAAGGTCGAAAACGAAACATGTCAAAACATACTGAAATTTAAAAGGGAAATTATTTGACACTCGTGATCGTCCCTCGACAGTGAGACTGGGAGATTAGAGGCAGGCATTCGCAGCATATTCAAGAGGGTGATCAGTATTTTCCAAAGTGATGGAATGCTCAGGCTATTGCGCAGTTTTACTCCTGGCAGCTTTATCATGGGTTGAAGGTGAGATTTAGCATTCCAAAGCACGAAACCGCGCCTTTCTAGAATCTAGGAGGAAAAAGACAGATTGCGTGCCACGCATACCATTTACAAAACAGGCCCTGCAAAACTTCAGATTTCAATGGTTTGATCCTTCTTCGCCCAGTAAGAAGGAGTTTATGTTATTTTCGTGTTGTCGAGGTCTCAGTACGCGTCTGAAACGGGGTGACTTTCATTTATTTATTTATTTGTTTGTTTATTTACTTGTTTGTTTAGTTTTCTTGATTTTTTTTCGTTTTGGTCAGCTGTGAATTGATTTTGTCAAGTTGAGGCTTTTAATCGATTCTCAAGGGAAAATTCACGCACCTTACTCAATTTGTCAAATATCACCGACTTGATTTTGCCGCCCACGGTTACGTGTTTCCTAGGTTAAGATCAGTAGCACTGCCGCATACCTTTATAATTATCTGCATTTATAGAGTCAGTTTGCACAGTCACAGTGAAATCGCTCTTCCATTGCAAGCCAAAGCCTTATCCTACGCATAGCATGTGGACGGCCTGGCCCCTTCGTTTAGGAAGTTGGATTTGCGTGCGGTTTTTCCTGGTTCAAGTCACGCTCTTAAAGCCTGGTTTTCACTAGCGACGCAAGC
>BLFK01000742.1:586861-591861 GCA_014634185.1 Astreopora myriophthalma
TGCGTGTAACATCCCCTCAGCAACTTGCAACGCAATTTTGTCAGAATGGGCCAATCAGAGCTCATCTTTCGCTCGCGGGAGATTTCAAGATGGCGGCAGTCGTAAACAATAAAAAGAAGTTAAGTGATAACGAAAAAATTGAACTGCTAAAAGATTACAAAACATTACCCCTGCTGTGGAATCAAAACGAAAAATCGCCAAAGAAAACTGACAAGACCAACGCAGCTAAAGACCTGGCTGAGAAACACGGTTTAACCAACGAAGGACTTATACATTCCTTAAGGACATTGATGACTCGGGAAGTCAAGAAGAAACAAGAAAAAATTCGCGTTGCAAGTTGCGAAAAAAGTTGCAAACGTGTGACACCCCCTCTGCAACTTGAAAGGGTTTTTAGTCGTCATCGTTGCGTTGCAAGTTGCAAGAAAAATTACCTCGTGTAACATGGCCTTAACTCAGTGGTTTTGTCTTTCCTGGTCCCGAATTCAACTACACCACGCTTTGCAAATAGCCAACTGCCTGCCTTTCACTTGGATTTTTATTCGAATTGTTACTTCCTCCATCCTCCACCTTCCAATTATACCTTCCTTCAACTCCAAAATGTCCCTGCCAATAATCTAATTATCCTGGCACTGACCAACTCAAAAGTTCTAGCTACTTTGGTCACTGCGCACAACTTAATTTTTCACTTTGTATATATTTCTATATTGTTGTGATGTGACGTGATGTGAAGTAAATTTTAATGTTTGCTGTTTTGTTGTAATCAATAGTGCAAACAAATAATGGAATCGTAATTAAACTCCTACTTTGTATATTGAAGCTTGAAGCTTTCAATATCTCCGTGTTTATAATAAAGTTTCTTTACTTACTTTGCTTTATAGCGGAAGTTTTCCAGCTCACATGCATAAAAATTACCAGTCTGCGGTTAAACACATGATTTCCGTAGCAACTCACATCACTGAACCAGCCAATCTAAATAAAGATCCTGGCTTGTTAAAACATATTCTAGAACGCTATTCTCAAATTTAAAACACCGAAATTTGGTGTAAACATGATATTCACTGTTCAACCTTGCTTTTAACCAAGACGGTTTTGAACCAGTTCAACATGCTAATTAACTAAGGCCTGGTTCAGACGCCGTGCTTCGCATGAGCCCAATCGAATCCATTGTTTTAAGTTCATGTGAAGCACGGCGTTTGAAACCACTCGGAATGCCTTATCTAATTTGGATCCTCTTAGTAATTAATCCCGCCTGGCTCAGCCGGGAAGAACGGCCGTGGACTGGCTTTGATTCAGACGCCCTACTTCAAATGAGCCGAATCAAATGCATGATTATTATAATGGATTTTTCTATTAATTAATTTATGATAGTATGATAGTACAGTATGTTTAAAGGGGCTCTGTCACTGAACTTTTGCTGCTAAAAACACAGAAATCCTTCTTTATGACCTTTACTTGTGCCCAAACCATTATTTTAAATTTAGGAGGAGGATATCAAACCAGTTTTTTGCATGAAGAGTCATCCACAATACATTTTTGCCATGTCCTCAAGATCAGGTGCGAAATTTTGAAAAATGTAGGCTAAATTTTTCAAAATGTAATCCGTTTCCATCCTTGCCATCAGTAACAACAGAAGACAGTAAATAGTCTCAGTGCAGTAACATGGTCTTCAATAAACAAACTGCATTATTATTTTGGGTTTTCACTGATTGAAAGACATCCTTTAACATTCTACAGTAGGCCAAAATGGCGTGACAGAGCCCCTTTAACCGCTGAGTGCACCTTTATTCGGCCGAATCATTTAAGTTAAGCCTTTGAGTCAAATCCGGCCTTAACGGTCCTCACAGGCCCGACGAGGACAAGTAGTTAGTAGTAGTTTGAGTCAAATAAGCCGAGATTAATTCCTTTGGGTCGACCTAAATGCCAATCCGATTCGGCTCATGAACGGCGTCTGAACCGGGCCTATATAATACACTCGGAACTGTGCACAGATTTTCGCCCTCAAAAATGAGACAACAATTGCACAAAAATCGCTCAAAAAGTAGGCTGCGATTCTATTTGCACACTTTTTGCCTTTCCAAACAAGCTGCATTACACTGGGCAATGCCGTTTTAATACACTTATGCAACTTGTCTTGCGATGGCGTTGCATGAAACATGGAATAGCAACGGAGACGGCAACGGCAACGAGAAGGCCACAAAACAACAAAGTTGAGGCGACAAAGCAATCGGTCTGCACACGATGCACCTACGTTCTACAATTCTGTAATTTTCTTTGCCGTCAGTCTGCAAATTGAGGCCCGATTAACACTAACGCGTTTTCAAAAGTAGCCGTTTTCATCTCGTCCAAAACGAAGCAAATATTTATATCCACACTAGCGTTTTCGTATTATTTTCACCTTTCCACACTAAAACGCTGGAGAACGATGTGAACTGGGAACTGGATTCCCGTGTGTGTTAAAAAGTCAACTTCAAAAGTCCCCCACGCTTTTTACGTCACCTTCTTCACCCGACCATATTAAGACGAAGCGTTTTCAAGAAGATGCGTTTTTAAAATTTGCAGTCAAGGTTTTCAAGTCTCAGTTTTCCGGCTGACCACACTAGAAACGGAGTGTTTTCAAAACTACGTGTTTTCATTCTTGGATAACAGGCACAACTATTTGCATACTGAAAGAGTCGGAATAATCGCGAAGTGTTTACAATGACGTGAATTTCTGTTATGAAGCCACGTTGATTCTCGTTCTCGTTCTCGTTCTCGTTGTCCTCGTTGCTAAAGTTCCTTCATTATCCAACAGGTTTAAACGACTTTTGGGTAGAGCCAGCCGCCAGCAAGGTAGTAGCGCGGCGTGGCTCCGACGTCACTTTAGAGTGTCTTGGAAGTCTAGTAGAGGTTGTGGATACCAGAAACTATTGGAATTTCAATGACAAGCGAATTGAGAAGAATCCCACCAAGACAACGAAAATATCGTGGCAGCCTGAACAATATAAGGCCCGCTTTTCTTTGAGCATCAAAAACGTGTCCGAGAGAGATGCTGGTCAATATCAATGCATCGTAGAAGTTCTTGACGACGGTAAAATACGACAACGGAAAGCTCTGATAGAGTTGCACATATTTGAGAGGGGTAAGTTTCACCGGCTTGTACTCACGACTTTCTAAAGTGGCTTATCAGAGTATTTTTCTTTTTTTCGTTTTGCTGTTTCTTGGTTCCTTCATCACGTTTACACTTGTCATAAAGACGACGCAGAAGGGTGTTTCAGTTTCCATCTTGCAAAAGACTTTAAAACAATCGTTAAATACCACCACTAAAGGTTTACACGGTGTTATCTTTTTATGCTTTTGCATAGCAGCGTGTGATAAATTGACAATAACAAATACTTGAACTTGCTGTATGGTACTAAACTAGAACGTTTGCTTATTGCTAATAGTACTAAATGTCACAACATCACAACCAAACGTCGTTTTAGACGAAGGAGCTACAGCGACTCTGCAATGCAACCTGACCTACTCAGATGTGATAAACGTTTCGACATTCTGGCGCTTCAATGGAAAATTGATTAAAGCTAGACCCCTGCATAGTGGAAATGGCCAGCCACTGAGTACTGTCACTCACGAATCTTTAATACACCTGGATCTAAAACATGTGACACAAAGGCAAAGCGGAATGTACACGTGTGGCGCAACGTCTACGGACCTTCTACGCTCACAGAACGTTTCTGTCAAAGTGAAAGACGCAGAGGGACCAATGCTAGTACCCGCAAATGGAGAAGCCGTTCAAGTTTTAGCAAAAGGAAGAAACGCTACCTTGAGTTGTATTGCAGTTTACCCCGCCGCATCTTTCGTGGATACTTTTTGGGTTTTCAGTGGAAGTCGAATAGTGAGTAATGACGATAACAGAAAATATCAAGAAACCAGTTCCTGGTATGAGCAGACTTCGGAAGCAAATATTAAAAGACGAATGCTCAGTCTGGAGATCCAAGACGTGGGATTTACCGACGCTGGACAATACAGTTGCGTTCTCAACACTTCACATGGTTTGCGGCAGCAAAATTTCAATGTTAGCATTTACACAAACAGTAAGTACTTAATTAAATATAACAAGATGACAACTCCGCGGAGAAACATCTTGCTAATTGCAACTTAAAACATAAGTGTAAGCAAGAAATGAAAAACAAAACAGGGAAAGAACTTAACGCTGTTTTAGCGTTAAGTTCTAGCTCTGGCAGCCTACATCTTTTTTATAATCTCCTTACATTTTTGTTCTGTGTTCTTGTTGCAATAACTGGTTTTTCGAACCTTTTTAGATGGCTCTCCTGATAAGTTCAATGCTGTACCATCTTAGTTTTTCACGTTTTGGTAATGCATGGTCTCGTAATAAGAACTGGCCGAAAAATACGTTTATTTCCCTGTTTGTAGCGCATTTCTTGCTTACACTTACATTTTAAGCTTGCAAGATGTTTTTCGGAGTTGTATTCTTGTCATATTTTCTAGCTTCATTTGTCCGCGGCAAAAGGTGAGTATCGATGGTAAATTGTATTTGTGTAGTTGTAAAATTTACTGTTAAAAATACACGGCTGCAAAGTTTCAGATGTCCAGGGTTGAAACTGGTGATTTATACAGCGCTCATAATTGCCTCTCTTGAGCCTAAAATATGGTATCCGAATTGCGAGGTCAAAATACCACATGATAACCAGAGCTGACGCCTTTTTGTTGCTACATCTTCATCTCAGTTTTCCGGCTACAATTTCTTCCTCCACACTGTTGCTTTATATTTCTCGTGAGCCATTTATTTCCAGATCGCTAGACATGTTTTTATTTTCATTGCCCGAAAGGGGCAACTTGGGTCAACTTAGAGCGCTTGTATTCTTATCGAGTATTCTTAACGACAAACTTTACAACTATGAAGAAACAATTCTCGCCTCATGGGTACTTAAACCACTTTTGCGGTAACTAAGAGCCGTTTATAAATGAGTGCCGAAACGCCAAGGTAAAAGTAGTAATTCCGG
>BLFK01000742.1:596861-599559 GCA_014634185.1 Astreopora myriophthalma
AACATATGGCATCAATATTGGTTAGGCTATAAAATAAGAAGACTAAGGGCGGTCGCTTACGAGAGCCTTTAGCAAAACTTTCATAGTCATTTTACAGTGTATTACCTGCACTCGTCGCATTTTGTTAAACATTAACATCTTGTTCTGTCGGAAATCTCCTTGAACTTTTACGTGTAATTAAACAAAAATTTGGTCAAAACCTCCCTAGTACGACCCGGCCCTGTAAGTCAAGATCTTTGTCAAAGAATTATTAGCGCAGTGTGTATTTTTATTAAAGTGTTGACTTACAAGTATCAGATTCTTTGAGTGGTCGCATACGAGAGCTGAGAAAAAGGAAAAGTCCGGCTGGGTAATCCAAAGCTTGTCTAGCCTGCGTAGCAAGCGTTCCGCACGAGCGAAGATTTCCGTACTCTGGTCGCGGTAAAATAGGTGGACGGGTGGGAGTGGGGAGAGGAGCGAGGGTTTGCGGGGAGGCGTTCCCTCGTTCCTCCCCGCACTCCCACCCGTCCACCTATTTTCCCGCGGCCAGAACTTCCCGCAGGCTAAAGCTTGTCCATAACATGCTCTGCAACTTTGGGGCAACTTTTTCCAATTTCGGGCAACTTGTTTTCTATCGAGCAAATTAAGACAATAACTTAGAGTAAAACAAAGGAAACAGCCATATTAAGCTTAAAATGTTGTTTGTTTCGCTTTTGCTGTGCAGGTTTATAACGGTGTGCACGTTGTGTAGTCTTGTAGAGAATTGGCTTGCCTGTGGTAGTTAAACCGGCTGCCTGTGGAATTTTGTGGTATTTAAAAGAGAAAAAATCCTTTGGAGATAAAAGCTACAGAGGGTGCCAGACTGAGTACTTCAGATAGGACTAGCATTTTCCGTCAAAGAAAAGTACAAACTAACCTCGCTGGAAAGAAGGCCCGGTTGAGTTGTATTGTGTTGCTCCGTGTATGGGTGGGTGAGGCTGCATTTTGACTCTGACACGGAAAGAAGTTCGAACACAATGAGTGAAGGAGAGACAAGCAAAAAATATCCACTGGAGGGCTAAAAGTGGAATTTAAAAAGAAAGGACAAAATGCCAGCGGGTTAACTTAAGTTGTTTTCCTCCTTCCCACTAAACATGAAAGCCGTTCGCGTTTTAAGCAATGCCAAAACCCTATGCTCATAATACCAATCGATGTTTTGCGGTGTTTTGAAAACTTTGGGACGATTTTGGATATATTTGGGAGGAGGTAGTTTTTCTTAAAAGAGAAGTAAAATTTTGAGAAATAAGAAATAGTGAAGATTTAATGTACTTTAAAAATTAGAATTTAAAGTTCAGAATTGGTATATGCACACCCAATGAGTCCTCTACCAACCCAGGGTGCTCTTGGGTGGGGCCAACTGTCTGTTAGTGTTTCAAAACTAATTTCCTTTTATTCCCTCTCTAAACCCCTTAAAATTTCACTTCAAATTCATGTGCAACCCCCTCTCCCCCAGGGCTGAGGTCTGCAGCGCAGGGTCTGATAGATTCATCAAATTCAAATTCAGAGCGCAAGGAAGGCCGATTAGAGCATTTCCTTTACTTAACTTGGGTTGCATTCAAAGTCTTCAGCAAAAGATAGAAAGTAAAAAAAGAAAGCCGCAAAACACATATCTTGAGGGGGAAAAGAAAAGAAAAGAAGATAATTCGTGGGCCTGTCCGGGAGTCGAACCCGGGACCTCTCGCACCCAAAGCGAGAATCATGCCACTAGACCAACAGGCCTCACACGGACAAACGAGGTGTAATTTAATTACCATTGAGGTTTTAATCTTTGCAGTGTACAAACTCAAACGGACAGGACACGAACACGATTGTTTCTTCCATTTCAAGGTTCGACTGGCATTTGTTCGTTCGAATTCAGCAAAAGGTCCTAGGGTTCCCGCCAATTTTCACATTATCGGCAAAGAGAACAGTTTTAAAACCTAACAATATTCACGATTTTCTCCTTCATGGACGACAGGATCTTGAATAACTTCGCTTGTTTGGTCGATCGAACTGACAAGCCCCTTTTACTTCGAGTTCCATGAAGTAAAATCTACTTCAAACTTTAATAAGATAAAGTTAGAAGAGAAATTCAGAAGAGTAAACGTGTCAAATTCGGATCTCTCGCTTCGTGGTAATATCGATATCCAACAGACTAACGATGCAAGCTGCTGAAAATCACCATTTTTTTTTTTTTTCACAATAAATAGAAGTACCATCACAACGTAACTTAACGCTAACAGTTTTCAAGTCGGTGCTTAGACTTAAATGTTGTAGATTAGCGCGGAGCTCAGAGGCGCGGTTTCTTGTCGAACTTGGAGTTTTATTCTACCAGGTTTCTATGCAACGAAAGGCGTTCTCTTTACGACGACAGGCTGGTCGCTAAAGATATCGTATAATTGTCACTCAGGAGATGTCCAACGTCATTTTGAGCGATGGAAACAAGTACCAGCCGCTGAACAGTTCACTCACCCAAAGAACGGAATTGCGTGACAGCAAGAACGTGATACTGTATTTATACGCAAGTTCGATCGTATTTTTTTCTTGTATGACAATTGGGCGCAAAAAGAGAAATTATTTATAGAAAAACCAGCCCAGAACTCCTCAAACAGAATTAAGGACACAAGATACAGCAAAAGCGAGTTTAGTTTAATTCATTTTCTTCGCTATGAGCTAATAAAGATAAGGCGATTTTTTTTTT
>BLFK01000742.1:600063-602563 GCA_014634185.1 Astreopora myriophthalma
ATTGCAGTAAAAAAAGGAAAAAAAGAATTCATACATACCGGCATACACCAATTCAATAATTGCCTTGTTATTTTCTCAGATTGCCAAAAATCTCAGACTTTGTGTCCAGGAAGTCTTTACAATGACGTTGAAATTTTGCTCATTAATAAACTTGTCATCTTGGACAAAAGAAAGGGAAAATGGTTACAACACATGATTTGAATGATACTTAAAACCGTTGATCCGCGCAAAAACGGATTTCATAGGCAACGCGAAAAGTCCATTTTCTTCTTGTTTTTCTTAAATTTGGAACTGCAGAATACCCTGCCACTTATTTGCATGTCATTTAATAAGAATAATATCTATTGTATACAGAGTCCTTCTTCAAAGAACGCCGCTAAATGCTAACAATAGTGGTCAGAAGTGGCAGGGTATTCTGCAGTTAAGCCTTAAAGTTTAACAGTAAAAATCGACCTCTTTCGAGCGCGATACTTGTGAGCCTTTCCCCCCGGGCAAACATGTATGACCTTGCGTGTGTTGAGCTCGACTATCATTGAGCTCAGTACAGCATCGAGCACGATACACTCTTATTTATTCGAGGTACGGGAAATTTCAACTGGTGCTCGATGATCCTCGAGCTCGAAGTCAAAGTAATCGAGCACGACATCTCGAGTGCGATTCGGTCTGGAGCTCGGGTAGGTATTCGAGCTCGAAAGACCCGAGTCGAGCTCGGTTGCCCAGATACAAAAACTGATCCCTTTTAAGTGTATTACTCCGGAGGATTTCAATATATATCTCCTTGGAGCGGCAGTTGATACGTATCCCCTAAAATAATAAGGTTCGCATCCCTCCGCAGGCCACTTCCGTCATGTGCACCTTGCAGATTTTCTCCAGTCTTTAATAAATATGGCCGGTTGGGGCTTTCATTTAATTTAGTAGGACCGATGTTTTGAAAGCGCGAAATCAGATGACAGACGCTGGCTTTACAAATCAGAAAAAGAAAAAGAAAATCTTGAAAAACCGGGACCTCTCACACCCTAAGCGAGAATCATGCCTATAGACCATCCCCTACGCAACCGGAAGAAAAGATGAATCAATTGAGTTTTTATGAATTTGTCACACGTTGCTTTTGGTGACCAGTCAGCAGCAACACGTTACAACAGAAAAAATAACTGATAATTTATCACCTTGTGCAGCAGGCACCTGGAAACATTTTAGGCACGAATCTTATTTATTTAAATAATACACTAAAATTAAAAATAAAAATAAGTTACTTTACCGTAAACCGCGATTTTGGTTTCTACCTTTTGTTATTTTTGCCAACAAAATCAAACCTAATAGAGCTAAAGATCTAAATAGAGTTTCACACAATACGTTTTATAAAGGTCGATAACATTTAGTTGTAGGCAGCTTTATTGTATAGTCTGTGGGGGCCCTAGTCAGGGACGGACGATGGAGCGTATTGGGGGGGGGGGGGGGGTACAAGCGAGCGCAGACGGCGCCAACCTTTAGGGGGTTTGGGGGAATCCTCCCCAGAGAATTTTGAAATCTTGAAGCTCGGAAATGGTGCTTTCAGTATTCAATTTTTTTTTTTTGCTTGAAATTAGGGAGCTTTAGTCTCCCCCCTCCAGCCCCCCCCCCCGGCTCCGCCTTCCCTGCTAGTGTATATACATGTTATGTCTATGTATCTTTTGGTTTTATCTTATGATCAGTCCTCTCAAGTTTGTTTAACATTTTTATTTCCTGTACTGTATTTTACTATAGTTAGGATCTTGACTTGAATAAATTGGGATCTGATTGTCACATCACTCAGCCACCGACCTAATTACTAAGTGATAAAAATCATGTTCAAACCCTAAATGGAAGGTGATTTTTACCATAGCAATTAGGTATAAATTAAAGTTAGTTCCTGTAGTCCATCTTGTTAAACTCCCTGATGAAGTCTATGTGATTCAGTAGACGAAACCCGGGTCGGAGAATTAAAACGAGTTGGCACAACAAGTTGCTTTGTGCCGCTCACTGATTTTTATTTCCACAAATTTAAAAATTGCCATTGACAACCCTGATTACCATTTGATTGTACTAACATCAAACAACAAACAACCCCAAGGGTGTTGCCGGTTTGACTGAACTATAGAGCTTAAAGTGGGAAGCCAAAACACTAAGCACTCTCCTTCAAAGTATACTACGGGCCCGTCGGAGTTTCTCGTTAAACTTATCTGATCCGGATGCGTTTCTCTGATCCGGATCAGATAAGTCAAGAATGGCCGTTGTCGCGTTCTCGGCGAAGTGTATGGTATGGTATGGTATACTTTATTTAAATCCAGAGGACACGCTAGCCCCATCAACATTAAGCTGGTTTCCATGGAGGGCGTGTCTTTACAAATATATTATACAAAAATGTGAGTGTATACATGTAAATAAGTGTGTATTAAAAAAATGATTACAAAATAACATATGAGTAAGACTACTAGAATCTACTAAGAAGCTAAGACTAACAATATCACTTATGTTTACAATT
>BLFK01000742.1:607563-615275 GCA_014634185.1 Astreopora myriophthalma
CGCTACCTTTTCCCCGACAATAAATGTCAACGACAGTTTTAATGATTAGGACTGGAACCAAGAACATGGATGCAGCTGTGATTAGCCACCCCAAGACCTCCCCCCAAAAGGGATAAACGTAATTGTCGTACTTTATTCTAGAGTACTTGATCAAGCTGAACAGAAGGACACCCTAACAAATTGAAAAGAAACAAGTTTTAAAGCCCTGGTCCCAGTTGTTCGAAAAGTGGATAGCGCTTATCCAATGGATAAATCAGTATCCAAAGGATAACTCGATTGGATTTGCTAGCATTTATCCATTGGATAGTGATTTATCCGGTGGATTGCGTTATCCACCTTTCGAACAACTGGGGCCAGGCATACAAGACAAGGAGGTGGCATAGGGAGCAACTATAGACTACAGGGCCATTTTTGAAGCCGTAATTCCGCAGTGACTCGGCGGCTCGTTAGTCAAACTAGATGTTTAAAGGACTAGTATAAGATGTATCTTTGAGTGGCTCGACGGCTCAGCGGCTCGCCAGTCAAACTGGCGAGCCGCGGAGCCGCTCTATCTAACATGTAACCGTAAGTGGCCCTGTATTCTATAGTTTAGCCCGGCGTGGCTCAATGGCATACGAAAAGAAGTCTCGAAGATTAGGATTGACACTTAAATGTACTTGTCATATTTGGAGACATCCCACGCCACACATATACATCTCTCTGCCTTTGAGGGACTCCCTCATTAGTTAGTAACGGAATGGGGTCTGGCCTACGGCAACATGATTGGTCGAATCGATAGGCACTCAAATTGTCATATTAAATAGCTTTGCACTAACCAGCACCATCAGAGGCGAGAGGTATTTCCAGCAAATACACCACCATCTGGAGATCGGGCGCCCTATCATGTCTTCCACATCACCAGAGAATCTGTCAGCTCCTGAAACGAGTCAACAGTGTGTTCCAGGGCTCAGTCGTGTGAGGACTGTGCAAGTGGGTAGTTGCGAAAGTGGCTCGTTAGTAGTTGCACCAACTGGGTACACTTCACTACATACGATGTACACAACGTATTCAGACGTCAGAGGGCGGCCAGTGGCTCACCAAAAGGGTGCCAATTAATGCACTAAGAGTTTGAAGTTTATAATTTTGTCCAGTAAACCATGCCGCAACCCTACACCTTTGCAGGGCGGAGAAAGCCCTTGGCTTGTGTAATTGTCCATGTCTTAAACCAATCAGCGAGGTCACGAGTGCGGGTAACTCGTTTACGCAGCGTCACGGCATGTGATTGAACAGGACCGTGGACGACGTTTTAGTCGGGACCACCAGCACAGGAGAAGAAGAGGTTATTTTTAGATTTTGAAATTCCTGTGAAAAGTGGTTGCGCTCTCCTCAATGCAAAAAATACGTGGCATGAAAAATGAGCTGTCAATCGCTGTCATGTTAAGCCATTTGATTGGACGAATTGGATGAACGTGCCTGTCTGTCTTTTAGCGCGCGACATGTCGTTCCAAAAATAGCTCCTGTGTTGGCGTACAAACCCAGTGGTGGAGTTGGATGCCCCTATACTTGTGTGCTCCTGAATTTGTTCATTATTAACGCAAGCGCAGGAGACACAGAACCTACCTTACCGTAAATCCATGCGACAACGATCAGCTCCAAGAACATAACAAATAGGAGTGACACTCCGGCGGAGAATGACTCGAGCAGGTTTAACACGTAAACACCACCCTAATGAAAGAGGAAAAAAACGTACACCTCAGGTGGGATGCGTGCATTAGATTCGGTTTTAATCATGATGACTGCGTCACCAATTCAGTGAGAACCAGGAGCCCATAGCCCGAAGCGTACAAGACCCAAACTAGGATTATATCACGGCATTTTTACAGACCGAGCTATTTCAGACAGTTTCTCCTGCGAAAAATTCAGTTCAAGTCCGCTCGCGTCCTAACGATTAATTATGCAAGGCTTACGACTGGCTAGCAAGGCTCCTATGGGAGAATCAATCTCAAAATAGCTCGGTCTATCAAAACGCCGTGACTCAAATATAATGAAGTTGTACGCTCCGGGTATATGGGTGTGAGAACTGCAAAAGGGGATGAGATTAATCTATCTTCGCAGTTCGTACAGCCAATGAATAGCTGAAATGTCATCATTGTGCTCGTTTATAATGATCGCGAAGTAATCATGCACTCGAGGAAAAAGTGGTGATGATGATGATGATGATGGTGATGATGAAGATGATGAAAATGAGGTTGAAAATGACGATGACGGATGTCGCACTCTTTTCAAGGCCTTTCTCGAAAGCTTAACGGAATCGTCTTAGTTGAAAATGATATGCTAGACTGCTAGCAGTCCCTCCTGAGCCGCCCCCTTTTATAGTCTGCGAGCTTTAGTCACGCGATCGAACTAAAGGACCGAGGAGGGTCTCTCTCTACCAATCCCTCCTCAGCCCTTTCGCTCGATTGGTTGACTATATTTTTTAAACGCGCGCAGACTAAAAGCGCGCGGCTCGACTGACTTAAGGTGGCTCAAACCGGTTTCAACACTTTCAAGAAACTCACTTATTGGAACGATTGACACTACAACACTGTACCACGTATTGGCAATGTTGTGGTACCATATGAAACAGCAATTATTGCTGAATAAAAAGCGCTCATTATTGTGACGCAAGACGTAACCAGGACAACGGGAACGCCTTGTAAGACAACGTGAACGCCTATATTTTGGCTTTAGTTGCTCATATCTCAAAAACGAACTCGGTGACCCCCATTTTTTATTGCTCGAAAGTGATCAACAGACCAAGATGAAACTTTTTACAAAGTTTAAAAAATTCTGTGGAGCAGATTCAGAGCCACCTTATTTTTTTTATTTTTTAAGGTGGCTCTGAATCTGCTCCACAGAATTTTTTGAAACTTTGCAGCCAGTTTTATCTTGGTCTGCCGATCACTTTGAAGCATTAAAAAATGGGGGTCACTGAGTTCGTTTTTGAGATACGAGCAACTAAAGCCGAAATATAGGGCGTTTCTACAGGGCTTTCCTGTTACCATGGTTACGTATTACGTCACAATAATGACCGCATTTTAATTTCTCCCCACCTGTTATCGGCCCCAGGTGCCAAAAAAAGTCCGGTAATGATAACTTACGTGTGTTACACAGGAAAGACCAAGAGCGAACAGTATCACGCAAATAACCAAGACCACCAGCTCCCTGAAGCGACTCAAAGTCCGTGGATAATGCTCGATTACACATGCGGCAAGTATTTGTACCTTACCAAACTAGAAAAAAAAGGTTAAAAACATCCACTGATGTAAAAATGTTTTTGTGGTGCAGGACAAAGTTTATAATTGGAAAGAAATGCACTGGACTAGTGGGCCAATTTGGTGACCATCGTGGTCATGTGACTTAATGCAGTCGCCGTCTTGACAATGACAAGGTGGCGTTGTCCAAACGTCGAATGAAGTTTCCTGATTTTTCTGTGGAATGAACTCGTTTTAACAGTATTATTTTACCTGGCTGTTCAGAGACAACATGATTAGCATGAAGAAAAAGAGTACGGCCCAAACTTGAGGTACGGGTAGCTGCGCCAAGGCCGCTGGGTAGGCAATGAATGCTAATCCGGGACCTTAGAGAAAAAGCATGTAACTCCATTAAAACATGACCGCAGGTATACACATACAAAAACAAGTGATGTCGCTCATGTTAAGATATGATAATTTATGCTGTACAATGGACTGTTATTATTCGTTTAGTTTACATGACGTAGTGATTTTTTTGTTATCTTCGCATCGCCACGTGCGTTAGGTTGTTCTGTTCTGAGCATCGCTACGTTACTGTTGTGTATTAACTGTGTCCCAAAATTATCGGCCTTGTGGTGATATGAAAAGATCCTTTTATCAGCTCAAACACACAACCAATCATGTATTTGTGCAGGTACCAACAGTGATGATAATTTTATAACCTATACAGTCACATAACGTCGTATTTCACCAAATTAACCTCTCCAGTCCATTAATGGGCAAAGACACCAAACGGTCATTGTTTTTCAACTTGATGCGCGTGTTCCACGCAGTGAACATCCACGCCTTTCGCTCGACTCGTTTAGCAGTTTCCCAACCCCTTTACCACAGGCAGACCACGGACGCTACGATTCTCTCCTTATGCGTAAAAATGTAAACATGCACCCTTTACTGCACAAAACTTTGGAAAGGGAACAAATAGAAACTTGTCCTGTGTAATCTTAACATCCCCATTCGTCAAAATTACGGACCTTGTGATGCTATGTCGGCGATGCTTTTCTCCTGTTGGCCAGCAACGAAACCAAGAATGGAAAAAATGGCGAGTCCAGCCAACACACTCGTCGTACAGATCGCGATAGAGATAATTAAGGCGTCCCTGAACAAAAAAAAGAAAAAAAAAAGAAAGAAAGATTTCAAATATTGAAATTATTAAGTTGAAGTCTCAAGCTACCAAAAACCCTATATATTTATTTCTTTACTATTCAACATCAAGAGAAGATTTCACACTGTCATGAAATCAAAATCAAAGTACTTAAAGAGCAATCAGGTTGTGAAGCAAATGCACCTTTCAGCCAACCACAAAACGAACTAATTCACGAATTGGTTTTACCATCCAATCAGAACGGGAAGGGATTCAAGGCAGCCAAGGCAATCAAGTCGCAATTGGTTTTAATTTTGCATCACGGATTGGTTGAGAGGTTTACGCAAGTACGTGTTTTGATCCAATCATAGAGCAAGGCAGCCAGCGTCATGCGCGGGAAAAAGAGAGTGATCAAGTCGCAATTGGTTTTAGTTTTGCATCACGGATTGGTTGAGAGGTTCGTGCAAGTACGTATTTTGATTCAATCACAGGGTAGACCAAAACCAGAGCAATCTCGTAGTTACTTTCGGCAGTTAATTGAAAACCGCTCCAAGTCTTACTTCACGGGGTTGTTCTGCTTGCTATTGCAACTGGCGAATGTGAGGTTGACTCCCATCCCCACGGCTAAAGAGTACAAGACCTGCGCAGCAGCGTCTATCCACACCTAGAAAAGGTAAAAGCACCCTTTCGCTAAGTTGATGGATAACATGAATGTCATGCGTATTGATTCCAGTAGCAGAACATAGCGACAGAAAAGAAACGCCGTTAAATTATCATTCTAATGAGCGTGCATGCGCGCTTGTGTCGACCCTACCGACATATAAATAATATGGGCTGGGAAAAGATGAATTGAATAAAGCGACTGAATTATTAAGTAGCTGAGACTCTGATGAAGTCTAACTCAGCAAACAGATTTCACTATTTTATCTAAGTCGTAAAACGCACTTTAAACTGTCTCGTGCTGAAATGAAGGAATGTGATGAGGTTTTAAACTCTATAGATCGTTTTCACTCACGTTACCAGCAGCATATACTGATTTGCTGAATCAATAGGAAACATTTGCATGAAAATAAAGTCAGTTTCCCCGACGATATTTTTTGGTGAACCAATATGGCTGCCGTTTCTTTGTGTAGGTACACCAACCAATATGGCCGCCACGACGTCATGTGATCTGTGGGTGGTTTACAAGTTACGTCATGTCCGCCATTGTTCTCTGTGAGTCTTTGTCCCTAGAGATTGGTTGCAAGATAACGAATGTCCCATTCCAAGTTTGCTTATTGCTACACTTTTTTAAACGGCAATTATATTACCTTCGGATCTGCGAGTCGTTCCCACGAGGGCACGAGGTAGAATATAAGTCCATCTTTTGCCCCTGGTAAAGTCACTCCTCGGATGAACAGGATGATCAAGACAAAGTACGGTGCTGTTGCTGTCACGTACACAACCTATGGACAATCATAAGTAGTGTGTAAGTTTGGCGCAGTTCGAACTACAAACTTACCATGATCACGTGCCCTCAGGAATCCGATCTATATCTGATCTCATTGATCTGGAGGATTGTCGGATCACAGACTTTACGTATTCCTTCGACACAGGATCCGGAATTAAGAGTGTATTTCCTTCGCATTTCTCGTTTAGAGTCGACAGCATTCAAGGTATTACACGTCAAAAATATCGCAATCTAGCCCCGTTTTCTGTCCGCATGGATCGACCTCAATGAATTACAGAAAGTTGAAGTGGTCTGCACAAAACACATACGGTTTTCCCACGGACTTGCCATAAAATGACTTTCCTCGAAACATTGACGGCGGGATTGATGGAGCCAGTACAGTTCTTTACTGTTTCTTCTTTGAAAACTGAAAATTAATAAGGCAACTAATTTTTCGCTATTTATAGGTAAGGACTATTTGCGGTTTTAGTAGCAATTATTTCATCCCTGCTCTCAAAACCGCGTTCCTTTTGGCGCACAACGATCCGAGAGATTGTGATCGAGATCACCTAATAGTAAAGCACCTCCAGTATATATCTGCGATCTTTCATAAGGTCACATAATCACCTTTCCCATCGTTCGCACTCCTTTCAATACGCAGAAGTAAACTAGTACCCAGGCCACCGACAAGCTGATTGTGATGGGTATGTTCAGAGGGCCTGGTTCCTCAATCCCGCTAGACATCTTTAGAACTTGCTTTCTGATAAATAAAAGGTTTATTGATGCATTGAGAGTTCTTTAAGATATAAGTGCGCGGGTAGAAGATCTAGGAATTAACTTTGAAAGATGAATCGAATAGCAAAAATTAGCCATTTGTTTCTTTCATTATGGAATGTGTCGATGCGTGGACTTCCTAGAAGACGTTAAGCTAAGAATAGATGAAACCTAAACATATTTCAGGAAAGTGAAAGACTTTTGTCGGATGAAAGCGCATTTAGAAAAGCTGTTATGTTGCCTATGAGCAAATGAAGCCATACTTTACTTCCAGAAAATACTTCTATTTTGCGTTCGACGCAAAACGAACGAATATGTTATGCGTTCATTTTGGCACGTAAAAGCAATCTAATCAGTCGGCCCTGCCAGACTGAGAGGTTTCCGTTGTACGGTACCTTCAGTGTTTCTTATCCAGGTATACAGGACCATACAGTATTTTATCCAATTATTGCCAAATGTGAGATATTTTATACAAGAAGACAATTTATAGCTTTGAGAAATCTGGTCATATTGATAGCTTGAGGTTGCCTCGACCACATCCCACTCCCGAGGCTGCAACTCTATGAAGCAGAGAAATACTGCATGAATGCGTACTGGAGAGATAAAGAGATCGTGGGCATTTTCGCGCTGTTTGAGATCAAGAAACCGACTTACACAAGGAATTCTCTGCTGGAAGACGACCCAGTCGCGTTGGTGCTTGAAGCATTGAAGTCGACGTAACAGTCGGGTGAGTTCCATTGGTGATGACAACCTACCCAAGGAATGTCTTGCTTAAAACCTTGGAAAAAGTAGAACAGCGACCACGCCATGATCACGTTATCGTAGACTGAAACCAGGAATGAAACTGCGATACTGGAAAAACCGATTCCTGAGAAGAGAGAGTTAAAAGCTCAATGACAGAGTGCGAGAAAAGAATAAAAGAGTGTTGTGTGACAACTTCAAATGCTTGTTTGCAGCCACGTGATGAGACGGCCATGTTGGTGTACAATACAATAGAAAACCACCTCTCAAGTTTTGCATGATAATATAATAGAATTCCCACACGACCTTTTACTGTATTGTTCTGTACACCGACATGGCGGTCGTGACCTCGGATGCAAACCATCAATAGCTAATAAAAGAGAATACAGAGTACAATGTATGTCAAGGTTTGTGT
>BLFK01000742.1:620348-640008 GCA_014634185.1 Astreopora myriophthalma
GGGGGGGGGGGGGGGGGGGCATGGGGGCTGGAGCTCCCCAGCCAACCCCGTGAACGGAAGATTTTAAGCAATAAAACCACCGAATATCGTTGATAGCTTCTTTAGGGAGTTGATATGGAAGCAATATACAAAAGGTATGAAGATTTATACGATGAACTTGAACTTCCAATACAAAGACAGAGTTAACAGTGAGAGTAGAGGGTGAATTTAAACTAGTGTTCCAAATCAAATGATTCCACATTAGTTTAACTAACATTGTCTCACACCTTAATCGACACAAGCCTCATAAAAGGTGTTATGCGATAACACATGTTCATAAAGAAAGAGTAAGATCAAACTTTACAACAACAAAAAATATCATGTTAGTGTTTAGGAAAACAAACAGTGAAGTATCCGTCCATGGAGCGCAGTTAATTTTATTGTCTGTCCGTTAACTCGAAAACACTGCTTAATTAATTCTATTCTCAAAAATCAATGGGTTACAGTTTTTGGTGGGTTCGAGCGGAAAACGTCTCTCTAAAGTTGTTCAAAGTTTAATTTCAGTCTTCAGGGAAGCCCTCGTCAAAAAGAATATTCTTTAAGTGAATATTGCAAAAGTTTGAAGGAATGAAGATTTAGTATTATCCTTCGTCAATTTTAAGACAGGCAATGTATTTATAAGGCAAACAAACTTATCGGTTTAAGTCTAGTGCCCGGTTGCTTACGGAGGCTTTCTGTCTCATGGCTTTTCCGAAATTGGATAACTCTTTGGAAAAACAATGAGGCCTAACCAATTCATTAACCTATTAACAAGGCTGACCAAAAATATGTTGCAACTTGTTCCCTCGTTATCTATATTTGTTCATTTGCGACTTAAGCGTGTACAACAGTTTCTTTCACTAGAGTTTGAATTCACGATTTTCAAAGGATAATCAATTAATGATGTGAAACATGTTTTGCAAGATTTTGCTAAGATTTCTAATTATTAGAAGATAGGGTATAGAACATTATATTATAACCCATTTTTGGGTATTTATGCAAGCAGTAGAGGCAGCCCGGTACGAGTTTCTCGTTTCATGCAGAAATAAGCTATACCTTGGAGAAAAGGCAGACAATTAAGAATCAATTTTCGGACATACAATTTGCAATCGGTCAGAGAAACTCCCTGTGTACTTGCGATTCTATTCATGCAACTGCTTTGCCTGTTTGAACAAGAGCTGGCATAATCAACAAAATAACCGCGCGTGATCACTGAACTACTCAATTATGAAGTTGTTTCTTACCTGAAGGCGTCTTTTGTGTTAAGAGTAAATGTAGGAAAGAAGCTCCGCAAATATTAAGCACGCGTCTTGCGGCAGTGACCTATGGCCGGCCGAACCATTGGATTTTGTGCGTGATGAGAGATGGTCGCGATATTTGTTAGCCTCTCACGCGGTCGGAAATGGGAGTTGAGTTACCCCCTAATACGACTCCTCTCAGCCTAGATATTCGTCGGCATGGGAAGTACTGGCCTCACATAATAAAAACAAGAAACAAACGGGTCTTTCTGCAGGTACCGGAAAGCTTTGTAGTTTTGGTAACTTGGGAATAGTCTTTATTTGGAGTTGTTTTGTTTCCTGTCTTTTATTTCTTTTGTTTTACGTAAGCTTACGTAATCTGTGCTCCGGTACTCACAGAAGCTGCCAAACAAACTGTATCACGCGAGGTCAGCCGGCATTCTCAGCGTGCCGCAGTTCCATGTTTTTCTTGGGGCTAAGCACCTTCTTCCCAGTGCGACCTTTTTTTAAACAAAGTTGAGCCCATCATTCGGCCATTAAATCCACGTGCTTGCGTACTGGAGTACCCGGACATTTGCGCACCCGTCGACCAAATGCCTAAACGAAAGAAAACAGATCCAAGTGGCGCAGGTACCTCTGGACATTCTACTTGAGCGTTGTACCATGACGATGTATCCCAAGATTTTGTCCCGCGGAGACTGTCCTTCGCCGCTGTCGGATACGTGTCCATGACAGCCAATAGACCTATTTCGATATTTTAAAATTCAACTTAAAACAATAAACACGACTGCGAGGCTCCGGGGAATAAAGCAAGGATTTGTATGAATTTTTTCCCCAGAGCCTCGAGACGGTTCCTTTTGTCTAAGAGTGAATATCAGTATATCGAAATTGGCCTATTCTGTGCTCGACAAGACAATAAGGGAGAGAAATGTCGCGGCCCCGTATTGTGACATCTCTTCCTTACTCCAGTTTCCCTCTACTTCGCCTAAGACTTCTAGTGATACATTTTTCAGAATGTAGTCATTGTCCTTCATATGGTAATCCAATCCATAGGGTAGTTTTTGTGCAAGCACATGGGCATATGCTAAAAATGCGGACAACCCGAAATCTCCTGTTCACCCTTAACGGTTGTCGGACATTTTTCTTCGGCCAGTTTAAACACCTTCAAGACACTTTCGTATTGGAAAAATTGACACTACAACTGTATCACGTATTAGCAATGTTATGGTACCATATGATACACCAATTATTTCTGAACAAGATGCGGTAATCATTGTGACGTAATAAGTCACAGTGGAAACAGCAAAGCCCTAAAAAAAACACCCTACATTTTGGCTTTTGTTGTTCGTATCTCAAAACTTAACTCGGAGATCCCTTTTTTTTTATCTCTGGAAAGTAATCAGCAAACCAAGATGAAACTTTTTGCAAAGTTTAAAAAATTCTGTGAAGCGGATTCAGAGCCACCTTAATTCTTTTTATTGTTTAAAGGTGGCTACGAATCTGCTCTAAATATATATTTTTTAAACTTTGGAGAGAGTTTGATTTTGGCCAGCTGATTACTTTCCAGCAATAAAAAAAGGGGGCCACCGAGTTCGTTTATACGATATGATCAACTAGAGCCAAAACATATAGGGTGTTTTTGCAGGGCTTTCCCGTTGCCATGGTAACTTACTACGTCACAATAACGACCGCATCTTGTTAAGCAATGATTGGCGTTTATTGTGGTACCATGACAATGGTGTCATACAGCGTTGCATCGACGAAAGAGAATTCGCACACAAATGACTTTTTATTGATGTGAAAAGTAAAACCGATATTCATCGCAAAGCTTTCTCACTTAGACTCGCCTTGAAAAAGGGGATGGCGTGACTGAACTCGGAAATGGACTATTGGTTCGTGTGAAAGGTGCATGGAAATCATAGAAGGGAAATAAAAATCCATTCAAATGACAAACAATTTTAAACATTTATTGAGTGACCCCTCGACTCCTTCATAATTTGGTTTCTTTAAGTCAAGGAACAAGGGGTACGTGTAAATTGTGAGATTTGTCCACTGGAGTAACAAGCAACGGAGCAAATTTGCTTCGCAAGCTTTTGAACGGTAATAGTTCGGCTTCCATCCTCGATGAAGGAACCTGTGGAACACATCGACAACTGACACGGATGACCAAAAACAAAGAAATGAAAAGAGATAAAACAACAAACTGAAGATTACAACAGATAAGAAAACAAAGGGTGCATTCTTTTGGGAAGATTCCGGAATAGGACAACAAGGAGGAATGCCTCCCTGTTCTTTTGGTATTCCGTTTTCGGAATGAACGGAACAGTATTCTGTTTTATATTCTGCCCTCGACAGTAAAATGAACGGAATGAACAGAACACAGTTTACTCAAAATACACAGAATAAGTGTTCTTTTGGAGAGACTTTGGCGCGAAAGTCGTGCGCTGCCGGCGAAATGTCAGTCTTAGTCGTGTCCAGACTGTTCCGAGCGTTAGTTTTCAGGTCACCTCTACAATAACTATTCCGTTTTCGGAATACGCGTTCTTTCGGCCGAAAACCTTCCAGTAGTTATTCCGTCAATCCTAAACCAAAATAAGAATAAACTGAATACTCCCAAAAGAATGTAGCCAAGGAAAAACTTGCCAGGTTCCTACACCGAGGTAAGCTCACTACTTTTGCCGACACTGTGAGAGCTCACTAAACACTTGGCATGGCTCTTCAATTGATATTACTTGGCACCAGTCTCCTGTCCCTCAAACAGCCCATATTTGGCTTCTACTTCTGACCACGTGACTTTACCACGGACTAGGTTGCTGACTAAAGATGGCAATTCGTCAATCTAAAGGAGGAAAACAGAGGCACCACATTCGACTCGTTGAACCTTTCGCGACCAAATTACTAGGACAACAAAAGTCATTGCGTCTGTAAAAAGTTAGAAACAAGTGCAGTTTTCTTGGAGTACCGATGTTCCCGCGCCATCGTTCTAGCTCGAGTGACAAGCGTTTCAAGGGCTGAACAAGACTTTTTCTTAAGTTGGCTAACGAACTGTGCGCTAGAAAACTGGTACGTGAATTTTTAAGGAGATATCAAAACCTCAAGACTTCCAGTCTGGAATGTTACCTGCCTCCTCACCACCCTCGGAGCGGACCCAGGGGCAGATGGTCGGGGCAAGAGAAAGTCTAAACGGGCGGGAAAAAAAAAGTGGCAACCAGGAAAAGTCAAGAAAGTTGAGGAGCCCACATGGACACAATTTTATCAGATCAGTTACAAACGGTCTGAGTGGTTCTGGCTGGGTCTCCGAGGATGGCTTTTCACCCTTGTACGTTTTCTACCTAATACAATAAAGAAGCAAAATCTTTCACAAAGAGTTTACTAAGCCATTTATCGTCCCAAACACTTTTCGTTACAGCCAAGCGCGGTGCGCAGTCTATCTTTCTGGCAACACTGAACAGGAACGAAATTTATTACCTCTGCTCGTATCTGTCGAGTGGAGTTCCTTTCTCTCAGTGTAGCGCTGTGTGGTTCTTTGTTCACAGTATCAAAGTCCACTGTGATACCAAATGGGATGGCGATCTCATCGGTCCGTGCGTAACGCCGACCGATCGACCCACTGGAGTCGTCCACTTTGTGCGAAATATCCAGTTCTGTCAGGGACTCGGCTATTAGTGACGAAAAACGAAAGGGAAGTTACTTGTACAAAAGGAGAGCTGAGGCTGATACGATAAATAGCCACACAGCCAAAGATGAACGGAACTCTAAATTTCGCTCAAGGAATAGTTTTAAACGGCTAGGAGCCTTGCAACGTCCGCTTCAATGGGATGTTATTCTACCACAACAGAAACAGGTAAAGTGGTAAAGGCTTTTAAGCCAAATTGGTCGTCATTTTCGTTTAATCAGTTCACTTGTACTGTTGGTTCTAACTCTAGGGAGCTGAGCCGGTGCCAAAATTCACCGTCTTCTGCTTACATTTATCAAACATCAATTTGGTCATTTTATGCTCTGGTCACGAAGAAAACGATAAAGAAAACAATTACAGAATGTAAGACATTTGCGTGACATGGTGTTGCTTTTTTTGTCTACCGTTGTGTTCTTTTGCCACCAATGTGTTCCTGGAAAGTCCATACCCCATTTATTGAAACAACAACTACCATGGAATAACACTGACAAAAACAATCCCAACTTTGAGGGGTTGCACTTACACAACTTCTTGACATATTGGCCAAACTCCTTGTTCTTACTGAGCGGCAGCACAGAGCACTTGACAGGCGCAACAGCAGGAGGCAGGGAAAGCCACTGATGACAAAAACAGACAACCTCATAAGCTACCAAAAACCTCATAAGCTACCGAAGGGCGCGGTCATAGTTTGTACCAGTGCGTTCGAAAAAAAAAACAGTACTTAAATTCACTTCCTCCATGGCACTATAGGCCCTGCTCTGCACCTACCGTTCACGTGTCTTTCGGAAAAGAAGACCGACCGACGAGCATGGCATCAGTCAGCGCTTCATAGGGAGCTTAGCAACAAGGACGGCAACGATAAGACCTGCCTGTGGGCCGTGGTAGATAGCACGGCGCTCTTTACGGCTAGATATGACTATCATACTCTTAGCGTTGGGGTACCAGCAACAAGAGTAAACAATTACCGTCCTTTGCTCATCCCCTTCACGAATTTGAAAGTTGTGTTCAAGGACAGCGTACATGATTCTTCCCACTCCAAAGGACGGCTCGATCACGTGAGGTTCCACATCGCGAACTAAAAGCGCAAAAAATAAATTCAACAAAGGCCTAAATCCACCACTAAGCCTTTAATTAACATTCAGGTTACGAATATTGTTCGCGATGAAAAACCTTTGGTTTATTCTTTTGTCCACGCCTTTCCAAAATCATTTCAAATTCCTCACAAAATTAAAAGACTGCACCTCAGCGAATATCTCCCGTCTGACAAATGACTTAAGGCACCTGACAGTCACATGGCTTTGGAAGTCAGTGACAGGAGATGAGAACAGTTCGATGGTGTCAGATCGAAACAACTTATAGCATGCTCAATACACCGTATTGAAAAATGGCGTCCACTTTATTATTCTTTTTTCTTTATGTAAATTAAAGGTCCAAGCCTAATTTTAAAGGGAAAATACTTTTCAAGTTAGTACATGTTCACCAGTTTGGTAGGCTAATTTTCATACATGCAAAACAATATTTTAGTGCCTGCCATTTATGAATACGATGTGCTATCGCGCAATTTTCAGCGGATTCCAACTCGGGCCAGCCCTTGAGGCCTCAGCCCGAATAATTGGTATCGTGAAAAATGTGAACTGGAAATTCGTATGGTTTGCAATCAGCCGTTAATTAAACCTCCATTGCAAAACAAGTCCAAGAGCAAAACTTTCGGTTCATTCTTTGCACTTAGATTCGTTTTGAAAAAGACGTTGACTGGCCCATCGAAACGACTCTCGTCACTTACCGTGAACCTCTTTCTGGTATCGCTTGATTTCCCGAATCATGGACTTCTCAATGTTGAACTCTTTAGAATCTACATTTATGGTCACCTCGCTGGGGAAGATTGAAGAAAGATTCGTAGTTAAGGGGGATGAGTCGCGCTATTTCGATCTCACCGCAGGAGACCATAACCAGGGGAGTTCAACTCCCATTTTATGTAACGGCGTACAGACCGAGCTATTTTTAGACGGGTTTCACATTACATTTCCTGCGAAAAGTCCAGCTCTGTTCTGCATGTAAGGTTAGTCTTGACCCTAAGGGTAATGGTGAATTATGCACGGCTTATGATGGGATAGCGAGGCTTTTGTAGGAGTCTGACTTCGCGGCACAATCAATCTAAAAATAGCTCGGTCAATGAAAACGCCGTGACACCATCGGGGTCACTACTACAAGGTGTCTTCAAATCAGAAGAGAAAAAAAAAATAATGAAGCAGTTTGTTTACTCAATATAGCTACGCCGCGGCTTGTATAACGCATGAACTGCACCATTTAAAGTGAGTGACTGAGGCTTAGACATGATTTTACCATACCAGGGATGGCCCGACTTCACGCTTGTGCAGCACGATTTTCCATCCTGCATAAGCCGCAGACAAGCCGCGATGCCAGTGTTTATACGAGCGATTTCGCCCCTTAAATAAACCGCGGCTTATGCGAGACTAGCTCAAACCCTCGGATAACGCGGCTTGTGTAACTTTCGGCTTATCGAGGTCGCGAATTCGAAAAATGTGCCATTTATACGGGCAGTTTGTGTTTTACGTAAGCGGCGGATTACTTTTCTCGTATGAAATGCACTAAAAATGTGACTGCTGTGAGGCAGTAGTTACGGTTTTCTGTTAACACACAGTAGAGCCCTGTCGGTTACAACCAGTAGCTAGGTTGCATGCAAAGTATTGCCTGTGAGAACCTTTTCCTGCACATGCACTCACCCGTTTTCACTGAATTTGTCCTCAAACTCTTTGACACTTTCCTTGTCCATTTGTGCCAAATAATCCATGACAATTTTGCCTTCCTTTTTAAACGCCTTACCAATTGCGGGTTTCTCCGGAACAATTTCCACCACGTCGATCATTTCCTTCACATTGTTAGTCAAGGTGGAAAGTTAAAATGAAATGAAACGTCATTTTCTCTGAGTTATAAAGGCAATGAGCTCGTCTACCAATTCAACCACGAATAACACATTCTTAAATAGAACTCCACAGAAAACTTTCATAGCAGTTTTCAATGGAGTGTCGGGCGAAAGCAATTTTGCGGTTCTTTAAGTTTTGCATTGCTACACTCAATGATTGGCCAAAAAATCCCGCGCTACGATCTCTGCCAATCAAAACAAAAATCAAAACTAACAGTGACTTGCTCGCCAACGTTTTCCCGCGCTTTTCGCCGGCTTCGAAATCTGATTGGTTAGCAGCTTCAACTGTTTGCGTCTCAAGGGAACACTAATGGCTGTTTTTCACCACCGACTGAGTGTAGTGAAATCAAGAGGTGACTATGACCGCGGTAGCTTTAGTGAAAATCAAATATCGGCGAGAGTCGTAAGCAATTTTTCGGATTGTGCTTGACGTTAGACTACGTCACCTACGATCAAGTGGAAACTACTGTGACAGTGTACGAGTTGCAAGCAAAAGAACGACAATAAACCAATCACAATACAAATATACACAATCTTTTTTTGGTTTGAGTGGGTTGAAAGCGCTCTTGGGATCCCTACTTCGACCGATTCCGAAAAAGACTCGGATTCCGATTCCGATTCCGACCACGACTCGGATTCCGATGTCGATTGCGACTGTCAGTTGACAAAGGATACAGGTTGAGGCAGGTCAACTTGCGCCACTAATTTCTCGCCAGCTGCTTTTGTGTGCACGGACAGGTCATAGCAGGCTCTGTCAGCACATCCCACACACTCAATCCAACCCTGCATGAAAGAAACAGAAATAAAAACAGCATTCATTTTACTGAATATTTGGCAAAGAACACGAGGTGATTTCTTGATTAATTAAAATTCACTGACTCTACAATTTCAGGTATTCCGAAGTAATCGCTAACTTACACGGCATATTATCCACGCAATGCTAGCTCTAGCTACGAGAACGCTAAACCATAACGGAGATCTTTGGTTCACCGTGTAAAAAGAGTAAAATTATTCGAACTGGACTTGAAATTTTCAAGGCCTTCAGGCGTTTCCTTTTATGCCGAACACCTTCTCATGGAACACAGACCGTGTATACGGAAGCCATCTTTTTGACTCCGTGACAATGCGGAGCGTGGCATACATTTGAAAACTGTTTGCCGTTCAAGAGGCTCGAGGAAAACAGAAGTCTGTACAGGAAAATTCAATCCCCGCAACGAGTGTTGAGTCCTCAAACAGGCATCAGAATTTTGCGCGCGCGTGCTTCCTTTCTTGTTAGGCTATCCAAGAAAATCGTTTGCACTAACTATGCCGGTTTTTGCACCATAAGCATGGGAGACAGACTCAGACGCAGCAGTTTCGTACCCGATCCAATGACGACCTCTCCAACTGCCTTTAAGGCGGCGGACAACTGAATGTGAAACGTGTACGCATACCCATGCCATACGCACGTCATTCACTTGTAAAAAAGAAACAAGCAAGCTCACGCACACGAAAACGACAATGCGTGTGTAGTAGTATTTTTCGTACGCGTATGCTCATCTGTCAAGTGTGAACAAAGGAGGGGAAAAAAGCCACTCACGTAGGAGGTGAGGAGCTCCGCGTCCCAGCAGTCACATGCGTAGTGCGCCATCTCATTAAACATGTGCTGTCTAAAGCGGATCTTCTTCGGGTCGGTCCCAACCTTCAGCAGGAACAGATACACGCGGCCAAGAAAGTATCCCATGGTCTGGGAACTAACGATTTTCTGCCGATTGAAATAAATGTCAGAAGCTGTGTAATTAATTTTACAATATAGCGCGATTCCGTTTATTGCGCGTTGCTTTGGGTGGTAAAGGGCGCACGGTCGGCTTCAACAACAACAACAACAACGTTTATTACATACAATACTAGTTACAGTGAAAAATTTGTCCACCCAAATTTAGCAAGGCTAATCGAGTTGGGTGGAGCAAAAATAAAATAGTTAATTAATATATTTACAATGACAAAGATTACGAAAGGACAATTATTTTTTAAGACAAGAGCAACTGAAAGTTTCTATGATAAAGATGTGGAATACTACAGTAAAATACAGATTGAGATTCTAGTTTCCATTTATACCAGCCCCATAATTGATGTCCAGTGCACCTAACGCTACTTCTTTGCCATATCTTTAAAACGACTTGAATTTCCTGAAATACTTTGAAGCGCCTGAGAAAGTCATCTCATATCATGACATTTCCTATATTCTCCATCACACTTCCTAAAATACGATCCCAATGCCATTTTCCAGTTCTTTATTAATTCAGCTTTTACTTCTTTCCTTAGGTGGGATATTACACAAAGCTCTTCGGTTGTTTATTTTATGTTCTTGTTTTGTTTGCTTTGTTTTCGAAATGTCATGCTTGTAATGGGTACATAATGGGCAGCATTAATTGTGGTATTCTTTTTATAAGGCCTATGGCTGCTAATGGGTAAGCATTCGATAGCATCGGGTGAAACCAGATGAGTGACCAGCGCTGAGAGTGAAAAGAATTGGTTTTGGAGGGTTCTCACTCTCGCGGGCGCAGAAATCTGGTTCCACGCGATATTACCTAGCGCGGTTAGCATTACATCCCATCCCCCACAGCCCTTTTTCATTTCACTTGAAATTACATGAAGTAACTATCACAACAATTGCAACCGAAAGCTAACCGTTTCCCAATCAGTGCTTAGACCTAAATTAAAATACTGTAGTTCAGCGCTAGACCCCGCAACACTGTTCCTTGCTGAACTAAAGCTCTGTTCTCTCAATTCTGTATCTCATGCCAAGCATTTTTCTTCTTCTACATCAGTTCCATAAGGATGGTCTCATAAGGGTGGGGAGTATTACATCGTGTAAACGCCAGAAAGTGTCCTGAGGGGACATGGCGGACGGGATCTATTGCCAAGCTTACAGCTGGTATTCACTCACGAAATCAACGGCCGTATTTTTAAACCGCACTTGAGTTTAATTCGCTTTTCATTGTTCAAGGACACAAACACGGCCTTCGCGACGTCATGTGAAAATGCCCTTTTGTTTAAAACTCAGTGATACCGAAAAGACGCTGACGTTTTAACATACGATTGACCGCTGACCTGATTGACTGCATCCTTTAGCGCAATATTGACCGCTGGTTTGCCTTCGATCTGGTATTCGGAAGGATAGAGTGTTACTTTCTGTGAACACACGTTTTGAAATTTGGGATGGCTCTTGTCGGTTGGATCAACAAAGTGCTCGATTTCAGCCAGTGTAAATTCTCTGCATAACAAGAAAATAAATCGAAGAAAAAAAACAACTAAATTTTTCTACCGGATGCATGAGGGTTTTGCAATCTTAGAGAGGCTAGCGCTTTAAGGTGCCATGCTGCATTTACTTCTTCAGTTACGAGGGCAAATTTCTTTCCCAAAATAAACACAAGTAGGATCCTTTTCGTCTTGCACTTGGCTCGTCTCGTCACGTTAATTGAATTACACATTTGGGACATCTTCAAGTTCCAAGCAACAAATGCTTTTTCAAGGAACTCCAAGACCCTTAAATTCGAATTTCAGATTCAAGGACCCTCAAAGCCAGGTCCGAACTATGGCCTTGATTAGCCTACGAGCAGACTCTGAGGTGGGGTCGTTCTACCACCCCACCTTAGTCCTTTCCCAGCCCCTCCGAAAGCCTGCTCGCAGGCTAGGCCTGGATGGATCGGCAGTATATTTTAAATAATTTATTCGCCGCCATTTATGAATTCGGTCTATGTATATTCCCTTTTAGGGCAATTCCCAAATACAAGCCCTCAGTAGGCTTTTTAGCATTTCAAATTTGTGGGGCTTATATTCGGAGGAGCTTTTTTTCGGGTTTTTACGGTTTGCCATTTGGGCCATTTACCTTACTCTCAGAAGCCCCGCGCGTGGTGAGATCTCATTTCTAAATGCAGGACCAATCTGGGCAGCAGCAAACGGAAGCCTTCCATTATTGGCCTCTAGCAGACGCTTGAAGTTTACAAAGATCCCTTGTGCTGTTTCTGGTCGCAGATACCTGTACCAACAGATGAACAATATACAACGTTCTTCTGTTCAGAAAAACAAGAACACATGGCCTGTGCAAAAACAGTTAACTATGGTGTAAATGATAATGATAACTAGAGGCATATCCTCGTGAACTGGGGCTTCCTTTTTCCAGAATTCTAAGTATTTTGTGAACTGGTCGAAGGTCTACCGCCAGCGGTGTGTGCATTGGTTTGTAGTTTGAGCGTATTAAACGTCGTATAATTTATGCTTACTTTCAGCGACGACATCTTTGATGGATCGGCCATTGCACAACCATTCATTCACAACCACATATTCTGCACATGTCTTTAAACTTAACGCATGCGCATTAGAAACTCAAATAATATAACCACGTGCTCGATCGTAACAATACATTCTGCGCATGGGCTTAAAATTAACACATCCGCGTTAGAAGCTTGAGGGCGATTTGTGACTGAACGTAAAAAAAAAGAAAAAAAAAACGAATCCCAAATTATAACTCGGCCATTCCCCTGGGGAAGCCCGAGTAATGATATAGGATTTATATAGCACATTTTCTATGTGATATATTCAAATGCACTTTTCAACACTTTGTGGGGGACTTTGCCAGACTGCTTTATGGCGCAGTTCGCAATCTTATGACTGAATAACCAGTAGAATTCACAGGTGCCCCCAAAACAGAATGAGTAAGAGTGACAGATTGCCACACCGGGAACACCATGCTTCACTCTTTTCAAACAGTGTGTGGGATCTTTAACGTCCCACACAGGTGCTGTGAGACGGGACCTATAAGAGTTTATAAATGCAGCCTGCATTAAGCACAGAAAAATGCACAAGATCAAGTCACAATTGGTTTAAATTTGCTTTTGCACCCAATTAACTGAGAATGTGGAGCAATACTTTGCAGCCAATCAGTATGTAGTAATACAAAACCAAAGCAAATATCATTAAATTACTTTCAACTGTCAGTTGAAAACTTATCTTATGCGAGCTCCAACTTACCCACATTTGTCATGAGTTACTGGGAGTCCACTTTACTCTAAGGGATCATTTCATGTACTCACCCAGGAATGAGGCCACTGGGTCCAATCGATGTTGCAAACATCAAATTGAACTCCACAGGTTCTGTAAGGTCATTTCCAGTCATGGATGCCTTGGCATCATACTTGGTGAGAAGGTCACCCAACTCTTTCTTTCCATAGTTGTCAATCTGAAGAAATAACAATTTAAGGAGTTCTGGGTAGAAATTAACTGTGAGATGGAAGGACAGTGATCACTAAAAAAATCAGAACAAATATTAAAGCAAAATAGTGCCAAAAAAGGTTAAAGTAAAGTGAAAGGTGCCTTGCTTGTACATTGAACAGGTTACAGTCAGTTACTGTTATCTCTCTTTGTGACAGAATTTTTCGGGCAGTAATATGTGAAATATTGGTACAATATGCTTTCACACAGAGACAGCTGGAAAGAGAAAGGGAAAGATTTGCTGAAAAATGACAAAATAACTATTAAACAACTATCAACCAAATAAACCAAAAAACACAGTATACTACAAGTTATTGCACTTCTAACAACTTCTCATTGGAAACGAATACATTGTGATCCATATGATCGTGGTGAAAACACTGCAGTACCTACAAGTTATTGTAGGTATGCAGACACCGGACCACACCACTTACTGTTATACAGTTCATTCTTCTTGTCCCTTACAGTATTGTTCACTCAAACCTCACCTGACCAAGAACACTTTCATATTCTTTTCTTTTCTCTTCGTCCAGCTTTTTGTCCGCTAGCAACTTTTCAATATGACCTTCATTAACAAAACAACAGCAGTGACTAATAGAATAATTAACAAGAAGATAAGATATTAAGGTATGAGGAAGAAGGTATCAGGTCATCCATTAGATGTCAAAAGTGCCATGAACTTTTCATTAAGAAAACGTTTTTGCCAATATTATGCAAATTAAATCCAAATTCCTGCACGTGGAATAAGTCGATTCCTCATGCTTTTGATTAAAATAAATGTCAAGTTGAGGCAAGTATAGACAACTGTAAGCTTAATTTTTTTTCTGCTATGAATGAAAGAAGGAAACAAAATTATAATATTCTCATGTCAACTGTCTTCAAAGCTAAGCAGTAATTAAAGACAAATTTTACTCAATTATTGGCCAAAGCTAAAATTGTGCTGTTTGAGAAACACCACAAAGAAATCCATTAACAAGATACACAGTGAAAACCAAAAAAAAATCAATGAATCAACCTTCAAGAAGGTGATCAGCTCTATAGCAATCACCAGTTTTGACATCCTTCACCATATAATCAGCAAATCTGTCTACATGACCAGAAGCTCTGAAACAAAGACAATTACCAATGAATAAAAGTATTTAAAAATATGCATTAGACTTAGTAGTGTTAAGTTTTACTAATATTCCAGACCATTCTTGGCCTCTGGCCAGATTAATAACAATTTGCAAAACTGTAAGTCTATGTTCAGTAAGACTGAAAATGAAGTCAATAACTGGTTCACAACTCATCCATCAACACCTAAAACATTATACGTAACTTCCTCGAAATCAAGAGGTTTCCTTCTAAGGGATGCCAGGCAAATTTAACAAAAGTTTTCTCAGGTCACTTATCCAAAATATCTGACACATTCAGTGGTCAAATAACAATATATATTACAGTATATTGCAGCATGCTACCTCTCCTCGACAGGTCTATGGGTTATAAAGTATTTATTTTAATATTCAAGTTAGAACTGCCACTTTTGAATGTTTGATAAACAACCTACATAGTTACACTCTTTGAACATTACCGGCAAGACATTGTAATTTTTGCCCTTTTTCATGCTTACACTTTGTAAATGGAAGTCTAAACCACACCCTCATTGTTCCTTTCATTAACATGCAGACTCCAGACTTTGAATTCTAATGAATGTTTTCATTTTTAGAGCCGTCAATCGTATTCACAGCAACAGTTGATCGGCCATTGTCATCCATCACTGAAAACACAATGAGTACCACAAGTTGGCTGTTACTCACTTTAGCACCTGGTGCGGTGTTAACAGGGAAGCCCTGATTTCTAACATCTGCTCCTCCAAGACAAAGTGCGACTTCCAAATGCTTAACATGTTGGCCTCCATTGCACAACCAGATGGTCCATAATCATATAAGCCAGCCACACCTGGTATGGAATCATCAGCCACATCAATTTTTATGGTAGTACTGAAAAAGCGCTTTTAAGCCCCTTCCTTCTGCCACCCACAGGGCAAAGCCTTTTCTTTGTTTTTTTTTTTCTTTTAAATTATTGTTCCAGGGCTCCTCAATGACAGAATACTGAAAAGGGGGAAGCCTATGCTCAACCCTCTTTAACCCATTCACCTCTAAGACTGACTTCAGTAATAGATTTTACTCTGGCTAATGGCATCAGCAAGGTACCTCTTAGGGAGCAATGGGTGAAAATGTTTGCACAATACTCCAATACTGTTAACTATATGGCAGGGTCGTAACAAGGTATATGGAATCAGGGATCAAAGGCCAAAAAAAGGGTGGGATCCGGGATCACAGCCCCGGGATCTGGGATCACAACCCCCGGGATCGGGATCAGCGGTGTTTTTCATTGGATCAAGGATCAGGTGTTCTGGATCAACAAAATTTTGCAGGATCAGGGATCAAAATTCTCATCACTTTTGGAACCAGGGATCAAAAATTTGGGTAAAATTAAGGGAACAGCGATGAAAAAATATACCTTGTTACTACCCTGATATGGGCCAGACTTAAGGCAAATAAAGAAACATCCATTTTGATCTGCACATGTATGGAGTTTTTTGAAGCATGGCAATTGAAGGTAAGTTCACTTTTCCCACTTTTATTCTACTGATATGGCATTTAATTATTCTACTATTTTAACATCCTCATCTTCATCATTTGCATCACCTAGGGAGGGTCTATTTCAAAATTTGGCTTTTAACCCTTTCAGCCCCAAGGGGTGCCCCAGTGACGAGTAAAATCGTCTGGCGTTAGACAGTAAAATCTGTAAGTGGCACTACTGGGAGTGAAAGGGTTAAAGGGGAAAGGGATGACTACAAATTAATTTCCATTGCAATACACTGTAATTAATGCTAAAAATTTGGAATTCATTTTCCTTGAGGCAGTTCAACTCTAACAACAAATTAAAATTCAGTGTTAGTGTACTAGCAAAAATCTTATATTTACACTGATCATAAATCAACTGACCTCCATAAATTTCAAAGGCAGGAACAAAGAAGAAGCGTCGTTTCAGCAAGTCCTCTAATTTAGCTCTGTCAAACTTCTCTTCTTTGGGAGCCAGTTCTTTTTCCTAGATTTTAAAAAAAATTCACTAAAATATTATATGAAAATGTCAAAAAAAGGAAAATGCATAATTTCCATGCACTGATTTTAGTGAAAGACCCAAAACTTCATCACATCTTGCAACAGATAATTATCCAGTTACCTTATTTTCTAGAGCCTTTTTCCTGACTTTCAGCTCCTTAATGGCCATTTCAATATCAGGTGGAGGAGCATTTTCAGATTTGAGTTTCTTCACCAAGTCACCCTACAACAAGGATGGCATTTAAAAAAATACACGGAACAAAGTTGGGGTTCCCATCACATGAGTACTACATGTAATAATATTAATGGTCTTAATTTATTATTACCTGGTAATCATATTAATGACTCAGTTTTCAACTATTGAATATAATGAAATATTACAATTAATAGCTCCTAAAACAGGGGCTGCTGTATGATCAGGCAAAACACTGACAACTGGAAGCACAAAAGCACATTAATTGTTATAAAAACCTCCCAATTTCAAACAAGTTTTGGGATTATTAATTTGTCATAGACTGATGCCACGACAATATTGGTCAGAATAAACAAAGAAATAATAAGTTAGTGAGTCAATTTGCCCATAAATAAATCAATCAATCAGTCCATCAATCAAAGAATCAGTTAGACTACTAATATGAATTGCTACAGTCTAGGACATTTCAAAGGACTAAAGAACACCATCTCTACCCACTTTTCAATGAGGGAATTTAAATGGTGTGCATAGCATTGCATACACATTCATCTTTGATATTTGGGGGCAGGGGGGTAATGTCTTTTCTTTCTTTCTCTCCCTCTCTTGTTTAACATTTTTTTTCTTCTTTTGTTTTCTTGTTGATTTTTTTTCAATCATTGATGCTTCAACATGTGATGATTAACCATGTCCAGGAGAATTGTGGATAGTCTGGGTTGGAGAACTGGCATACTTGATATGGTCAAAAAGCAAATATAGATAAATATTATTAATAACAAAGAGATCAGCAAGAAAATGTATCAGCTATCAAAATCAAACAGTTGTGACTACTAATTCGATTTTATTAAAGATATAAAATCACTTTGACCATTAACTTAAAGCTTCTATTTACGGTACTAATTAATTTCACGTAACGGAATAGACAGAAAAACGAAAATTTTCTCGCGATGATGCACGCCTAATAGACAGAGGAAATCATCTCGATTATCTAGTCAATTCACTTCCAGATTGATTAGGAAAATTATAAGGAAAGAGCCCAAAATTTAGCAACAAATATGCCCAATCACCTAATAACTACCTTCTGTGACTGACAGACTCCACTTCCGCTAATATTTCCGAATATGGGAAATTGACCGATTACTGTACAATACTTGCTGCGCCAGTTCATGCTGTTTGGAGGTGCGAGCTATGTATATTGTGTGTTTTAAGAAGCCTAAAGGTGAACGTTACATTCCAAAACAATGTCGCATACCTGTTCTTTGACTGATTTTCGTAAATTGTCCAAGATCCCTGATCCGCTACAATCAGTCATTGTAAGCTTACGTGTCCCAACCAAAAATACTAATTTCAAAGCGTTCGTCAAACTCGTAGGGTAAGATCTATGAAAGGAGGAGATCGTTCTAAAAGTATTTCTTTGGCAGAGGCGTTCCTGGACTAACTGTATGATGCAAAATCTCCTCTTGGAAAAGAAATGTCTGCAGACAAACAATCTATTCATCCAGTGCTTTTTATTACCCGCGAGGACGGACCCCACGAGGAGTTTTGGAACACCGGTGGCACGCGGTTACATCAGCAATTCAAATATCTCACACAAAGTGTCTTTGACCATCGCGTGACTTAGAAAATGTGGCGTGACTTCTTTGTTGGCGCGGAAAAGTGGTCTTCCTTCAGTTGGTTTTCGACAAATCAAAAGGCAAATTATGTACCTTCTTTTTCGTCCATTTTCTTAACAATGGGCAAAAGAAAGGCGTCCTCGTCTACGGCCTCGAAGAGCAAGCGGAAAAAGTTAACTTTGGAACAAGCTGACCAAGCTACCAGTGAAAGGAAACGTACTTCGAGAGAGGTGACCAACTTAGTTGGGAAAATAGCACAAGAATTTCGCAAAAATGCTGATCACAAGCGAAGCCTGCCCATGAAGAAATACATGAGGCACCAGTTCGAGTTCTTTGGTCTCAGCAGCCCAATAAGAAAAAGTGTTGCCAAAGAATTTCTACAGCAAAAGTTGAATTCAGAGGATATCAGAAAGTTTGTTGCTCTTTTGTGGGCCAAACCGGAACGCGAATTCCAATATTTTGCCGTTGATTATCTAGGAAAGCACGTGGATGCCAAGACAGAGTTCGAGGAGAACGTGAAATGCATAGAACATTTGATCACAACGAAGTCTTGGTGGGATACTGTTGATGTTCTAGCGTCCAAGATGGTCGGGCGATTAGTGAAGGAACACCCCATGAAAGGAAAACATCTCATGGAGGAATGGATCGACCACGAAAACATGTGGCTTCGACGGAGTGCGTTGCTGCACCAGCTTTCTTACAAAGACGAAACAGACGAGGAGATGTTGTTTCGATTTTGCGGTAAAAGAGCTCACGAGGAGGAGTTTTTCATCAGAAAAGCGATTGGTTGGGCACTGAGGCAACACGCCTGGAGGTCCAGTGCTAGCGTGAAAAAGTATTTGTTGAAAAACAAGAAAGAGTTGAGTGCGCTTAGCTTTAAAGAGGCCGCAAAGCATTTGAACTTGTAACAGTATCAAATTACATAAGGCAAGGATCAGTCATTTATATCTAGACGGGAGGAGAGTTGGTGAACAAAGGCATAAATTATTTTTTAACATCATGGAAAAAGGGGGAACACAAATTTATGGTCTCCTTAATAAAAGGAATGAAAACTAGAGGGGTAGGGTAAGGAGGTACTTCCTTATAACAGGCTAATGGGGATGTGCCACTGGATGGGGTCGTGTTTTCACAACTAGGTTGACTATAATGGGGTTGCATTCTCAATAGAGTTACTAGAATGGGGGCTGCACATTTTCAGATTTTGGGGCTAAGAAAATTCTAAACGATCTCAGTTAAAAAGTTCAGAAAGTTGTTCATTAAATTTAACAATCAGCTCGCATTACATTCCGTTCTTGAAACCATGACTTAAATATTAACCAGTTACACAATAGCACAAAATCACAGGTCCAGAAGAAAGTCCACCGAAACATCCATGCTATGGCATTTATTTTTCTACTGGATTGTTATTGTCCATCAAAGATAATACAATAATGTGGATCTTCTTTTGCATTAGCAAGCGTAAATAGAAGCATAAATCCAAAGTGACTAAGTTGGGATCGCGAAAATTACATTTTCCCAAAAGTGACTAAGATGCGGTCTATAACTGGCCACAAAATAGACTATAATGGGGCAGGGGCTCGGAGAGGCCAGTGGCACATACCCAGCAGAAATCAACCCAAGT
>BLFK01000742.1:640018-650955 GCA_014634185.1 Astreopora myriophthalma
ATGGCCACCCTCCCATCCCCTCTATAATGATGACTGATCCCCATTACCACTGCATTTTGACCCCTCAGACTAATTTCGATTTCCAGCTCCTGCCCCAAGGACTATCAATAATCCAACCTCACTGTGTGATTATTACCAATGCATTTTACAATACATCACTGCCTCTATTGGCCTTGCCTGCAAAGAAAGTTCCTGTACACACAATTTCCCTATTCTGCCTGCGAGAAAGTTGGGGTGAGAAAATAGGAACGCTTGCTTCGCAGGCTACAGTTACTGTGTTTACCATCGTTAACCCACTGTGAAAAGTGGTGTAAGCAGGCCCTAACCAAAATGTTTGGGCAATAATTTTTTGAACCTGGGGGCTGCTGTGCGGCAATTATCTCATTAAAACTTGAAAATAACAGTCACTTTAAAACAAAAGGATTCAGACATTTTATTAACAGCAAAGCCTTTATTACAACATATCAGCCAGAGTTATTTGCTTATACCAAAAGCTACAAATGACATGGTGAATTCCAGAATATGCAAGGACACTAGCTGGTCTGTAGTTCAATACTGCACACTGCAAAAGCATGGTTTTCATTTTAATCGAATTTCACATCTGGCCTTGGGTTCTCAAATTTGCTAAAATCAGCAATACTATAAAACTGAAAAAATAAAATAAAACACATTAAATGAGACAAGTCACGAGTATGTCAAAATTACCGTAAACACCGGCGTATGGGCCGCACTTACAGATAAGCTAGACCCCAAGTTTGAGAACGCAAATGTAGTGAAAAAATTATTTCAATAAAACAATGTGCGCACTTCGCAACAGAAAAGTGAAAGTGTTCTCCACTTCAATTGTGCATGCAGATGATGTCAGCAAACAACTGCTTCAAGAAAAAAAAGTTCTCCATGAAACCACCGCACTGAAAATATTATTAAAAGATTGTTTCATGCGTCAGCTGTGCATTCATTGAGATATGAAGCACATGGGAAGTTTTGAGAGCACTCAAGAAGCTAAAGTTGCTCTTGGCTGCACCTCAAGCAACTCTTATGCATCTTTCCTGCTCTCCAAGCTTCTTGTGTCCTTGAATCATATCTCAATGAATGTAAGCTGACACATGACCCAGTTGTTAAGTCAAGGAGATGGTCACATTTGAGTGTGTGTGGCCCCAGTTTTGCATGCAGATGCTCTCAGTTCAAAACCCTCTTTGACTACCAACTGGATTTGTCTTTAGTGGCCCTGATTTCAACTCCACCACACTTTGTAAATAACCAACTGCTAGCCTCCTTGATATGAATCATTTCTTTACCTGCTCATTGTTCTCAAGCACATCTGAATATATTCAACCATGTAGAAACTGTGTTGTATAAATGACACATGATACCGTAATTGAAGGGCTCCGGGCAAAAACCTAACGGCAATCGACTTCTGCGCGGTTTTTAGGTCATTTCGCAAAATCGCGGACAATTTCCACAGAATCAACTGCACTAAAATTACCGAGTGAATGTCCCCATGCCATATGCCTAAAATTAGGGCAATGCAATGAAAAGCCTTTCTTTTTTTTAACCTGTGTGTTCATATTTTCTTGCTCTTGTGTCCCCACCCACCCCCCTCCTTTCCCCAGAGCCCAGAAATTTTAGTTTCTTTTCATTCATTATTTAGTTCACAATTCACTAGGGACAGGTAATTCCATGACTTAATTGCCATGTATTGTGCAAAATTTGGCCACAATTTTGAAAAATGACCAAATGCACTAAAAACCTCCTTAGGATGTTTTTACAAAGAGCCCTTCAATTTTAAGCCTTGTGAATGCATAAAAAAGTTTTGCATTGATGCAAGCCACACTTCAGAGCCCACCTTCTTACACTCGTTGTGCTTAATCCTCTGCCATGGATATGGGTTGTTCTTTCTATCCCAGCTGTGAAAAGAAAAAGATCCACACTAGAGAACTGTCATTTCTAAAAAGCAGAACGTGTCTGAGTCTGAATTTATCCCTGTGGTAATAACTGCTGAAAGAATTATAAGTCTAGTGGCAGAACTTTGCTCCATGTTGCACTGCCTTTTACTTAAAGGAAATTACAGGAATTTTCCTGGTATAATTTTGTCATTCCACCATAAAGAAATGCTAAAACCCAGACATATGGGTTGATCCCATGGGTTATGCTAGATTACCAAACTGACTGACGCATGTATTACGCAAAGAAAATATTCCCACGGGTTAAAAGTCTCTTAATGGGCTTTATTCACACGGTGGCCATTTTGAGTCCCAAGCGACTGAAATCCTTTGTTCTGTTCCCCCCTCATTCTCAAACTTGTCAACTCAAGGCTCGGGGTACGAGTACTATTGTTCCTGACCAACATGGCCACTGTTTGAATAAAGCCCATGCTTTGTGTCTTTGTATAAATATGAATTTTATCTTACGAATAACAGCACCAGGACCACCTTTTTGCTCGTGGACCCCAGAACACTATTAAATAGCTTATGGAAGCAGCCCTTCAATTGACAAACTATGACAAGAAATACACACGTGCAGTCAGGATTCTTGAGAGCAAGCCTTGCTACATAACCAGCTGCGCCCACACAGCCAGCACCAACTACAACGAACAGTGGGATCAGCTGTAAGGTAAAACCAAAAAGCTTAGAATGTGGCTGACTTGAGTTGTATTCTGGAAAAACCATAAATATTATTTACCGCTATAAGGACATTAACTTACATTAATAATATAGCAACTTACCTGTAACACAACTCAATGTGTTTTCAAGGATGTATTAAATAATTAAAGAACCTAAAACAGTCTGTAAAATTCAAGGACAAGAGACTTAGCAAACCTTCTGGATTTCAAGTCTATATCATAGTTACAACCATTCCTTTTGCAGGACCCCTCTTTCTCACAGTTTGTCAAAAGATTTGTGATGCAATTCTGCCTTTGCAATTAGATTTAGTCTAATGCAGAAGGTAAAGTCACTTACGAGCCATGAGGGCTGACACAGCTGTTGCTTATCATCGCTTCAGTACCATAAAGTAACAGAGTATTCCTAGCCNNCCCCCCCCCCCCCCCCCCGACCCCGGACCTTCGGCTAGTCCACTGCAGTACACCTGGGTGGGAAAAGACAGCATGGAAAAACACTGTATTTATTACACTGTATTTTATTCACTGTATTTTGTATATCTGGGAAAAAACACTGTATGTGGTGGCAGAGCCAGACCACAAACCATCCTCTCCTTAGTTGAAAATAAGAATCTGCAGTACAACGCAGAACAGGGACCAGATTGTGGCACGTTCAGCTAACAGGTTGCAAACACATCTTACCTGCTATTGATCCCAGACGTAGTCTCAAATAGCTCAAATCCCCCCCTCCCCCAACAGAAACATTGCCCAACCCATAAAATCATGTGTCACACATGTCACACACGCAACAACTGAATTCTTATGATGCATGCCATTTTAATTGGCACGTACTTGTAAGTTTTGGCAGAATGAGATTTTTTGGAAGGTTTGCACTTTTAAAGGTGATTTCTTGAAGTCTTGTTATCTTTGGATTTTGTCTGATAAGTTTGAGTTTGAGTTTGAGCCTTTAAATTCAAGGTAACTTTTTATAAAAGTTACTTTCATTTTGCAGTTTAAACAATTTTGGTCAGATGATGGGCAGCAAATGTTGAACCGATGGCTACCAAAATGTCATATAATCCATCAGCTAGGATGTCTGGGATCAACAGTTACATGTAGCAGAGTGGGATAGACACTTGGGTTAGATGAAGCCAAAATGCAACCATGATTGCCAACCAGGAACAGAATATTTGAGGTCCCAATGGGAAGATGTTCCCAAAAAAAGGAAGTGGGTTGAAGTGTGTGTCAGCCAGAGTCTTACTGACTGCAGAGAAAAAAACATTTTCTTTCGTTCCAGTTTTGGCACACTCGAATTATACAGAAAAGCATGTTTGTATATTAACACAGATCTTTGCTATTGCAATGTGGTCTCCTTCATCAAATGTGACAAACAAAGTACGGCCTGAACACCAACACACATTTCATTGGACAATTTTGTAGTATAAAATGAACGAATGTACATGTGTACTATAACAGAAATCACATTTCTTCTTAAATTCACTCCTTTGTACAATTTATAACACAGTTTTATGATCCAATTTATACAGACCTACAACGGATGATCAATATCTGCCAGTCATAGTTCGACTTGACTGATGTTGCCAACCAAGTCAATACGTAAAACAATTTTTTTGTATTTAAGTAAATATTTAAGTTAATTGAGCTTGTTGGAATAAATTGAAAACAAATTAGCCGAAAAACCTGTAAGGCCTATTTCTCTCTCCAAATAGCCCAACTTTATCAGGAAGGGAAAAAGACCAGCTAGATGCAATTCATCTGACCTTTCTCTAAGCTATTTAAATTTGAAAGCAACGCATAAAGTTTCTTGGATCGTGAAAGCTCGGAAATACGTACATATGAACTTTGAAGCCCAATCATTGAAAAGAAAATCCGACCAGTGATCTTTTTCTTACCTCGGGGTATTTTCTCAAGTAAGCAAAAACCATTTTCTTCTCTAGATGCTAGAAATCTGATTAGAACACTTCGAGACGAGCCGAGGCAAATGTTCTCGAGATGGCGACCGAGTGAAGAGAGAACTTATGAAGGAGCGGTAGCTAAGTTGTTTCGTCATAAATAGCGCACTCATTAAATGTCAGTAAGTAAGAAAACTTCATTTTTTATTAAATTAGAAACATACTGGAAACAGAGACAATTAAGAAAATTTCGTACTTATTAAGTTAACCTCACTAGCTAGTGAATAAGCTTGTACTTACTTTGAACAAGTTACAATACTTGATCATAAATTAACGTTTTTTGTACACTAGATTAAGTTAAGCATTAAGAGAAAAAATGCATCCCTATATAAATTTGTGTAAAAATTACAACTGCACGACATACATAAAAGTGGCACATCCAATCCAGAGGAGTGGCCCAAATCTTTTGGTATAATAAAGGTGCCTCGAAAATGAGAAAAACTGCAAAAGGCCAAACAATTTTTCTTGAGAGCGGGCCCCTAGCTCCCTTACCACTAGCTCTGGATCTGCCAATACATAACATTCATTAACAAGACAATGCAACACACGAGACAAATTTAGAATATGCCAACCATCTGTTTGTTTGGCATTTGAAAACACAGACTCATTTGAAAAGATACAAATAGAAGGTATTTTAAATTATAACAGTACATATATTATTGACAACCTTTAAGCTACATGCAACAATTCCTTGACAATCTCCTACAATAAGTGCACAGTTGTACAAATTTATATTAAATACGCAAACATATATAGACAAAGCATGTACTGATGTTGCAACACAATATGGCAGAAATGGCTAATTGGGCCACGACATATATTATACTACTCTTATAAACATTTACAATCTTAAAGCAGCACTGTCACCAAGGAGCTTTCCAGTTTTTAGTTGAAAACTGAAAAGAAAACAATGTGAGAGCTGTCAATACGAAAAAAAAAATTGCATTTTTTAAAACAGTGCACATGTTGTGGTTTACATTTATCTCTGGTTTCAGAAAATTTTAACCAATTTTACTTTTATTTTCCACTGTCTTGCATTCATTAACATAAGCTAGAACCATGAAAAATAAAAACAAAACCGGATTTTAAAAATTTAAACTAAATCATAAATTCTGGCGGGTCTAAAACACAGGTCACAGGTCACAGGTCACAGGTCACAGGTCAGGTCATTGTTTTACTAATAGTGAAACAACCCTAACCCCTTCCTAATGCTAACCTTAGGCCTAAATGCTACACTAAGAGAATGTTTAGGCCTAAGGTTAGTATTAGTGAAGGTTAAGGGTCGTTTCAGTATTGGTAAAAAACGATAACCTAAGACCTGACCTGTGACCTGTGACCTGTGACCTGTGTTTTAGATCCGGTGCATAAATTCAAACTACAACATCTGTAGACTCTTCAAGCAAATTGGCTAATAAAGTTTCAATTCAACTCCATCCTCCCTGTCCTTAACTACAGACAACACTGATTACCACCATTACAGCTGTAGAGTATATGGTAATGAAAGTACCCTATTATTTTGGGTCTCAACAAATCAAAATACATAGGTCTTTCAAAGAAAATAATAAAATGTTGTGACACTGCCCCATTAATATGATAACCTTAAAGAAAGTCAGACTTCCTGTTTTCTTTTGCTTTGTTCCAGTTAAATTTGTGATAGTTCAGTTCATTAAAAGCCTTATTTAACCAATATTGTTGCGTCTTATTTGATAATAATAACATTGCATATGAACTGAAACATAAGATTCTAAATTATCACAAAATTTTTGATAGATAAAGAATGATCAGAGTGCTTTATTGTTTGATTCATTAATGACTGGTAAGCTATGGTTGTTAAATTTTAAAAAAATTAATAGCATCCCCATAAATCATTGGCAAACCCAAAGGAGGCTTCATTGTGTCTGCAGTTTGATTCCACTTTCAAGGCTTTCAAGGTCTGGCAATTTAGTCTGATTTTTTGTCCAAATTGGGCCTTGTGTTCTCAAGCTTTGAGTAATCAGAGTGACTGTAAAGCTGGTAAAAACAAAAACAAAAACAAAAATGCCATTAATGAATGAAAGGATTATTTGAAAATTGAATCCATTAATCTGACCTTGTCAGAAAAGATACATCACTTTACATTCAAGTGGTTGTGGAGAAGTTAAGGGGCTAAATGAAATAAAATAGAGATGGTCTGGAACTGTAAATGGGGCAAATAAAACTAAAGTTCTACAATAAAAACAGAAATTTAACTCAGTGATTCAAAAGGGCCATATCATAAGCCTATTTATTATAACCACTTAAGATGTCAATGGTCCATTGTAACATAATCCTGTACTCCTTCAATGGTCAGTTCACAAAACTATTTATGTATTCAAATTTTAAATATAATCCCTTTGAGTGGAATCTGTAAGGGTGGGGTACACTTCACCCGGTGCAACTGCAATACCATTGTTGACAATCTAATCCTTACTAATATATGGAATGCCTGTCCCCTGAACTTATTCAACACATATCTGTAGTACATTAGGACAGCGGTGGTCCGCAAATATATCCGGGAACTTAAAAAGTGTGTGCGAGAGTGGGAAAAGTGTAGAGTAGGTACTTTGTGTGCTGGGAGTAAAACATATGTTTTTAAGCCCTTATGGCATGCCTTTGTGGCTTTGCTATACTACAACAGCCCAGTGGTTGGTTATGGTGTTAGTGCCAAATGGCCAGGGTATTAAAATACCATGAAATCTATGGGTCTTAATCAGACCTAACCTGGGGTTACAGCTAACATTGCTTGTTAGAGTTATTTCTATGATTCAGCTTACAAAGAAATCTTTAAAAGTATCGTTTGTTCTCATTTAAAGCTTCGAACATATCTTGTGACAAATGGAACACAAAAGTTTCAATATTTCTGGAAATTCCATCAGAGAGGGTGCATTCAAAATATTTTCCTATAAACATTTTTAAGAAATTTTCCTGCAATTTTTCCTGTTCCCTTCAATTTCAGAAAGGAAATCTCTTGGTTGAACAGAAAGTGCCACAAGCATCCAGCGAAATGGAAGGAAAATGAAAGAGTAAGTTTCAAGAAATTCCAAATTTCCGGGAAAAGGACAACCTCCAGATTTTGGCCAAAATTTTCGAAACAAACTTTTTGAAAAACTCTGCTTGCTAAGTGAAACGTTTTTACTGTGGTTGACAGGTGCATTCAAACCAGTCACTAGCCACTGGGTTACTTTGATGAAAAGTTTGTCTTGAGTCTGGCATATAACAGGTATGTTACCAAAGTTTTGCTTCAGAAATGGTTAGGTTTGCATCTGTCATCATCTGTGGGATTACTGAGTACTTGAAATCTACAGAATTAGCAAATCTCTACCATATTAGGGTATTTTCTCTAATTCTTAGCTCACCTTCACTTGTTCATTAGCTTTGATGTTAAGCCATGGGTGCTGATTATTTCTTCTGTCCCAACTGGCAAAAAAAAAGTGAAACATCTTAAGTACAAGATACAACAAAAAAAAAGTGCGTTTTGATCACCGACCCGGCTGACTGGTTGACTGGGGGGCTGTTTACATGGAGGGAGGAAGAAACTATCACTAGGAAGATCCTGGCGGATCATCCTAGTGCCATATGTTTTCTGTATTCAGTTTACATGTAAAAAGTTGTACATGGCCCTTGGAACTAGGATACTCCTAGCTGAGAGAGCACTAGGAAGATCGTAACAGAATCTAAACTGCATTCACTCGGAAGATCCTAGCACTAGGGACAGAGAACCAGACATGGCGGCTTCTGGCCTTTCAGAAGCTTTTTTAATCAATTTATGAACCATAACTGCAACCAAAATTCATGCTTGTAAACCAAACAGAAAATTGTTTCCCTTTCTAGGATCTTCCTCCCTCCACGTAAACAGCCCCTAATACATGTACCATCAAAACTAAAGCGAAGCGGAACTGCATATCAATGCAGATACATACATGATAACAGTCGCATACTGATAATAAAAGCACTTGACATTCGCCTGACGAATTTGACAGTTGCCAGAAATAGACATCAATTAACATTGCAGTCACGAACGTGCGATTCGGCACGTGGCTTGTAAGACATTGCGATTTCAATAATCCGTTTTACATCGTTAGAAAAGATTTGAAATCGTGAAGTCAACTCCTGCCGAATTATTTCACCGAATTGAATAATGTCAATGGTATAATAAGCTAAGATGGAAGACTTGAAAATCGAAAGGAGGGTTCCACCTGAGTCGCTACTGTAGTGAGGTCGTGTCGACAATCACGCCCTCGTAACAAAGTAACATGACGGTTGTCAGCTGCTGTTTTGCAATCCTTCCTTTCTGAGAAATCAAGGCGGAAAACACCGAAGACATGAAGCTACAGAATAGAAACAGTCCCTTCACCTGTAGAAATGCAGATTTCAGTCTCATCGACAGCGGCAAGCAGGCTTTCGTTTAGTACTTAAATAGTTTTACCTGGCGTCAGGATTTTTCATTGCTTGTCTTATGGTGAAGCCAATACCCGCAGTACAGGCGCTTCCAACGATCACTATTAAGGGAATGACCTGAAATACAGACATAAAAATTAAAATATTATCAACTAAAGCGAGTGATTAATTTACTCCGATCCCAAATGGCAAATCTTAAGAAGGAAACGCCTCCATAACTGAAGTGTTGTTCGATGAGGCGTTAACTAGCCGTTTTAGTCGCTGCACTTGAGGTTAAAGGTTTCCTCCTGGGGAGCATAGAAAATAGTAGCCCTTTTCGGAAAACAAAAAAGTGAAGTCAGATGCTCGAAGAGTGGAATAATCTGTGGCAAACAGATAGCCACGAAAACGAGGATTTGACGGTGATGAAATTCTTTCCAGGGGAATCATACCTTGATCAAAATTCACTAACAAATTAAGCCAACATTTTTTTCCCTTAAAAATTACATTCAGCAAAACTCGAGGAAAAGGTACATTCATCTTTTCTGTTTCGTTATGCGCTTTCCAAATTAATGTCCAAAATACTTCATAGGTCAACAGAACCTGCTGATGATGTCTGCTATTCACTAAAACCAGCTTCGTTATTTAATTTATGGCTGTTTTGGCTCTTTTACAGCTACGTAGGCTTCTCCCAGGACAGCTGATTCTCTGATATTTACCGTCAGACTATTAAAAATTCCGAAAAAATTCCTTTTGGCTTTTCACAACCAGCACGTCCGTACGTTTTCGAAATGTATAAATAGAACCCAAGTAGAACGTTCAGTAAATTTAAATTAACTGATGAACTAAATATAATAAAAAAAATCTTGGTTTCATTTCAAAGCAAGTTGGCACCTCTGAATTTCAATGTTGTTTAGGCAATTGAAATTCGTATTTCCTTGTCAAATATTCTAGTTTTTTGTATTCTAGTTTTTTGGGGTTTTTTTGTATTCTAGTTTTTAGTTGTAGGTTTCATATTTATCAAGAAAAACAAAATAAGAAAAGCAATAGAATAAGCGATGAAAAAATGCCATTTAGCTCTTAAAACAATGCTGCCGTTAATTCCGTTTTGCCATCTCGGAAATAAGTAGAAAAATGACTGCCCGTGTACAACGGCACGACTGTGTGGTGTCAGGACGTTTTCGGAGATTTTGTACCACAAGAAAATTAAAACATAGAACTTACCTCGGGTGCTTTTCTAATAACCGAGAGTACCATTTTCTTGTTGACTAAAACGTCTAAGCTTTGAAACTTCTTGTTTTCTGGTACGACTGTATTCAATCGCGTACTCGCGTTTATAAACGTCTCAACCTTGTCAGCTCTTCAGAAAATTGAAATGTGTTTTCTTTCCTTCTTACCATTTATGTGACACTTTTGACGTCACTTCCTCTGTCGCTGACGCCTTACGTCATTTCGTCATACCCGGAGAAAAGACGTGGAAACGAGGAAGTCACGTACTAAGGCCAGGCTGCTGAGCGAACCAAGATGGCGGTCGTTAGGCTCCTTAGCAGTTTTGGCCGATCGAAGGTTAGTTCGTTGTTTGTTTGGTCATTTTAGTTTCAATATATATATATATTGAATGCCTCGATTTGTGGTAGCATTGTGGAGTATAAACAGATGTATGGCTGAGCGTAATTTAGAAGCACAAATTAACGATCACAATGATGACAGACATATTATAGGCAAATACCCCCTTTTTCAGACCCTACACTGTATACGTAGGAGAGCCGCCTTGCTTTTCAGATCTGACCGCTCTGAAAATCGATCTTTCGGAATTTTTTTTCAAAGAAGCTGGCAAAATTTGGACCCTTCAGAGAGTTTTTTCAAAGGTGCCAACGAAATATCAACGCTTTGGATTTAATTTTTCAAAGGGTGGCGACAAAAAACTGAGGGTTCGGATTTCAGCAATCCTTAGGATGGGGGGGGGGGGG
>BLFK01000742.1:650965-667224 GCA_014634185.1 Astreopora myriophthalma
GGGGGGGGCTGCGGATGAAACATGGAATGAGCCAAAGGAACTTCCACTCCTTAAAAAAGATAACGAAAACTGATAACCTCAAAAAAAAACTAAGACCCCTTCTCAACCGTGGAAACCTGGGAGAATTACCCACTAGTCAGAGATGTCGATTCTGAATGTTGTCTCCATAGAGTGAGTGCTGAGTCTTGTGTGATAGAAAACGATTATATCGCAGGCTTGGCCGTGCAACATCTCTATGAATAGTGCTGGCAATGACTTACCAGTAATTATCATTGATGGGGGCCATAGCAGCCTTCCAGAAGTTTTTGAGGCAGGGTGCCCACAGGGAGTCTGAAGGGGTCAAGCTGGGGTCAATACTAGTGGGTCTCTGTACATTTTCTGAAGTCTTTCACTCGATTTGTTGTGTCAGATGTTCAGATTTGTCTGGCCTTTGACCCAAGACCCAACACTGCAAAGAGCTCCCATGAGAATTACCTGGAGTAGCAAGACTGGTATTGGAAACTTAAGTTACGTTAGGAAGCGGGTGTTTGCGTGATTGCGAGCAGAGTTGCGCTGAAGTGCTCTTTATTTCATCTGAGAAGGATTCAGGCTAGTTGAAAAGTCTCCAATAAGATTTCATCCTAGATCCAGTCAAAATGTGGTAAAATTTTTTAAATATGAGGCATATAGTGCCATTAACCTTTTTGGTTTATGATATGAGGGAGGGAGGCCTTTGACAACTGAAAGGGGTAGGCCAGGATTTTGTGCTATTTTGTTCAATATAATTTTTTGGGACAGGTATGCACCATTCCAGGCATAAGCAGATCCCATGATTCTGCAGTTGCATCCATTTTGCTCATACAAGCAAGACCAAAAATGAGTAAAACATCACCTTTTCCGAAAAGAAACAATCCAATGATAAAGGAAAGGGAAGCTCTTCAAAAGGCGATGCCAGGAATGGCTAAAGCGACCAAGGATAGCAAGCTGGATAGACCCATGTTTATTGACAGTCCAGGTGATTTCAACTGGTCATTTACTGGTATATTTGTGTGCAGCACAATTTTGGTATACTACTATTATTGTTTTGATTCACAAGTGTACTTATACAGATTACAAGTCAGTGTTCTGCTAGATCATTAAAGGGGCTAGGTCACGCAATTTTAGGCAATTTCAGCACTGATCAAATGGTCATAGAATTAACTAAAATATCACAATAATGGCTAAAAACTATAGAACAACTCAAACAAAACACAGGAAAGCCAAGAAGGGTCATGGATGAACAAAACTGGAGAGGATTAAAATGGATTGCATTTGGAAAAAATTGAAAAACGTCGGCCCACCTTTTTTTCAAATTTATATCAGTTTGTATCAAAATGTCATTTACACAGCTGGAAAATCATTCTCAGTTGTTATGTGGCCGTGATTTTGCAAATGAAAGATTCTTGTTCTGCCAATTTGACGTTTAGAGCTCATAATCAACAAAATTAAACAAAATTATCTAAAATAGTGTGACCTAGCCCCTTTAAATACACTCAATTTATTAAGCCACCGATTGACTGACTGACAGACAGACAAACAGACAGACAGACAGACTGTCTTCCTGTCTGCCTGACTGATTGAGTGACTAAGTGACGGACTGACTGACTGCCTACCCTACTGACTGATGGACAAATGGATGGACAGACGGACTCACTGACTGACTGATTGATAGAGTGATATAAATCTTAGTTTCTTGTACCATTCCAGGTATGATATTCAGTGACTATCTTCCAATTAGAAGATTTTTCTTTTTAACCCCAGCGGTAAGTAGGAATTCGGTGATTCCTGGTAAAAGGGGCGATGAGACATCCAATGAACCAAAATACAAATGACTGTACAGTTGTATAAGAAATCGCAGTGGATTCAGGATGAGTATAGAACATCATCAGATGGCTGTGTTCATTGTCACAGGTGATTGACTGTGTTGTAAGGCAAAATACCAGATGACACTGCATGGAATTACAAAAATCTGTCCAAATGAATAATTGCTACTTGAGTGACAAAGTACTTGACTTTCCATGGAGATTCTGTAGAGGTGATCCTTGTGCAACAGCATCTTGAGCATGCACTTGTATTTGGTCTCACAGTGCAATCAATTAGCCTTGATAATGAATGCAACTCCACTGTAAATGATAACACTCAACCTTGATCTGATATAATATGGGGTGTGAATAACAGGGATCCAACTAAGCCGGGGTACAAACCCATTTCTGCAGCCTTGATGTAGGGGCCTTTTTATTTAACAGTAAGACTACAAGTTCAAGTTTTCTGTGAGTCAATAGATAGTCAAAGAGGTGCAACAAGGCCTTGACTATTTGACCCATTGAAAACAAGAATGAGTAGTGTAATTGCTTTAGTAGAAATCCACTCACACACTACCGTCAAATTCCTTTCAATTTTTATTGACTTGAACCTTTAAAGAAGCTGCCATTGTTTTGTTGTTGTTCAAAACACAGGCGTTTTTGCAAGCCAATCAGATTAGAGGATTCATGATAGTATGTGAGTTGTTTTCTACTAATACAAAGTAGACTTGTGCACATTAGCATTTCTATCAATGGATAGATTATAGAGTTGATACATCAAATCTAAACTGATCCTTACATCTCGGTGTTTGCTAAAATCAAGGTTCAGTGACTTGTTGAAAAATGAACAACCAGCCTCTCTTGGAGGGTAGGGAGTCGAAGAGGGCAAACAAACCTACCCCACCCCCACCCCTTCTGGGAAAGCTTGCTCATAGCCTACCAAAAGAGAGAATAGTTGGGCCCCTTAGAGATCAAAACTCTTACCATTGTTATTGTTTTTCTTTAATAATACTGTTGTAGGGTCTAAAGGAAAGGTGGAATGCTTTGAAGAATTGGTTTTGGACGATCTATAGGTAAGGAAAGGTTGCTTAAGAACAATAGAGAACTAGAATGTGATACTGTTAAGAGATCAGGGAGGAGAGGAGCAGGGTTGGCATAGTGGTGAGAGCGCTCGCCTTCCACCAATGTGGCCCAGGTTCGATTCCCGGCCTCGGCGTCATATGTGGGCTGAGTTTGTTGGTTTCTCTACTCTGCTTCGAGAGGTTTTTCTCCGGGTTCTCCGGTTTTCCCCTCTCCACAAAAACCAACATTTGATTTGATTTGTTCTGATTTCAGTTGATTTGTGGTCTCCCCAATTAGTAGAGCACTCGTGCTCGGCTAGATAACCTGAGACTTAAATAAAGTGATTATTATTATTATTATTATTATTATTATTATTATTATTATTATTAGTGTCAGAAAAATGGACATTAATTTTTCGGATCTGTTCAGCTGTTGTGAAGAAGAACATTATCTGGGCCAGCTGTTGAATTAAGCGTGGTTGCCCTTGCAAAAGGTTGCAAAAAGTGTTCTCTGATGTAAACTTGGTTTTATGACGTAGCAAGGAAATCCATAAATCAACCTTTCTCTTTCTTTGCAGAAGATGCGTTAGTAATGTTATAATACAATAATTATTGGTTCACGCATTTAGCTGTGTGTATTCAACGAATAAAAAGCCACAGCCTTGCTCTGTTTGTTATAAAGCACGCAGGAATTTGAAGTTGGAGGTGCTCTCGGCTACACCTCAAGCAACTCTTTCGCTTACCTTGTGCTCTCCAAACTTCCGCATGCATGATAACGATCGTAAGTCGTTGTACGTACACTAACGCATGAACAACGAACTTTTCGCCTTTTTTCCTCTAGTCTTGTCCATGTCAGAAAGCACTGTAAGCCTTTCAAGTTGAAAGAATTCGCTAAAGAAGCCCAAGACCTTTACATTGAAGTGAACAATGCAGTTATGAGGTTTGTGTAAAACCTTACTACTGCGGTTTCATCAGATCTCTGAGAGCAATAATTATTTATGTCATGGTTAAAATATAAGCAGAAGACCCTGGCCTTTGCAACGTAAGCACGCTGGTGTCCTCTTTCCAGAGGAAGAAGCAGCGAAAGTATAACTCTGAAGAATCGTCTCAAATTGACCCCCCAAAAAAACTACCCGAGACTGATAAAGACAGACAAACGAACTCAGCAAGGCAAGTTTTCCCCGAAAGTCTTTCGTAAGCTTGACAATTTTCTCCCATACAAATCCTTAAAGGCGTCGGTCACGGATGTGATGTTTTGCTGCCAAAAACATAGAAATCCTTCCTTATCGCCTTTACTTGTGCCCAAAACATTCGTTTAAATTTAGGAGGATATCAAACGATTTTTTTGCAGGAAGAGTCATCCATAATACGTTTTTGGCCATCTCCTCAAAGATGGGGTACGAAAATTTGAGAAATTTAAGCTAAAGTTTTCAAAGTGCAATCCATTTCCATCCTTGCCATCCGCAACAACAGAAGACAGTAAATCAGCCTCCGGGCAGTGACATGATCTCCAATAAGCAAACTGCATTATTATTTTGGTTTTTCACTGATTCAAAGACATCTTTTAGCATTCTAGAGTAAGACCAAAATAGTGCAGAAGAGCCGCTTTAAAATTCCGTTAACTACGAAACAGCTATCGTGACAGTATCGCGCTTCCGTTACAAAGTCAGATAAACGGTCTTTAATAGAGCTTGGGAAGGCTGTGGATAAACTTGCCAGCGTGCCTTGGTAAAGGTTTCAAGGGGTCGGTAAACTTTCGTACATGTGGGTTCCAGTGTTGTAAAGAAAGGTATATATACTTGCGCAAATGTCTGCTTGAGACTGGTCCATTTTCTTTTTCTTTTCTTTTTTTTTTTTTTAACAGCAAAGACAAGCGCAAACTTCAGGATCTAGCAACAAGCGCGACTTACTTGGTAAGAGTAAAGGTCAGCGTGTACTGAGAGGGGGGGACATGTGGAGTCCAAGTTTTGTGGTAATGAAAGACTCGTGTTAAGTCTCGCGCGCTTTTTACGTCGTCGTTTTCAATCGTCGCTGTTTTCACCTGGCTACACTCAAACGAAGCGTTTTCAAATGATGCGTTCTCAGTTTTCGAAAGTCTCCGTTTTCATTGGCGTTTCGGGTGTATTATTGTGCGCGATTGGCGAAAACGCATCAACAAGCATGCGCTTTCAAACGAAACAGACTTAACGTGGATGGGGCCTTGACCTAACGAAGCAGGCTTAGCGCAGTGTGTTAAGTCCTATTAAAACCTTTAGATTGTCGTGGTATTTAAACCGGTTTAGGACAAGCCATGCTTTGAACACGACTCAGACCTGATGAATATTGTGCTACTTTCTGCGAACGCCGCGCAGTCTTTAACCTCCGATAGACTTCTTCTTTGGGAGCAACATTTTGCAGACAGCTTTTTATGTTCTTTTTTGTTTTCATTTTCATAGTCTCTCAGGAACGAATTCTTCACTCCAGACAAAAATATTCACTGGCGCTTTGTCTCGACAGTTGTAAGGCCTAAAGTTGTACACGTCCGAGCAAACCCCGTTGAGGAAAAGTCCAATGTTTTTGCTCAAATAACTGTCAAGATACATTCGAAACAGGTAATCATGAAGATATTTTGTTTAAGGTGTAATGACTAAATTTATGTTATTTAGTTTCTTAGTTTTATTATCTTATTGCAAAACCTCACAAGCTGCACCGCTTTAATTCACTATTGTGCTAAAAACTGAAAGGCTGTCTGTCTTTCTGTCTGCATGTCTCTCGCGAGGTCTGTTGTCCTAGAGAACAATAAGATAAACAACAAGGAATGCGAATGCGCAGAACGTTTGTAGCTGCTACACAAGCTGCTACTACACATGTGCAATCTTAACCGCCCTCGACACTCCCGACAAAGTTGGTTAGGCTGAGCATGTGCTCGACGGTACATGTTTTCCTACCTCTTCTTTGCTCATCCTCGGCGTAAGATCCCGTGAAACTCCCAGATGACGTAAAACAAAGACAGCAAAACAGCTAAAACAGATTTCATATATTCTCTATAGCACCTTCACCTGTCGATCGTTTTCATATGACGTCACGGCGGCCATGTTTGTGGACCAAAACAAAGGAACGGCGGCCATATTGGTGTACAAGGCAAACCCTCTGGGAATTGAACTCTATTTTTATGCAAATACTTTCTTTTGTTTCATTGAACCAATATGGCCGCTGGTCACGTGAATAAAAACGATCTATTATGGACTACAACACAGACTCGCGTGTGTCCAGCTGCCACGTGGCTTGATAGCTCAGTTTGTAGAGCTTTGTGCTGCGCAATCGCGCGGTCATGGGTTCGAGTCTCCTGTTCAAGTCCAGGCTTGAACAGGACTAACACGGTGGTCGTGCCAAGTTGCGCCTGGGAAAATTCTCTCGCATGGACAAGGTTTGCGAGCATTTTGATTTTGATTTGGGTTAAAACAATCGCTAACTTGTTATGTTATTTCCATGTTGTTCGTTGAAGGTCTTCGCTATTAAAGACAAACATGGACGGCACGTGAAAGGAAGCGATAAACAAGTCAAGGAAGTTGTGGACTATGTCGTTTTTGAACGTCACCTGACTAACAAATACGGCAAATGGAGAGTATGTGGAAAGCTCTTTCCACAGCCAATGACTCAAAGACCAAATACTTCTCTACGGCTGACGGGCAAGAACGTGCAGTCAGTGGGATAAATTAAGAATCTCTAGAAATCCGAAAGCTGTTTTTTTGTTTGTTTTGTTTTTTTTTTGTTTTTCACATTTTCCTACCACTGTTTCTCTTTTTAGACCCAAACTATCCTGAGTGTAAATAAATTTCGTTGTATGTTTGCCTTGATCTTGCCTTTATACATTACAACCGTTTTGTACTTTCGCGCGCTGCAATTTCGTAGATATTTGGACACAAGATTTCACTATTTTGAGCAAAGGGTGAACTCCTTGCTTTAATCTACAAAGCCTGATCTAAGGACCCGTTTGAAAAAGGGAATTTCAAATTACAGTAACAAATAGAGCTTTGTTCTACAAGCAGTGGTTTCTTCACCCGCGGCGTAAGTCACGAGTGATACAGTCGAACCTCCGGTTGCGACCATCTCTCGTGAGCGACCGCGACCACTCTTAGAGCTAAAAGTTTCTTTCGTTTTTAAACCTCCCGTAAGCGACCGCTTGACAGATAATAGAGAGGAAATGAGGTGTTCTAACATCGCATTCCTGGGTAGTACAAGAGACGGAAATTTCCCAGTCAGAAGAACCGGAGTTTTTCTCGAAATTGACTTCTAACGTGAATAAAACATGTAAAAATTTAGAAAAATGCACATACAGTACACTGTACTCTATCAATCTCAAGAGAGACGACCTTACCTTCGGGTAAGTCTCTGCGGTTACCATATGCTAATGAGGCAAAATATTGACCCAATATGGTATGAACTCTCGTAAGCGACCACCTCCCCCGTAAGTGAAAACCTAGTCTTGACATTTTGGATGGTCGCTTATGGGAGGTTCGACTGTAGGCCATTTCCGAGTTAACTTCAGCCTCTTTTTCGAAGCGAGTCTAAGGGCGAAAGTTTTGTAATGATAATCAGCTTTACTTTGCATATGAATAAAAACTCATTTTCATAAGAAGGACTTCGGACTTATACTCGTTGTGAATCTAAGAGGCTGAAATGAACTCGGAAATAGCCTATTCTTCGAGTGTCTTGTAACATCCCAAGTCAGGTTTATAATCTTTTACAATACCGATCAATCATAAAAATGTGTGGTGTATTGTTTTTATTTAATTATTCCGGAAGACGTGCGAAATTTCTATGGGATTACTGCCAAAATAAACCATTCCAGGGGTACAGAGCGATTACTGATCGAGAGCAAATATCTGACTAGTGCAACCTTTAGTCAGTGGGATGCCTAAAATGCGTGAGTGACCAATCAGAGCGCGCGAGCTTTGAGTTGGTTATTAGTATTAAATTTGAACTGAAGAAATGATCCTCACTTTTTGGACAATTTAAGCAATTGTCTCTCATATGCACTTGAAAAATTCAAGGGACTCCAACGAGATTCGAACCCACGACCTCTGCGATGCCGGTGCAGTGCTCTTACCAACTGAGCTATGAAGCCACACAGTTGAGAGCAGGTCAATGGGCCATTTCCGAGTTGCTGTTTTCCTCTGGTTCAAAGCGAGTCTTGGTGCTCAACCATTCAAATGATAATGAGTTTGATTTGCATGAAAATACCCAACTCATTTCCATTTGAATGGTTGTGCACCAAGACTCGCTTTCAACCAGAGGCAAACATCAATTCGGAAGTGGGCTATTTGTTGGGCTCATGCGTGTTTTCCCGTGAAAGGAATAATGAATGAATGAAATGATTATGAAGTGCGGTTTTAGAAGTGAACTGACGAAATGATCCTCACACTTTCTGGACAATTTAAGCCAGACAATTAAGAGACAATTGCTTAAATTGTCAGAAAAGTGTGAGGATCATTTCTTCAGTTCATTTCCTCCCAATTCAGTTCCTAGATAGTTCGAATAGTTTGTAGAAGTTGAACGAACTGGAGTCAAGAAAAACTTTGAAGAACATCAAGTTGCAATTTTAAATGGCGTTTTCATGGAAGTCGACGTGAAATGTCCAAATTTCAGGTTCTGTGGAGGACGTTAGCGTGTGACCATGAATTTTCAGTTCTCTCGCTACACTTCTAACCCGCTCATACCAGTTTAATTCCTCGACAGTTACTACACATTTTAAATGCGGAATCACATGAAATAGTTGCGTAGTGATACGAATAACGCGAACTTGCATTTTTAAATGACTTTCTCGTAGCCCTCGTCGTCGTCGTCGTCGTTTCGTAAGCTCCCTATTACTGAACAGACACACGGCAACATGGAATCTATTTGATAAGAAGAAAACAGCAAAGCTGTACAGTTTGCACAAAATAGTGGAATGTCTATTGTCTCATTACTGCTGTGACATTCTGCAGTACATTCCAAATTATTATATCATCTTAGTGCCAAGAATTGTAACACAGTCAGGTACATTAATAGTTGTCAGTTAAACAATGTTCACTGAGTATCCATTGTATTGTTAAGCTGAGATCCATTTTGAATGACGGCATCTAAAGTATTTGAGTTCCAGTAACTACAAGGGGGAAATGATTGAGTAACATATTGAACAGAGAGCTATTGCAAAACAGTTTTTTGAAACATGTTTGTGTTGGTCTGATGATTAATGTAATGCACTTTCACATTGTTGGTAGTTGTCCAGTCATATTTTGTAATTTGTAAACTTTTTAGTTCGCAAAGAATCAGTTACTCACCTGATGTAAACTTTGAGTCATCCCCAAGGGACATGCATGCTAGTAGATATATCACATGTAGACAACTTGGTGCAATACTTTCAAACACTTTAAAACGGCGATCATTGGCACAGTAAACAATACTGACAGCAATACAACCAACTGTCAAAATGAATGACCAGTATTGTTCTGATATCAATATTTGTTCTGATATTCGAGTTAAGTCGACTAAAAGGCGACTTATTACAGATAGAAAAAAAGAATAGACTTCATATTGAAGAAAGATTTTCTTTTATTCCTTCGAAATACACATTAGAAATTTTTACTAATGATCTTTAAACCGCGATTATACACATGGTACGCTTGGGCTGCCTGTGCCCATACAAATACTTAACCGAGCTACCGTGGTTGCATCACAGGGAGCATAAACCAGGGACGGAATTGAATAAAATATTAAGCTTATAATATGTAAATTTAAGTCTGTCCTTTTTGTCTTTTTTTGTTTTGTTTTCGAACGTATGGTTGACGCGATAGCACTGCAAACGCAAGCACAGTTTTCTGTGCCAGCGAAATTTTATGCTGTACGTACGTACGTATATTCCCGCATTATCCAGTTTTCTTTCGTTTGTGTTTCGGTTTCAAAGAAGCTACAAATTGTCGAGATTTCGGTGATTTTTCAAATTGGGTTCATTAGCCTTCGTAAAAAACCTGCATCCCTTGTTAATCTTTTAATATACGTACAGCATGGAATCTCGCTCGCGTAGAAAGCTGTGCTTGCGAATGCAATGCTATCGCGTCAACCGTCCGTTCGAAAACAACAACAACAAAAAAAGACGGGAAAAGGAAATACTTAAATTTACATATTATAAGTTTAATATTTTATTCAGTTCCGTCACTGGTGTATGCTAATGATAATGATATCGCATTTTCTATGGAGATATTCAAATGCGCTTTACAACACTTTGTGGGGGGACTTTGCCAGACTGCTTTATGGTGCAGTTCACAATCTTAAATCTAATAACGAGTAGAATTCACAGGTGCCCCCAGAACAGAATGAGTGATAAGGTCAGACCACAACACCGGGTACAGCTTGCCCTACTCGTTGCGAATAGTGTGTGGGTTCTTTAACGTCCCACAGAGTTAATGAACAAGGGCTGTGAGACGGGACCTCCGGCTTATCGTCCTTATCCGAGAAGACTAGAAAGTCTAACCATATGCAGATGTAATTACAAAGGCAGAACTTTCTCCTCAGTTATTTACACGACCTCCCGCATGAAAGTCTCGATTGAGCCAACTGGTCGCGGTGCTCCCTGTGGTTGCATGAAAAAATGACCGCAATAATCAATGTGCAGTCCAATAGACATGGGAACGGCCAGTAGTCCCAATAGCTCTTTTAAGAGCTTCGAGTCCTTTAAAAAGGCTGGTTTTCACCAGCGACGGAGCTAGAGTCCTAGTCGTAATCAAGGAACAGTACAGCGTTACGATCTGGTGCAAATCAAACATGGAAGTCGTAAGCAATTATTTTGATTACCGCTCCGACTGCGTCCGTCGCTTACGGTCAAATGAAAACCATACTGTCGGAGTCATATGCCGCGACAAGCGGAGGAATAAAGCAGTGAAAGCGCATGATAACGAGCATGATTATCGGCTTATTCTCCCGCTTCTGTTTGCGACTCCGACGGTGCACTTTTCTGATCCTTGCGAGTCCGATCAGTCGAGTTTACGACTCCCCGTCCGACTCCGTTGTTTGGTTTTCACTTAGTGCTAAGCACTCACACGACTCCGCTTATGACTCCAACGCTAGTGAAGACCAACCTTTTCACTAAGTCCTGCTCCTGCGAAATACTTTGATGCATTCTACCAAAATTAAATATGCATACAATTGATTTTCGGAAGTGTCATTCGACATGATCGTAAACTGTACCGTTCGACAACTTTTACTAGTCCTGCAAATCCTTGATGTTGTGATTCTGGCAAGAAGTAAAGCTACTTCCCGCTTTCTTCCAGTACTGCACCACTTTACTGACGTATCCTTCCATTTCTGGATGCATGGTCCTCTTTTTGTCATGGTAGCGATCCTCTTTTTGATTAAATGATATCGAGTTGACCTTGAATTCACCCCTTTCTACTGAAAACCCTTCTCCAACGACCTTCTTCCGTGTGCAGGATTCTCCAAAGGCATTTCTGTAGATGGCTCCGTGCACAATTCCAGGCTCACAAGGGAATTTATCTTGTGGAGTAGGTTTGCAATCGGTGTCTTGAATCACCAGATATCCACTCTTGCAGTGCCTACGGTTGGCTGTATACCAGTCGGACTTGCCATCGTAGCCATAGATAATGATTCCAGCGTACCTATGGTTTGGTCCACGGTATTCATCTGACTTGCAGGAGATGTGGATAGTCTTGACTCTAAAACTTGGTTCATTTCTATCGTCTGAGGTCACAACGAAGAAGTCCTTAGTACTAGTTGACTTACCAAGGACGGCACCCTCGATCGCTTCGTCGTCACTGCTATCCATTGTGGTCATTGCACTTTCCTCTACTAGATATATTTGACTTTTTCGATCTCGACTGAACTAAAATATTGCCATCCGTTAACACTTCCTAATTCTGAGAAACTGAAATAAACTTTATATGCACAATCCGGAATCTGCGGGAATCCGGAATACCGACAGCAGTAAATATTCAAACGGACATGGATTCGTGGAAGAGGTTCTCGCATTTCCTGTGGGGAATTTTTGAAAGTAGTCTAGTACCTTGTTTTAACATCGATCTGAGCAAAGTACGTGTTGAAAAAGCCCGTGACGTGAATTACACATTCCCCGTAAACACATCGTTTTTGAAATCTCGAAAAATTCTCAAATCAGAGTGAATGGTTGTCAAGGGAACACTATTCTTAAACCTTATTTGTTAATGTTCGAGGTCTACAAAGAATGATGCGACCATCGACTATCGACGATTTATTTCTTTATTTTACAGAAATTGAAAGCACAATTGCAATGATTTTCAATAATAGTCGGTAAAATGATGTATTTTTTGTTCCAAAACACGTTATTTCGGCCTTTAACAACAGAAACCGTGGCATGCAAAATTCCGACACTTTAAAATGCGTTTTGTCTCTTTTCTATTAACATTTTTTCCTGTTTACTGATACTTTTGGCTGCAGTCAAGCGTCTGTATATACCCAGATGAGACAACACACCTCGTGATTCAATGTCGTTCTCACTCGACATCGATCGTGACGAAAAAGGCAAGGTGAAAATATCACACTCACTTCTTTTCTTATAGCGCATTAGGCTTTAGTAAGACGTTATTGGCCACCCTATTGCTTTATTAGCATTAACCACTTTGCGCGGTTTAAACAAAATGAAGCAGGAGTACATAGAAGAGTTCATAGATAAGTTTTGAAGTTGTCTCTTAAGGTTTGAAAGGAATCAAGCAGTTTATCTGAGAGCAAATCAAAATTTCTACAATAACGTTGTAGAATCAAATAAACGCGAAAGAGAATCGCAAATTTCATTGACCTTATAATTTTTAAGGACTTTAAAAACTGTGTAATCTGTACAGTTTATTGTTTTAATTGACTTCCGTCCTTGCTCGACTTTTCCGGAATCATTCGGGATTCCAGATTCCCGGTTTTAGGTAAACCCCTGGGGCGATCTATTCAGCCAACGTTTCCGATAAGAAATTCCGAAATTTTCGTTCTAATTCCTCGAATGGAATGGTAATTAGTTTGTGCTCTCATAACCAGAACATAACTCTGCAACTTCTGTTAATAATGCATATAGATTGATTTCATCTTTGGCTTCCAAAACATGACTAATGCATTTTTTTATAAAAACTAAGCTGCTTCTTATTGGAAAAAGGTAATTCATTCACATAACCGACTACCAGTTTTGTTCTTGGATCTATATTTTCTGATATTCCAAATGAAAATAAATCTTAAGATTTTAAGTAGGTTTTATTAGCGTTGGAGTCTTTAAAGCATTGATCCTCTTGTATTTTACATATTTGCTTTTGAAACACTTTGTATTTTGACCGGCTTTGTTGAAAATCATGTCATTAAGATTATAATCTTTTTTTTTCCAAGAAAAAGGTGAAACTTTTGATTGGTTAAAAAATTACATGACAGTCATATGACCCGAAAACAATAGCAATTTGATGACTCGCTCCTTCGGGAAAGTCCCAACGTATTATAGACTTCCTGTATTTCGGGGACGGCCAAAAAGCAGCCTCTGTATTAGATTAAAAAACAAATCCTTACAGTCTCGTCCGTATGTAACTTTAAATCTGTCACCTGTTATGGCATTAAATATTAACACCAATCAGATGATTACACAAAATTTTCTACAAGTTGCAAAAAATTCTGTGAAAATCCTACAACTTGTAGATATTTTTGAGAAAAAATTGTGGATTGGAAAATTAAAAATCTAAATTTGGGGGACATTTTTAAAACGTAGAAAAACACTTGATTTTGAACTTAAAATAAGGTGGGATTTATGTGGTTTGACACGATTTGACCGGAGACTGCTTTCAACATCTTTTTTAAACAGGCTTGACTTCAATTTAAGTAGAATTTGACTTGGTCAGGAGCCCGTAACCCGGAGCGTACAACTCACATACTGGCGCTATGTCACTGCATTTTTACAGACCGAGCTATTTTTTAGTCACGTTTCTTCCCGCGAAAAGTTCAGTTCCAGTCCGCACGCTTTCAAACAATTTCAATTACAATTATGCAAGGCTTACGATTGCCTAGCAAGGCTTCTGTGGGAGACTGAATTCGCGGGAAAATAGATCTAAAAATAGCGCGGTCTATGAAAACGCCCTGACACAAATATATTGAAGTTGTACGGTCCGGGTCATGGGCTCCTGGCTTGGTATATCAGTGCTAGGTAAATTGGGCACAGGGGGGGTTGGGGGGAGGGAGTAAAACGGCGGAAAGTGGACCAAAAGCGGCTATATTCTCACTACTGATGTAAAGTATATTCGTAGCCATTGTCAAGTTTTAGCACCCTAAGCGGTACCAGTCCACAGATTTTCCACTCTAAAAGGTACGACGAGCACCCTTAGGAGGGCCTTTGTAGGAAGAAAAAACTTAAAGTGCTACTGTGATCAAATTTTTACCCCGTGACTTTTTAGATTTATCGCATAGAATTCCAGAAGAGATTAAAAACGCCGTTTGTCATTTGGAAATATCTGCATTGGTTCCGGAGATATTTAAGTTTGAAAAATGAGTAAAATATGCAAATGAGAGGACCGACGACGTCATTCACTCAACCCAATACAGTAAAAACCCGCAACTAAGAACCTACATTTTGGGGAAGTAGCCAAAACAGGTTCTTATATAAATGGTAGTTAACACAATTTTAGGCCACTTAAGTTCTTAAAATAGGCTCTCAATTCTGGAGATTCTTCTATAGGCTCATTGGAAATCAACAGTATTTGAAGAGACTAATAAAGAAGCTAAACACCAAAGATGTGGATCTCAATATCAGTGACATAAGGAAATGTTTATAGTAACTGGGCATCAAAGGGTTCAATGCTTTTTAACCTGGAACTTGGTTGACAGAACAACTGCTTCCAAGATATTATAACATATTTTGAATCCTTTTTCTTATGTACTGTAGGTTCACTGCAAAAACTGATCCCTTAAATTGAGTGCTTGTCCCTAAAATTTAGTACTTTTGGGAATCTTTTACTCAATTTCAGAACCCCTACACTATGTTTTAGGGACTTTAAAAATAAGTATACAACATCCCTTACCCAATGGTCAAGCACTAAATTTAGGAGACCACTTTTTACAGTGTTATATTGTTCAGACTGCATGACTGTGGTAATCTTCATATTGCTGTGTAAATGTTTTGCACTCTTTTTAATTAAGAAAAAGCTCATTTTTACAGTAATGAGAATCTGCTTTTTTCTTCAAATAGGATTCTTGCACTGCAGCTGTAATGTACTATGATTTTAGAAAATAAGAACCTGTTTTCAATTTTTAGGCTAAATAGGTTCTTGTTTATAGGGGGTATAAAATCCAAATTTTAGGCTAACAGGAATTTTCAGGTTCTTAGTTGCGGGTTTTTACTGTATATCATCAAGTATGTAAATAGAGCTATCTCGGTCAATTTGCAGCAGAGACCATTGAAACTTGGTAAGGCTAATAGTTATACAGGCAACACACCTAGGGCTATAAAAAATTGGGTTCTATGGCAACTCACTCTTTTCCAGTCGCGCTGGTTAATATAATGAATTTTCACTTCTATCTGCGCTTCGACCACGCTCATACCAGTTTAATTCCTTGACAGTTACTACACATTTTAAACGCGGAACGACACGAAATACTTCCGTAGTGATACCAATAACGCGAACTTGTATTTTTAAATGACGTCCTCGAGGCCATAGTCGTAGTCGTTTCGTAAACTCCCTAATTTCAAATTCAAACCGTTTTAAAACCGATGGGTTCCCCCATTGACAAGTAAAACTGTCCGATGATTAGGGCAAAATACGGGACAGAGACCAGATTTGTTCAAGCAATGAACAAGTCCTTTTGCGAGTTCTTGTTCGTTTATTTCAAATTCATACACAGTGAAATGCTATTTATTATTGTATTGTACTTGAGTGGTTAAAAGGCTAAGCATTAAGCTTCTTCTTCTTCCTCTTCAGATTCTGTTTCTGAAAGAAAGTTAAAAGAAACTAATGAATTATGTGTCCCACTTGCCACTGATGAAAGTCGGAAGTTGTTCAAACTTCAAATTGTTCTGGCAAACAAGGACAAGCGCTTTATCGCAACGCTCTAAGTACTGGTGTAATAGCTGAAAACACGCTTATTTCCACCGTAAATTGTTTAACTATTTCCAAAGCAATAAATTGTATGAAATACCACCACTTTCCCGAGGACGCAAAACCACGCCAGCAGAGGAAACAGAACTTAAGAAGTTCATTTGGAATTACTGTCATGACTCAAAAGGTCGATCATAATTCGCCAATTCCCTCACACAGTTTCAAACAAGAAAAAAATTCGGGAGAAAATAACTTACAGTGGACAAGAAGTAATTTGGCGCACATTAAGCAAATTCTGGCCCGTAAAAAAAAACAACGGG
>BLFK01000742.1:667234-684705 GCA_014634185.1 Astreopora myriophthalma
TAACAATGCACGTGCCATACACCGGAGAGTATTTATACTTTATTTAATTTTCAACCTCCGATATTGCGTTTCTAGCGTTGTGATCGGTTCACTCAATCTCGGTTATCAGCTCATATACCGCACAACCTTACATGGAAGCTGATTGCGCCAAGTAATGCCAAGGTGAAAAATTTGTGCGGGAAGCGAAACCTCCCGTGGGCGAAATGAATTTAATAATAAAGTGTACCGGTAAGAAAATAATTATTCCATTCGCGCTTGTTGGACATAACAATAACAATAACAATAACAATAACAACAACAACAACAACAAGAATAACAATAGGGGAATTTGCAGTGGCACCTCCACGGAGTGGCCATTCGTCCACTGAAATACGGATCGAATTGGAATTTAGAAATGTTGGTTTTTGAAGAGAGGGGAATACCAGAGTACCCGGAGAGAAACCTCTCGAAGCAGAGAAGAGAGCCAAGTACAAACTCAACCCACATGTGGCGTCGAGTCCGGGAATCGATCGCGAGCCACATTGGTGGAAGGCGAGTGCTCTCACCACTGCGCCATTCACGCTCCCCTATGAGATTGGTTACAGCCAACTCGGTGCTCAGTACGCGCTTCGTTACCATCTCGTATCCATCTCGTATCCAACGCGCGCTCGTGGAATAATTATTAAGTATACTGTAGTTATTATATATATATAGCAAGAATTTTATACGAAAAACCTTGCAAATAGAATTCTATATTTGCTATATTTCACACGTGAAGAAAGCGATTCGTCCAATCAGCTTCGCGGTTAGCTTTCCTCACGTGTGAAAATATAACCAATCACCGTCTTGAGTAGAATCACATTTGAAAGAAATGTCTAATTCGCGTTATATATTTATAACGGCAAATTACAGCATAGAAAGTGCTTTGTACGGGTTTTTATTCACTGGTTGCAAAACTATGGAACTCGTGAATAAAAATCCATACGTGGAACTTTCTTTGAAGCAATCTCTGTCTCTCTGTCTCTGTCTCTCTCTCTCTCCATTTCACAGAAGTAAAGTGTCAACCGCCCTTTTAAGTACAGCACTCTCGTACAGCACACTCGGAGATCAGTGTAATTCTTCATATCATACGAAAATGGAATTCAACAAAATGCTGTAGGGGCGCATACTTGTGCCAGAAACTATGAATTGTTTAGATACAGTCAAAAAACCACTGACAATAATCGTCATTCAACCGTTGTGCTAAAAGCCTGCCAAACCAGCAAAGGAAAATGTTATTACAAATCCATGCACACGAACCTTACCTTTAATAATCTCAATCTAATTAAATGCCAATGGTACTCATGATATAAGCGTAAACCCCGATATTACCTTCAAATACCACTGCATAACTTTCCGTGAAACCTTGTGGTACTTGTTAACCCAATAACCCGGCCAAGTTATGGTTACGACTCACTATTTTGCGGTTCTTTACATTACCAATTAACACGGAAAGAGGTAACTCTGGATTTTCCAACAGAATATCGATCCATTCTAACCCAAAATCATGCAGGTAGTCAAAGCTTTTTATTCATGATCCATTTCCTTCACTTTCGTGTTCGTCACGTTTATCTTTGCCATACTTCAGGTTCATGTGATCATAACTATGTTTTTGCATCATGAAGATGTTTAGATATTCAGGTACAGACTCTACTTTGATTGGCTACTACACCTCACTGTGTAAATAGTTCATCATGAAGTCAAAATAAATACATTTCGTTTAAGAGGAAAGGAAACAATAAAAGGACATGACGCCTGGGTGAGTTCAAATGGGATACCAACAGCCCGGGGGAGTACTCCTCAGAATTCTAATTAGGGGTGTGCCGCCCCATTCTCCAAATCCTGACCCTACTCCAGACCAAAACATGCAATTTTCCCTCTGGCTTTGTTGTAATGTGTCAGTGTCGAAGGCCTGGGCGGAAGTCCAGAATTGGTAAAATTGCTCTTGAATGATACATTTTGATCACCTCTTTCTACTAATATTTGGAGTCGAAAAGACAAACGTTTATACACTCTTGTGGTTCCCTTGAAAACCATACCCAATTTCAGACTATAATGATCAAAATCTAAAGCCATTTTCAGACCAAAATGGCTAAAAAACCATACCCTTTGGGGCAGCACATACCTGTATAGCTTATATAAGGGAGTACCCCCACATGAGAAGTTATCCTTCCCTATATTTTATAAATAAAAGCCACAGTACATTGAAAAGAATATGAGCATTGCTTTTAAGAGGCCTTTGATTGATTTTGATTATATGCAAACTGAACTTTCTTACAGTACAAACCTCTTAACTTGTATTAAAGTAGTAACTGAATCAAGGGACAATGACTGCATTGCATCAACTAGTAACTGAATTAAGGACAATTTATCACTACATTATATGAAATGACTGACCTATAGACAATTTATGACAATATTACATGAAGTACTAACCACATTAGCAGCACTTCATGACTACATCAACAGGGGACACTTTGTGACAACTACATGAGGTACAAACCCAATAAGGGACACTTCGTGACCCCAACATGAAGTACAAACCTAATGGCAGAAACTTCATCACCACTCCTAAAAGTACCAACCCAATTGGAGACGTTTTGTGACCACTAAACGAAGTACCAACCAAATTAAGGACACTTCGTGACCACTACATCAGGTATCAACCCAATGAGGAAACTTCGTGACCATTACATAAAGTACCAACCCAATGAGGGACACTTCGTGACCACTACATGATGTACCAACCCAATGGGGGACACTTCGTGACCACTACATGCAGTACCAAACCAATGAGGGACACTTTGTGACCACTACATGAAGTACCAACCCAATGGGGGGACACTTCGTGACCATTACATGAAGGGGCAAATCGGTTGGTACTTCATGTAGTGGTCATAAAGTGTCCTCGTTGGTTTAGTACTTCATGTGGTTTTCACAAAGTGTCCTTCATTGGGTTGATACTTTACATAGTTGTCATGAAGTGTCCCCATTAGGTTGGTACGTGATGTTATGTTTAATAGAGGATATTACATGGCTGTGCTGAGATACGAAATTCCTCTTCGAGTGTTGAAAAATATTTTACGAGTGAGCGCAGTGGACGAGTGAAATATTTTTCAACATGAGGAGAAATTTCGTATCTCCAAGCGACCATGTATTTTCTTTATCATATAAAATCCTCACAATACAAAAAAAGATGCTTTACATGTATTATTTATTTCAAAAACTAAGGGTTTTTTTAATAAAAATGATATCACACGTGTGGATAGTGTTTCTATTGATTTGCTACCACTCGGTATACCACTCAATTTTATATAATAGTCATATAGTCATACTGTTACACAGTAGTTCGCGATTGTATAATGACTGTACATGAAGTACCAACCCAATCAGAGGGGCACTTTGTGACTGTATTACTTTAAGTACTAACCCACTGAGGGGGACACTTGAAGTGGTCTTAAAGTGGTGGGAGAGACAGTGATCTCTAATTGTTGACCAGGAATAAAAGTAATGCTTTGTCGTGGAATATGAAGAAAACCAGTGCGTTCCTGGGGTTTTAAATTTGTAAGGGAATTTTAGCTCTGACTAAAAAAGTCCTTGAGTGATTTCTCCTTCCTTTAATGTCACACATAATGCAATATTAGAAGAAAGAAGATGCAATATTACTGGGAGGAAAAAGGCTGGGGATAAAATGTCGTCCAGGACCAGTGGCATACCGGCTGCGCATGGAGCACAGTTGCCCTGAGCAGTGTGTACTTACGTGAAGCTCCTGGAAGCTTGAGCCAGAAGAGGGAAGCGGATGTGTTTCACTGAAAAATCTAATTGGTTCAAACAAACGGGGGCACAAAAACGCAAGTGTTGATTGGGCATTTAGGCAAAAACAAACTTGGCACAATTGGCATCGTACAAAGGTCAATTAAGCTAAACATTAACTACAGTTTATGCTCTAGCAGAAATGGCCATTAAGCGACAATAGGATATAATTGTTTGATATAATTGGGAGAATGGTGTCATTCGTCCAATAATAGAAACATTATTGAACAAGTGACGTAATGCTACACAGCTGGCTGGATTATGTGGGGGATCGGAGCCAATCAAAATGGAGAAATATAATTTAATAATAATTGACAACATGAGCTCACCTTGGATAGGAGCTGGAAAATAGCAAACCAGGTGTGTGGCATTGAGTTGGCTATAGCCAATCTTGTGTCCAAAAAGAGCGAGTGGAATAGCTGTTCATCTTTTGTCAATGAAACTTGGCCTCCGGCCGAAACATTTTAAGTTAAAGCAACATTTGCCAGACTCGCAGGTATGATGGCTGATAACCGAGATCTAGTGAGCCAGTGAGAAAGCTAGAAATGCATTATCCGAGGTTGAGAATTTAACAATAAGGGTTCACCAAAAACGAGAGGGTAAGAATTCACGATGCAATCACATATCCCAGTTTTCCCACAAGTCGAATGAACTTTGAAGAATTTGAAGCTAGACACTGCAGAATTGACAGGCTAAAATTCCCACCTTCCTCAGCACTTTGCAACCACTCAACCATCTTCTTCATTTGTTCCAAGAAAACATTTTTGCCTTTGGAAGAATGAGCACCTTTGTACCACTTGATTATTGTGTCTTCACTAAGAACATCAGCTGAAAAAATGCACCAAAGAGATAAGAACCACTGCTGGGCTTGGTCATAAAAACTGACCTTAATCATTAAATTCACAAAAAGGAGACCAGCCCATGCCCTTGGCATGCATTTCCCTACAGGCCCCTTTTTAGCAGCAATGGCTTCTCGCCTTCAAGTCAAAACAAAACAATGGAGACATAAGCAGAGTTGTAACCTAGATGGAATCAGAGTTTGTCTCCCGGCTGTTGTTTATAGTCCAGTGAAACTGTAATGTCAAAGTTGCAAGCAGAAGCGGAAAAATAAACCAATCACAATGTCATGAATTCAGAAAGGTGTTACTCATCGTGGTTCATAATAGAGCGGTTTTCAAGCGACTGTCGAAAGTAATTATGCAATTGTGATTTCTACGCTTAGAGATTGGCTTCAAAATCCCATACCAGTTTATTGACCAACGAGAAGGAAAACCAAAACCAAGTGCCACATGCATGCACCGTTTTTCCTGCACTTTGAGCCAGTTACATGGAATTGCTACAAATTTTGATTGGCTTATTGCACTGTTTGCACCTGCTGTGATTGGTCCTAGCAATTACTTTGGTATTGGTCCTAGTTATTACTTTGGTATTGGTTTTACGACACATAATTGAAAACTGTTCTAATAACTGAGTTAATCGTTTGTCTCACGATTGTGTCACAAAAGGATCATGGATCATGATGTTTCGACCGCTATACTACTGGGGCCAGTTCCTGAAAGGTGTAATAACTCCATTCCAGGAATAAATATGCCTGATTCCAGCACATTTACCCCTGGAATAGAGTTATTACACCTTTCAGGAACCGGCCCCTGGTCTCCATCAGGTAAAGGTGTTGACTGGCAATGCATCAGTATAAGATTGGTGCATTTCAGTCCTCGCCCTGGCTGTTGATTGGAGGATTTCATTGTTTATCGATCCGTGTTCGTTTATGGGCATTGTGATTGGTTTATTCTTGCACTTCTGATGGCCTGGGAGGAAAGGTGTTCAAAGTAAAGCCGAAGATCAAAATTCACGACTGTGTGCTCACATTTTCCGTACAACAACTCAGCTATCGTCTCGCAGAGCTCTTCCTGTTTATTTTCTCATGCTCAGCAATCTCATGCATGCATCATTCAACAATTAGACTATGAATTTGAGTTTTCCTATGAGTCAATAGATAGTCAATGCGGCGTGTAGCACCGAGTTGACTATTTGACTCAGAAAACGAGAATGAGTAATGTAATAATATTGTTTTAGTAAAAATCCGCGCACATACTACCTTTGAATTCATTCCAATGTTTTATTAATTTTATTAATCAAGATTTGAAGAAGCAGCCATTGTTTTGTTCTTGCTCAAAACACTGGCTTTTTTGCTACTCGCTATTACTCAATGGATACCGAGTAGTGAGCCAATCAGATTACAGGATTCATGATAGTATGTGAGTGGATTCCTACTAAAACCCAACAGTGCACGCCAAGCGTTTGAGTTTATCATTTGTAGTGGTACTGTATTCTTACTTTTGTAAAAAAGCATCACCATCTTCTGAAACACTTTCATGAATGACATGTTGTCATAGCAGTATTCCTGAAAATACAAAACATATATATCAGATTGGACAATAGTTTAGTGAATCAGGAACAAAGAACAAATCCTTAGCTTCACCTGAACTTTGACCAAAAGGTTGACCTCTGACTTTGCTTGCGATGTGAAGGCAGCTAAAAGTGGAGCATAAACCTACAAAACCAACACACAACAAAACACAGTTCATTTCCAAAAGCTGGTGTCCCAAGGAAGCGTACTCAACAAGTTGTAGGCAAATCGTAAAGCGGCCATAAACTACCCTGATGAAGAAAGCGTGGTCTAATTGAAGGCCTTGTGCAAAAACAGGGTTGCAACCTTTGCTTGATTGCCTGCTTGCATCTTCGTTTGTTCGTTTTTTCTTTTTTAAGTAATGGTCCGTGCAAGAACTAGGCAAACAACGATAGCCTAGTGAAATAGCTTCACACCGTAGATTGGCGCATAGGACAATGCTGAAATTTGGCCGTGAGGGAGATGGCCGGGGCATGGGGAAAACTAAGTGAAAAAATGTTGTTTATGTCGCAGTTTTTCTTGTTTTTTTCGCACTTTTTTTATATCGATTTAATTGAAATTAACAATGAAAACCTGACACCCTTTAATCGATTTTGCATTTGGCCTGCCTAGTTCTTGAGCGGACCATTACTTAAAATTCAATCAAATAGCAGCCAAATTCTGAGTAATAAACAACAATGGGCTTCTGCCATGAATTTTCGCAAGCTGTCTTCAAAAAGTCAGCGCGAAAAAAGAAGAGTGACAACAACCAGTTCCTTGCCATTTTGTAAGAGTCTCTTTTAAACACACCTTGAGATGCTTCAAAGCTTGATCATGCACCAGTTCTTCCTTTTTGTTCCACTCCACTGCTCTCATCAAGCCCTTCCACACCTGATGCAACAAGTTTACAAGTTCGCAATTCTCAGTTTATGTGATGAATTATAACGGTGCCACATGAAAATATTAAGACCTAACTGGAAACAAACCAAATATCCAATTTGGCTGTCTTACACAGGGTTCGTACTCTTTTAAGCTTTTCAAATTCAATGACTTTCCATGACCTTTTCCATGACTTTCTCCTGTTTTCCATGACCTAAAGTTTTGCTGCCACTTTCGAAAAATGTCAAAATCATCCTTGTTTTCGGGTATTCAGTTTCTGACATGGGTTGCTTGTATTTTATTTTGTCCCTGCTTCGACATCTGCAATAATTTACGTACCACACATACTATAATTTTCCATGACTTTCCATGACCAACAATTAAATTCCATGACTTTCCAGGCCTGGAAAATGAAATACTTAAATTCCATGACTTTTCAGGTTTTCCATGACCCGTACAAACCCTGTTACAGGATGGAGGCAGCATGGCAGAGCAGTAAGGCCACTGGATTTACACGCGGATTTTCCGGGTTGAAATTCCACTGACTACCAAATGGATTTCTCTTGGGTGGTCCCCAGTTCAACTCCACCACGCTTTGTAAATAGCCAATTGGTTGCCTCCTCCCAGCTGGGTTTCTTAAGGTATCAGCCACCCTTCAGGACCGTCCGCACACGGATCACTGTAGCGTTACTTGTTTTTATAAAAACCCCTATAAACCATATATATTTTTGAAAAGCTTAATAATTCCAGATTATGGATTTGAACTAACAAAAACTAATTACTTAAATGTGTTTCGAAATTGAAACGCTTTGTGTAAAAGTACACGTCTCTATAAATCATGTTCCACTCCCACCGGAAATAAACGGAAGAAAACAATTAACACCGCATTCGTTTCTCAACACGTCCCACTAAAAAACCGTGTCTGCAAATTTTAATACTCCTTTTGATTTTAAAGCTAGAGCTTTTTTTCCACAGGGAGTGTTGACTAATTGCCTTCCCCAACTTCATTTGCTAATAAAAGAGAAACAAACGCACTTGTCAAAGATCTGAGACACAGTTTTTTAATAGAACGTGTTGAGAAGCAAATGCGGTGTTAATTGTTTTCTTCCGTTTAATTCCGGCAGGAGTGGAACATGATTTATAGAGACGTGTACTTTTACACAAAGCGTTCCAATTTCCAAACACATTTAAGTAAATAGTTTTGTTAGTACAAATTCATAATCTGGAATTATTAAGCTTTTAAAAAATATAAGGTTTATAGGGGTTTTTTATTTAAAAAAAACTAACGCTACAGCGATCCGCGCGTGGATGGTCCTGAAGGGTGGCTGATAAGTTTTTATTTTATTTGAATTGTCACTTTCTATACACAGCCCCACAAGGTTGAAGCCTTCAATATCACTGCGCATGATTGAAGATTCTTCTTAACTCTTTACGAGGCATGCTTTGAAAAGGAGGTTGAAATGCACAACCCTCATGTTTGGAACTCCTTAATGAGAGAATGAACAATAAAAAGGGTGATAAAAAGTTACAGTGGAAGGGCTGTGTGCTTAATCATTGTCAGTAACAATAAGAATAGGCCACCTTGGTTACAGGTGCAAACACCTGTTAACAGAAAAATAACTTTCCAGCTATAAGCCCCAGATCAAAACTTTCTGGCAAAACAACTTTTCCAGCTATAAGCCCAAGCTCATAAGGGATAAGAGATTCTAAGCTACATTTTACAATATTTCACCTCTTCCTCTTGGTTTTACGACATTTAATTTAAAATGACCTAACTCACAACTGAACTCAAGTGTCAAAGGTTGAATGATCATATATGAACTGCTTTTTGTTTTTAATTACCAGGAATACAACATCATCTTCCGGAAGTTCTGATTTTTTCATTTCTTCCTTGCAGGTGGATATCATCTGAAAACAAGATCAATGAATGATGTTGCAAAATGACCTAAAAATCATGCAAAAGTCAATAATTACGTCTTCTTTCGCCCAAAGTCCTTTAACTGTAACTACCATGATGACCGACAACAACATTTCGTCAACATTAGTCACATTTCCCTTGCGACCTCCAATTTACGACCACAGCAATGTTGCTCTATTTTGTTTCCTACTGGCACCAGTTGTTCGAAGGGGGGATATCACTATCCACTGGATAAATCACTATCCACGTACGTGATAACTCAATTGGTTTTGCCAGTGCCTATCCCCTGGATAATTGTTTATCCAGTGATTGATTGATTGATAAATATTTCTTGATGAATAATTAAACCACACACCTGCAGACATACATACAAGTTTACAATACAATAAAAGAGGAATTATTGACCAAATATTATTTTACTCGCAAACATTAAACTAAATAAAGTTAAAAAGGTATCTACATGTATTTACAAAGCAGCGCTTAAAGCACTCTGTGCAAATGCGGGGCAGTATAAATTATAATCATGACCACGTTGATGTAATGATTGATATGTTTGATTGCTCGGTAGAAGATCTTTTGAACAATGTGTATCTGTAGCTGTTATTTCTCCCCAAAGTTGTCTATTCCTAGCTTGAATTACATCACTGATGAATATACGCTTATTGGTGAAGCCATACTTCCATGCTCGCTTCCAAAATTCATTGATCTTAGAGAGGTATTTACTACCATAAGCAGATGCCCATACTTAAATTGCATAATTATGTAAATACTGACATAATTAAGCTAAAAATAAGATCATAAGCTCTTCTAAAGTGTACCCATGGTACTAACAGATTCTAAGGATATAAAGTCCTGAATTAGCCTTGTCCATCATATTATGAAAATGAGTGTCCTAATTGCATGGATTTTCATGAAAGGTTCCTCCCAATAATTTAAGTTCACTCTTTCTTTGAATAATGGGCACAGACCCAAAAAGTTTTTTTTTTGGTCTTTCCTCTCATTACTAATTCCCATGTCTTAGTTAGGTTTAATTTCATTAGATTCCTACTTGACCAAAGCTCAATGTTCTGAATTTCACATTCAGAGCATGGATGGCGCAGTGGTGAGAGCACTCGCCTCCCACCAATGTGGCTCAGGTTCGATTCCCGGACTCGACGCCACATGTGGGTTGAGTTCATTGTTGCTTCTCTTCTCTGCTCCGAGAGGTTTTTCCCCAGGCACTCCGGCTTTCCCCTCTCCTCAAAAACCAACATTTCCAAATTCCAATTTGATCTGTATTTCAGTGGACGAATAGCCACTCTGTGGAGGTGCCACTGCAAATTTTCTATTATTATTATTATTATTATTATTATTATTATTATTATTTCTTCACTGGCCAATGAATCATCAGGCAAGTTTGGCCTGCTCAAGGAATGCTCAAGGTGATATCATCTGCAAGCTTAATTAGCAGGGTTGTGTCTGGGTCCATAACATTAATATCAGTAACCATGATGGAGAACAACACTGGACCTAAAACAGTCCTCTGTGGAAAACCTCTGTTGATATCCTTGGTGGATAGCGTTATTCAGCCTTTGAACAACCAAGGCCCAGTTTATAATTCATTTACTGGAAATAAAATTAACTATGTTCCACTACAATGGTACCAACAATAATAAAAATAATAATTATTATTATTATTATTAATATTACTATTATTATTATTGTTATTATTATTATTATAAACTTTATTTAATGAGCCTAATACTTGACAGAAAAAAAATACTGGTAAACTCGTGGCCCTCTTTAATGTAGAACACGCACCTCTTTGACAGGTGTTTCATTATCAAGCATCTCCTTCAGCTGATGTTGAAAAGCCCGGCGTGTACCGACAGCTTGAAGGGCTTTCTGAAATATTACAACAAAATGAGAGTGGAAAATTAGTGAATTCTGCATTCCCTATAGTCTTGATCAATCAGCAAAGTACACAGTCATACTCAAATATACTGACTTTACAACATTTTTGTAGGGGGATTATCCTGCACTGTTTGTGGCTTCAATTTTCTAGCCTTGTGGCTTTCAATCATTTAAGAATCCAGAAAGGTAGAATTGGCATGTACCCTCTCTCCAGTTCATACCGAACACCATGCATTTGCCTCTTGAAAGCTCAACAGTGTCATGGGCCTACATCTATTTTATTTTGGATGTCACAATTCCCACTGTATCTTAAAAACTACCCATAAGATGTTGATGTCAAACGAACGACTTTTTAGAATTAAGTGTTTTGCAGTTTCACAAAGTGGCTTTTCGGTCCCACACATTTTCTCAGAAAGTTCAACAAACTACAACAGTGGTCTGGCTTGTAAGTGTAGGTATTTTTGTTACTTCCCAATAGACCATTTCACAGTTGTGGTTGATTTAGCTGGGCTAATGGAAGCGAGGCTGCAGGTGACCTTGTTTTGATACAAACCTCTTTACTTTTCTTATGTAAATTCAGACTAGTTAGCATTACAACATGTCTTACACAACAAAAGCAATGTGGTTTGTATCAGTACACGGTCACCAGCAGCCTTGTTGCCATTCATAGGCCAGGTCACTGAGCAAGCATCTGTAAAATGGCCTTTTGGCTCATTAACACAATCCAGTTCAAGTGTTGTGATACAACACCCAGTTTTTCTTCCTTACCTTGGAGTACATACTTCACTAGATGGTCTGAATAACAATTTGCAGTTACCAGAGCTAAGGCAGTGCTTATGACCTTAAGTGGGAATCAGACAAGCAATTCAACCAGGGCCCTTCTCTTCAAAAGTCTAGCTTCCTTTTTCGAGACTCACCTGAAATTCGACAAGTTTGTCCAATCCATTAGCAATGAAATGCTTTTCAAACATTTCCTGAGTTTGCTTGTTGGGAGGGAAGAACTCCTAGAGGAAAAGAATCCTGTTTTAGGAAATTAAAGACCCTTGTGCAGCATCATTTTGGTAAAGTCCACCTTTAAAGGTGAAAATTGTTAACACTGTTTACTGAATTAGAATTAAGCAGTGACCAAAGAGAGCTACAAGTATCAAGACGTGGGCATTTTTGGAAGATACCGGTACTTAATTTTTAAAGTTTACTAAAATAATGCCCATCAAGAAAGACAGCCATGGCTTGGAATTTATTACCAGTAGTTTGTTCTCCAACTCAGCCTTTCTCAGAACAGAGCTCAAGCAACTGAAATCCTTCTCCTTTACCACGGTCTGGAACACTTTGGTCACAAAATGCAGAGCAATTCCTAAAACAGAGTGAGCTCTAGTAAGTTATGGCTTGGTCAACGTTTCGGCTGGCACACAGGAAAGAAACAGATCAAAGGCATGCTCATTTACACTGAGGTAAAGGGCAGGCGAGATGGAACCAATAAATCCAATGGGGAGAGCAAACTTGTTCCTAGGGTCTTTCATCTCCCCACTCCCGAGAGTGGGGAAGTGAAAGACCCCGTTGGGCACAATTTTGTTGGGGCAAAGGTCTGAATTCTTTCACTTGTGATTCAGTTCATCCCAAATGCAAAAGAAGCCAAAAATAAGAGCCTCTTGATGTACTGAAATCTTACCTTCTTTGACAAGGATTTCATTAAACAGGCTGGTCAGAGATGTTGGTGGTGCCATTCCTGTCAAAAGAATACAAATTGAAGCATGGTCACATGTAGATCAATAACTGATTTACAGTACATTGAAGTTAAGGAAGCAGTTCAAAATGGTGATTTGCTAATAATTTTATCTTAAACAACCTACCATTTGCCAGAATGATTCCAGTCACAATGGCAAGTTTGCTCCTCTGATCTTCCGTGAAACCTTTGAGGAATAGCAAGATCTGAAATACAAATCAACTCTGGACTCAAACAAAGTCGCTGATCTACACAGTAAGACATGCACATGCAAATAAGTGTTGGGTGTTTTAAATTTTGATTGAATCCTAACAGAACAATCAGCAGTTGTCTTACTTCATTCTCTCACTTTAATGAGACCTGCATTTTTTGCGTATGATCAAGAAGGCACCATTTGCATGTATCCTTTAAGTGTGACGAATTTAGCACATATATAGCTTTACTTTTCAAACATAAACGGTTTTATCAGATTGCATGTCACTTTTGGCGAATAAAACATTTGCTGTCAGGCTGCAAAATGGACGATATTTTTGGTGCTATCAAGAAATGCTCTTCCAGTGTCGCCTATTTGTACTCAAGTTTGCATCTCTAGCTCCATTTTGAAAGCTTTTGCTCATTCCAACCACGAGAAACTTCAAATCTTTGATAGCACATGAACAAAGCATGATCGGTTGGTGCTCAAAACCTTGTCGAACGTTAAATCCCCAAACCATGATTGAGTATTACTTATAGTGCCTATCACCTTAAAATACTTTTCCGTTACAATAATTCTCTGCAATTGTCACAAACATATTTTTTTGCTTTAAAAACCTTTTCCTACAGATCCGCTGATTTACACGCTCTCAAAAGTTGGAAAAAACAGCTGTAATTTGATTTACGACCGAGCAAGTAAGGGGAATGGGTTCAAGACCGGGTTGACGTCACAAAGTACTTTGCATTGGGATTGTTCATTGTTCAACAGCCATGCAAAGTAGTTTGCGACGTCAACCCGGTATTGAACCCATTCCCCTTCCTTGCTCGGTCGCGGATCAAACCATGTCCGGATTTTCCACCTTTGGAAACCAGTAAAAAATGTGAGTCTTCAGTAAAAAGGTTGTAGAGCAACAAAATGTGTTTGGGAAAAGTGCAGAGAATTATTGTAGCAGAAAAGTATTTTGAGGTGATAGACACTTTAAATGGCTGACCTTTTTAATTTCATCTTCAAAGGCCTTCTGCAGGTACCTGTACCTTGCAATTACCTTGTTTATCACCTGCCAAGCAAAAGAGACCATTATTGCTACGCTGGACAAAAACAAACAAGCAAACAATGAAACAATTTAAATTACACACAAAATTTCCCATTGTTTTGTGTGAGCTCTAACCGGATGTACAGGCTGAAAATCATGCTAAATCCATGCTTACAGTCAAGCTATGTCACACGTAACCAGTGTTTTTGAAATTTGAGTCAAGTGTTCAAATATGCATGACAGTTTTAAACTTTCTTCTCGAGATTCTGAATTCCCGCAGATATTTCCTTCATATGTCAAAAACGCAAAGGTCTGAAATTTCATTTCATGCCAAAATGTACCAGCCAGGCAGCATTTGAAAATTTAAACCTATTTGAGCCTATCATGAAATTACTTTCTAGGTATTATGCATTTTACTGAGAGATTTTTTAAACCACTTTCAAGATTCCTATCAAACGTCGGAAGTTCCAAAGAGGAATACGAATGTTCATTTCACTCTTGCAGATACTGGTCACACTTGATGCAGCTTGACTGGAGCACTGCTGGAATAGGTAATTAAGTTAAGGTCCCATATACTGTATACATTTTGCTGTGTTAAAGATCAATAAAAAATCATTAACCACATACTTCTAGCTCTAACATAAGTGTAATTGCCAAAAACTTTATTTTACATTAAGAGCCTGGAGTGTGGAGCCTAGAGCTTGTTTATTTACAAGTCTAACACACATACAGGGAGACATGAGCTGACCTGTCCCTGTGCCGAACCCAGCATTACCTGCCCAATACATCCTTTCCAATATTTAACATCAGCTGTGAATTCATAGAGTTCACAAGCCCAGCCAAATGGAATCTAATCTGTACAATACAGTTAAAACTTACAAGACAGTGGATAAAAATCCTAAAAATTGAAAGCTGTATGTTAATTAAACCATGCAGTTACATCCTGTGATGCTGTTTGACTCAAAGTAAAAATTATGTTTCTTTCCTTTTCCTTCACTTCACAAAATCCTAATGTGTGATAACCGAGACAAAAGCTGATATCTGCACCGGCCATGAACTCTCACACATAAAAGGCTCGAGTCTCATGCCCACTGGTTGAAAACTTCAATCTGAAGCTGGCGCACACTTATGGACCAATTTTTTCAGACGTGTGGTTGAAAGATGCAGGCTATCACATCCTTAACCAATGCATTTTTGAGAAAAACATGTACGGACACTCAAACCAATAAAAGAAACAAAACTGTGTATAGAATTAGCAAATTATGACGATATACTAGTAATCACCCGCCCGAATCTCCCATTTCTGAAGATAAATTAAAGCCTTAAGGACAAGGTAGCAATACACATTCTGCAACTACTTCTGCTATTGTATGCAAATTGGAATTACTCAGAACATATCCAGTAATTTTTGGACATCTGTCCAGAGATCTATGGTATGCTTGAGTAGTCTTCAATAGTCCTAGCTGGCACTCACAGGGTAAAAATGTCATGCCTTTCACTCAGAAAAAGTAGCCAGCGTGAGCCAGGTATAAATTCTAGATTTGCCCAGACAAGAAAAGGGAAGAAAATAAGGCACAGTAATATTGCGCACAACAGCAGCAACAACAACAACAACAACAACAATGCTTTATTTACTCTAAACACTAAAAGACATAATTACATGGCAAGTGACAAAACTACAGTAACTTAAGAAATAGATATGCTTAAAGTTGAGCCAGGACGATAAAAGAACCTTGCGGCTTTCGAGTTATTCCCCTGCAAAATCAGCATTAAAGGCACCACACATACCTGCACATAGGTTTTGAGATCGTCATCGTTGGCTTCAAACACACAGACAGTTGTTCTCCACGTGGATTTTTCACCCTCTTCAAGTATACTTCCACCAGGGGCTACATAGAAAATTGAAGATGTTCTTAGATTGTTTCAGTATCAATGAAGGGTTATCAGAATGACATCTGTTTCACTCACTTTCTATTTATTTACTTATTTATTTATCTAATTCTTTGTTTATTTAATTATTTCTTTACCGTGTTGCCCAAGACTCACCATAAAAGACAACAAACAAGTGCTAAGGTTGAAATTAACAGAGTAGGGTACCAGAAATTATCTAATAAATGCCCCCCACCCCCTTGAGGTGTAAAGTTTGTATTAGACATTACCTTCTAACAAACACCCCATGTATAATTGTAGCCGTTCCATATTTGGAAAGTATGCTATCATGTTACAAAGATCAGATTACGAACAGAAATAAATAGTTTAGGGTTGCGTTAAGAAATATACCACGGTCACGCATGTTATTATGACAAGAATTGCTCTGCTACATGATAGACAACACCCCCTCCCCCCTCTTAGATTGATTCAGTATCAATGAAGGGTTATCAGAATGACACCCCCCCCCCAAAAAAAGCCTCAAAAAACCAAGGAAACACACCATAAGGTAAAATTAAGTACCGTAAAGACTCGCAGATAAGCCGCACTCGCAGATAAGCCGCACTCGCAGATAAGCAGCACTCGCAGATAAGCCGCACCCCGAGTTTAGCAACTCAAATTTTGGAAAAAAAGTTTTTCATGAAAAAAAACTCGAAAGAAATCCAAAGTCGAGACCATGAAGTGTTCTGTCTTCATCCAAGGCAAACTCGCCAACAATGGATCGAGAAATACTTTAAAGTCTTACCCGTAATTTTAGCTCTTTAGTAGAATAAACATCGTGTCCATCACTTATGACATATGATTGATATTATCCTGGTATTTGTTCACAGGTATTTCTCGATTCAAGGCAGTTTTTCCATAGAATTTTGCGCATAAATTTGTTGTTTTCTTGCATGCACTGTGCGAAGCTGTGTAACCAGCCATAATATCGGACGATGGAAGACTGGACACCGGAAGCAGTGCACCTTTCCCAAATGGTCTTGCAGATAAGCCGCACTTACGATTTTGATCGCAAATTTATGGAAAAAAGGTGCGGCTTATCTGAGTCTTTACGGTAATTTATTCAGTTACATATTAGAAGGAGCTATGAACAGGGCATCTGACAGGATGCGGTGGTGCAGATCCACATAATTTGCCTACTTCCGCATCCTCCACATCCTTGGGGCATTTTCCGCATAAAATGTTACATCATCTCCCGCCTTTAGGTGAATAAAACAGTACTGTTTAGCTTTTACTTAATGTGTTTTTGTCTATATAATAAAAAGAAAATTACACGTGAGCTCGAAGATATGAAATTTATGTTTGAGTGGCAAGAACAATATCTCACGAGCGAGCGCAGCGAACAAGTGAGATATTGTTCTTGCCACTCGAACATAAAATTCATATCTTCTTGCCACCGTGTAATATCCTCTCTACATATTTATAAGCATACTTTGAAACCATACCTAAAACACCTCCTGCAAACAGTATATCAAAGAGGCACTCTCCGTACAGTCTGTAATTCAGCTTACTGCCACTTTTGTCAAGAAAGGTCAACACCTTTGAAAAAGGATTGCTTAAATTAAGTTGTTTCCAAACAAGCCATCCAGTATGTCTGCAAAATGTTGATACCCCTCAGGACCAAGAATTTAGATCCTTCTTCCTTCCCGCTTGACCCTCATCCCTCTTGACCCAATATGCCCC
>BLFK01000742.1:684754-700708 GCA_014634185.1 Astreopora myriophthalma
ACACTTTCTCTCATAACCCCACCCCTCCACCTTTTTTCAATTAGGCTTCTGGAACCTACCAAAGTAACTGATGGTACACATGAACACCTACTTGGTCTAGATCATTGTTTCCAATGTCCTGTAGGCCCTGAATAATAGCATCACGAAATGCAAGAGGGTCTTGCTTTTCTTTTTCGTCTGTTGAGGAATAACATGCAGTTATTATAACCCATTTTTCCCCAACACAAACAGGGCCTACTATACATTCTGCATCAGCTTTGCAAGTTTTGTCTTTCTATGGAAAGAGGAACAAATCTGAGATAAAACAAAGAGCTGAAGCAAATCTGAACAACAATAACTTAAATGATCTGTACATATGCTGTACATACATACATACATACATACATACATACATACATACATACATACATACATACACACTTTATTTGAAAAGCTCAGATTAAAGGTAGCACTTAGGCTGATGTGGACCTTTACAATGATAACGACAAATTAATAAACAAGAAATAATAAATAAATAGTTAGGAATATGTACATGTTCCAAAGACAAAAACATACAAACTATAGTCACAAATTACAGGTATGTCCGTCGCATTTTAAATTATTTGAAATCAATAAAATAATATTTGTAGACAACAGATTGTAGATTTAAAACTATACAAAATCTAAAATATCTTTAATTTAAGTTGACGCAGGTTCCTTTTGTTAAACTAACTTTGTTGACTTCTCTGCATTTCTCTAAGTCATTTATAAAATGATCTTTATTTTCAAGATGTATAGTGTTGCTGTTTAGGCCATTCCACATAACAGGGCCTCTAAAAATGAGAGATTGTCTGGAAAATTCAATGTTCATTCATCACATCCTCGATAAATTCCACAACTTTTTCTTAATTCAACCATTTTAAACCTGTTCAACTCATATCTGCCATTGTCTTACAATCATTACCATAATCTGGAACAATGAGACATAAAATTAACAGGAAACTACTTTTTATAAAACAATTCTAAACCAAAAATGCATCTAAGCCACAACAGGTTTATCAAGACTGAAAAATCCAAAGCGTCACTAAACAAGTTCAGTTATTTTGAAACCTGATGTCATCTTTTTTTTGTTTACAAGCACAAACACATTTTGTGCATAAAATATTTCGCAGTCATGGACAAAATAAGAATGAATGATTAACGGTGACTAATCAATACAAAACAGTCATTTTTTTATTTTATTTTTAACCCTGCAGAGAATACATAGTTTTCACTAACAGAACAGAAAAACAAATTAATCCAATCAATCAAGGATACATGGACTTCAAAGTCTATAAATAATGTTATTTCCTTGTGTGTTGTCATCTAATTAAGAACTGTGAAGTAGTAGATGTTATGAATTCTTTACTTATATTTAATCTTGTTGTCTTAGGAGGTTTTCGCTTTTTGAATCTGTGGTACAATCCTGAATTATTACCACGTACATCAAATTACAGTGATATGTCGGCACATATACGTTGCCCAGCATATAGGTACTGTATTAGATGAATTTATCAATTCGAAAAATTTGACGTTGTTAAAATAATATTTTTAATTTTTTTTTGCACTTGCTCGAATTGTTATTGAAAATTACCGGTTCCATGATTGCATTTCTATAAATTCTGACAACATTAGCGAGATGCATGCAGCCTGAATCGTATGTACATGTAAATCTTACATGTGCAATCATCCGGTCGATATGAGCAGCAATATGGAGGTTCTGTCACACACTCATCAGCGTTTTCATTAAGAAATAAAGTAGCAAGAGGATAGCGCAAAGTAACAAGAGAAGTTAACTTGGGTGGTGCTAAAGGCCATTGAAATTTAGCCGGAGAAGTCCACGTTGCAGCCGGAGAATTCCCCGATCTGCGATGCCCGATGAACAACCTGATACTTAACTTCCGTTGTACATTTCTCAAGTCTAAGCTAAGTACATTTAAGACAGATACATCTCACCTCTTTTGCGGGTTCTAATCCGCTGGCCGCTGAGTGTAGGTTTGGGTTGCTTTTGACTCATAAAACAACTGTCTGAAAATACAGTATTGGGGGAGATCAACGTTTAGCTGGGTTGAGCATGATCGAGTGTTTTCATGCACGTAACAAATTTGCGTGCAAACGTTGGTGACGTCGAGATTCGGTTCAAATGTAGCGGTACTGTGACAAATGGTGATCACAGCAGAGAGTAAAAAAACAAACTAATTACTGTTTAGCAAAACGTTACTTTTAGTAAAGAAGGAGCCGATCACGGTTTAATTCAAGAATTGCTCCTCCTTGACGCAGCGTCCTTTCGTGTTCACGCAATGAACAACATTCATACGTGCGCACAACGCTGAAAGAAACCAGTTCCGTTTTCATGCAGTCCGGGTAATTCAGCGGGAAGAAGGCACCGATCTGGACCCCAATATACGCCGCAAAGCGAAAACATTTTTACAATAAAGAAAACAGAACACAAAGCCTAGAAAATGCAAGCGAGGCGTTTAACAGATCAAAAATAACCGCGCACATCACAACCAGCTTTTGATCGCAAATCGGAATATCTGCCGGCTCCATTCAATAAAATAATTTAATTATGAGCAACCTATGTTAGCCATACTTTTTAACCTCGATGGACATCTATTGGTCTGAAATGATCGAGAATCGGAACGATTTCAAGCTTACAACGAATATTCACATGCGTGCGTTCCAACTTTCGAAACTCTTCTCGAACTTGGACCCGGTGAAATTAACATGAGTGATCTGTTGGTGCCATTCACTTGACTTGTAAAAGTCTTACGACAGTCATATAAGCGATTTAATAGTGAATATTCTTACCTGAAAACCGTTTAAGATACTGGCAATGGAAAAATGCAATCGATAAATGCAGCCCACCTTCACTTTTCGTAACTGCTACAAAATATGACACCGTCAAAGCACGAGGGATAATAAGCTGAAGGGGGACTGGATCGAATTACCGCAACCCCGCCTCTCCATTCTCGTTCCCAGAGCCCATCGTTTCTCTTAGCCGGCGGGGCCGTCGCACGAGAAACGAAGAGGAAATTCAGGCAGCGTTTACACGAACGCGGTTTCATTTGTAACCGTATCGTTTTAGATGCGGTTACGCCTTCCGTTTACACGACATCGATCGAAACCGTTGCCGAAACCGGGTCGATTTGAAACCGCTGCCAAAAGTGGAGTTTTGCTGCCAAAAGTGAAGTTTAATCGCACCCAGACATGCACTTCCAAGCCACATCGATTTCGATGCGCTTTCGAAGTCGTGAAACCGTATCCATGTGAAACCGTGTTCGTGTAAACGCAGCCTCAAATTTTTTCATTGGTCAGCTTGCGAACGATACAATCTTTAACCGGAAGTAAAAATGGCACATGTGACCTAAGGGGGTAAGCTGGCGCGAAAGTATGAATCCATCGGAGACCGCAAAACCACTTTGAAAAATGGAGGCTCCTGGAAAAGACTCGCCAAAAGAAACAGTGACTAATTTCCGAAATAAGTGTATGTGTTGGAATAAAACGGTTTTACCTAGACATCACCCTGTCAAAATATTTGGAGAATAAAGCAGCAAGGAGCAGGACTGTCCAAAGGCGCTGTAGTTTTTCATTGGAAAACAAATGCAGTTCAACGATAATTTTCCAAAAAAAAACTAAGTTGAGGCCACTGAAAGCTTCACATAGAGACTCTTGGAATGTAATGCTTCTGAGCGCCGTCGCAGTTGTCCGTTTCGTAAACGGTCGTTGCCATCGACACTTAGGAAAATTTTCACTGTTATAAGTTTGGTTTTTGCAAATAAAGAAAAATTACCTACTAAAGAATCGAACCCGGGTTATTAGATTAATAGCGCACGTCACTCGCCACAACCTTACCGAGTTGCTCGGCCAAGCAACGTAGATTTTGGCTATCTAACCATTCTATATAAAAGATAAATAATAGCTGTTTTCAGTACCTAAAACTAACACTAACCTCACCCAAATGCTAACCCCAAACACCTCAATTATTTATTAGGCTTAATGTCTCAATCTGAGCGCAATTTTAGCTGATTTAGTTGCAATTTCAACTACTGTAGGTCTAATTTATGACAAAAGGCTCGGTTACCAAAAATTGGCTTCGACCGTAATAAATGGCAACGACCGTTTACGAAAGGGAAATAGGCAACGCCGCCATGTTTAGTATAAACTTCGCGACTCATATATGGGCTCCGGAAGTCCTAGAATCTGGGACTGCGAATCCCATGTCTCCTGAGCAAGAGCCCTTCGTTTTCTCGTGCGAAGGCCCCGCCGGCTAAGAGAAACGATGGACTCTGGGAACGAGAATGCCGCTTCACTTCCCCAATTCCACTGTAATCCCTAGTTGGTGGGATATTAACTAAAAAGTCATTTAGCACGTGCATAGAGCGGTTTTCAATTGAGTGGCGTAAAATCAAAACCAAAGTGATTAGAGAGCCAATTAACAGTATTGGTAATGTTGGATCTATCCAAGGCTTTTGATACCATCGATCATTCACTTCTCCTCACAAAACTACGATCGCTGGGTGTGTCCAATAGGGCTGTTGATTGTGAAAAAGTGGCTGAAGTGAATGATCCTCCGGCTCTTTACAACCCACAAACCTCCTGGCAAGTTCCCCGCCCTCCCCTCCCCAAACATCACCTGGGTCACTCTTTTCGTCTTGTCATGTCACGTGATCATTAGCTGTAAACATGGCGGGATCTGTGGAAGCACGATTTGATGCAGCAGTGAACGTCGTACGATCAATGCCAAAAAAAGGTACTCAAGACTCTGTGATCACAGAGGAATGAGAGAGTAGAGGATAATATTTCTTCTTGTGATATCTTTTTTTTAATATTAAGTGTCGTTTTTGTTTTATTTTAAGGCGTTTACCAACCATCGTATGACACAATGTTGAAGGTAATCGAATAAATTACGGACATGAAATGTACTTAGCACAAGTCTTGAAACTGCTATAAGAATGATTAATCTTCTGAGAAAATCAATCTTGAGTTTGCATTCGATGTACCAAAATCTTTACAAGTGCTTTTCGTTTGCACTGAGAGATAAAACGTAATCGTTATTTAATTAAAAACGGGTTTTTTAACACAGAAAAAGATAGTGCAAGGACCAAGTTTAATTTTCTAAAAAATTTTAGTTCATTTTAAAACTTTTCAGTGAAAATATTTCTTAAATCTATGATCTAGTTTTGATTAAAATATACGATCATAATCAGATCATGTTATTCTTGGCAAAACTTACGTCTTGTGTCAAATGCTTTTTGTTGATTACCTAGTTGTATGCATTCTACAAGCAAGCTAAAGAAGGAGCATGTTGTGAATCAAAGCCTGGTTTCTGGGATGTGGTGAAGAAAGCAAAATGGTTAGATTTTAATTTTGTGTGTTGGTGAATACTCTTTGATGCTGGGTGAATAGTCTATTAAAAGTTCAAAGTACATTTCACATCAGGCTTTTTTTTTTCTTTGCTTGTCTAAAGCCCAGGCTAAGTGTTCCAAGATTGGTGGCCAACATTTTTAGCACTTCCTGTGAGATGACGTCGATCCAACATTTTTCGTTCATTTTGTTGGACACGTCTAGCTGCTCATCCAGCATCACCACTCAACAAATGTTGGCCAACAATGTTAGAACGTTCAGCCAGGGTTTGAGGGACATCTTGGGCATAGAGTGCATTAAGCTAAGGTCGTATTTTGTGGTGTTCATCGTGTGATTGAGCATTCCAAGGCAAAGTACAGTGTACTTGTTGAGATCTTGCTGGGTGGTAATTAACATTCTTTCCAGCATGTTGTCACTCAGGCAGCTATTCTTTTGGATAGGAGATTATGATTCCCATCCTGTGAACCTCACAACACAATTATTCATACCTGACGACATAATGCAAACAATAACCATGTTTAGGCTAATTTAATTAGATGGTACAGCTTTCAAGCATTTCACAGCAAATTCACAGCAAATCTTTAAAGCAACCCAACAACTTACCTTATGAGTGTCACCCACAGTATATTAATTAAAGTGGCACATTTTGAAACATGTTTTAGAACCCAATGACAATCACAGGCAGAGTGAACATTCAATGTGAGAGTTACAGCGCTTTAGCCAGATGGGCATCTGGGCACCCACTTTTTGGAGAAAAATTTTATTTTTTTCTTGGTGAGCATGCTCCTAGACCCCCCCTCCCCCCCTTAGGGATTGGGGCCCTTGGCACCATTAAAATTAGTGGACGCCCAGTTCTCAAATCCTGGCTAAAAGGGTGGAGAGTTGTATGCAAAATTTTTTTTCAGCACCCAAGCAGTATGCACTCTCACATACAGCAGCTAAAAGTAAAAGTTGTTTGTCTAAGTAGGCCTTTATAGACCTTATTCATAAATGGCACCTGTTTTATTATTCTTTTGATAATGTGCAAATTAGCCTACCAAGCCTCATTTTTGAGCAAGAATTCCTTTCAATTCACTGTATGGTGTCGAGACTTGGTAGGCTAATTTGCACTTGGACAAAAGAATTATAAATTGACCGCCATTTATGAATAAGGTCTATAGGCTCAACTTGAAATTAAACAATGTGCATAACAAATTATTGTAGATTCATTTCAAATTTAAAGTCAAATTATTATACAGATCACACTGTTCCAACTCTGCTGTCTAGAGCATTGGAGAGATGTGTTTAATGAAGCCAAGGAAGAAATGATGGTTTAGAAATGATGGTCACAAGTGAAACTTGACAAAATAACCATTGTGTGTGAGGAGAATTGTGTCACAGATGTTTATATTGCAGGGTGTCAGAGGTTGCCTCCAAATGATGCAAACAATCTGAAAATAAACATTGCACTTTTTAAAGAGAAATGTCTCCTTTATATTCTCACTATTTTGCCATGGTTTCTGCAGATAGTAGTGTTGAAATTTCAATGTTCATTTACTATGTTTTGTGTTTGCCAAGCATTATTATATTTTGTGGTTTATTTATTATCATGCAAAGACTTAAGACATGTTCGAATTGACCCTATTCCGTAATAAGAATGAATGGAATAACCTTACGATTTCTGTTAATTTGTTGCGGGACAATGTTGAAAATTTTTGTAATTTGCATTTCAATGACATAAAAATTGTCTTAGGGGTTATTTATGGGCATAAACCTTTATATTGTATTCTGACTCCGGAATAGTGCCAATGGAACGCACCCTTAATCAGAATCCAGCATTGTAATGAGAAATCAGACCAATTATTTTATCATTTGCCTTTTCACAATAATAATAAATAATTATTATTTTGTCTTCTCACAGGGAGGCATGGCATAAGTTGGGTCAAATGTCAAAGCAGGAAGCTATGGAGTCTTACATCTCAGAATTGAAACATGTACGTGTCATTTAACTGGGTTAAAGTATTTTCATGTATTTGACAGTAACTGAAGGATGGTGTGCACAGTGTAGACGTAATGGTAGTGAGTGGCTTTAATAATATTAACCAGAAAAAAAACTGGGAAGTTTGTGTAATGTTCAGACGAAGTAATTTGAGTCCAGAAACAAGCTGAATGCTGTTTCAGTAAATATGAAGTCTTGGGTATTAATTTTACCAAACCACAGTCCAATTCCAAGAAGGTTCTACAATGAACTGTTAGAAGTCATAGGTTAGGAAATTAATGGAACAAGATGAAACATGGATAACATAGAAGTCATGGGTGGAATTGTTCAAAGCATAGAAGAAGTAATTCTGGACTAGGTCTGATTAAAACCTAGTATACAGGTTGTCCCTGCTTTGAACAACTTGGCCTAGAAGTTGAGGTTGAATTATTAATACTGAGTTACAGCATAGATGCAAGGGGACTGGGATCCATTTCTCGAAAGTCCCGAAAAGTTCTGTCTCGTAATGAGGGCTCTGAAAACTAGCCATGTGCATCCATTGTTCAGTTTTGCGCAGCTGTTGCATACGTGCTATGGTTTCAATTTTTTTTTCTGGTTCAAATTTTTTAAAACTAGATTATAACCTTTAATTTTCTGTTGTTTTAAATTCATTGTGATAATCTGGAACAATGGATCATAAAAAGAGAAACTGGTTTCAAAAACATTTAACCAGGAATAACTTTAAACCACATTAACACATAAACTTTCACCAGTTTGATTCATAGCATAAAATCTTAACACTAGAACATTAGGTCCTTTTTTATTGAACAAGAAAGAAATTTAGTTTGTTAGTTTTGTGAAATGCTGCTGCTTACTAAAGAAATTAATAAAAATTAGCTGACGAGTCAATTTTTGCTTACATCAAGTATTGTCAGCACCATGTGCAAATAGTAAATGCTTGGAAGAATGAATTTAAGAGAAAGTGATGTGAATAAGGGGTTTGTACAGGTCATGGAAAACCTGGAAAGTCATGGAGTGGAAGAATTTCATTTTTCAGGCCTGGAAAGTCATGGAATTGAATTGTCGGTCATGGAAAATTAACACATTTGAAATTAATGCAACTTGAATTAACACAAATTGAAGGGAGATTTGTTTCCCAATAAAGGAAATTAATGTAAAAGAAGGGCTAAAATTTCAAAATGAGGGAAAGTAATGCATCTGCTACAAAAACAAAAAGAAAGAAAAGAAAGAAAGAAAACATTATTTGTTGAGAACAGGAACAAATTTATTTTTAACATTGACAAACCAAAATACAATTCCCACTTGCCATTATGCTGTAGTGTGTTATAGATTTGGGGGAAAAATAATGGTAATTAAGGGCACGGAAATTATTACGCTACTTAATTAACAGTGAGGAAATTAATGTTCACCTAAATTGAAGCGACTTAAATGAACGTCAATTTTTTAAATTTGCATTAATTTTATGAAGCGCTAAATTCCTGTGTTAAGGTAAATCAAAGCTTTCAGTGCTTGTAACTTGAAAATCTTCTGTCTAACATGGTTGTTCATCTTTATTGTGTGTCCATAAAAAAGGTAATGCAAAACTTGCCTGAGGAAGATGGAGTCGAAGAATTCTCTGATGTTCTGAGATCATTTTACAAAGAAGTTTATGAAGGCCAAGAAGGCCATGATGAACAATTGCCAACAGTTCTTAAAGCCTTTAAGGCTGAAGCTCCACCACAAACCAAGATTGAAGAAGACTTAAAAGAAAATGGACATCATGCACCACAGCATGATGTGGTTCCAATACCAAATGGTCATATGGAATTGTATGATGAAAATGGCAGGGATAAGGACATTCCCGTAAATGAGAGTGAATTTCCACATCGAGATAGTTTATATCTTACAAGATTTCCACATAGGGATAGTTTGGATCTTAGGCACAAAGATACGTCATATGTCAAGAAAAATTGCTTGCCATTTTCCAATGGAGTAAATTCATTTCTTATTATATCTCCGGATGAGTTGAAGGACTCCAACATGGGAGAACAGGACGATAGGGGACTTTTGGACAAAATGCCTGAAGGTGTGTACTCTTTGACTTCTCCTTGCAATATGCATTTGTTATAGATCGAGATGGGAACCTATAACACCTACTCAGGGTTGCTATGATCAAGGAAAAGTCAGCCACATAGGGCTACTTTGTATCAGTGAAGTGAGCAAATTTTATTTTCTGGTAAGGTTCACAAGTTTTTGTGAAGATGCACTGGCTACAGAGGCTGAAACAAACAAACAAACGAAAAAAAAAACAGTCAAGATTTCTTGGGGAAGTCAAATCCCTTGCACACAAGATCCCACGAAAATCATAAGGAGGCACGAAGAGAAGAACACCGATGGCATACAAAAATGCCTCTAGTCATCAAATGTAATAGTAGCAGCGTGCAAAGAAAGTCGTGTCCGACAGCCCGGGGCTAGTGGATTTTGCGATCGGGCTAGTGAATTCTGTGCTTAACTTGCCCAACGGGCAAGCGAAGAAAGGAATAATTAATAATTAAATTTTTTCATTCTGCTCGTGAAAAATTTTTTTCGGGCTAGTAAAAATGACTTTTGGGCTAGTAGATGTTCCCAAAGGGGAAGCTGTAAAATTAATTTTCTTTGCACCCTGTAGTAGATTTTTTTTTCTTTGTTCACCTGTCAGTGAACAAAAAAAAGTCAGTGATAAGACTGTTCAGAGGTCAGTGAATAGTCAGGGGATTTTTTTAATTTCTGATGGGTGGCAACCCGGCTACGGTGTCTCTGATGTATAAATTTTTGCTGTTGGAGCTTTTTGACTGGTGAATAAGACAAGCCTTGGTTGATTTTTCGGACTGATTTTTGGAGTGAGTTTAGGGGCTTAAAAGTTTACTTGCACACCAGAAAATATGGTAACTACAAAGATTAATGATATACATGAAAAAATTGCTCGATTCTGATTGGCTAAGAGAAATGCAGTTTTTCAAGAAACACTACAGAAAAAAGGTAATTCAGTGCAGAAAAAATTAAATTCAGTGCAAAAAAGAGAAACTTTTTGCGGCTTAAAAAACTTTAAAAACATCGAAAAACCTGTGTTTTTGACTGAACGCGTGATGATATATTTACAGGGTTTGAATAGATTATTTTTTGCACGTGATTTACTTATTGATGATATTTTCATGAATATCATCAATAAGTAATCACATGATTTTTCTCGTGCAATTTGGTATAAATAATCACTCGGAAATTTTTTCAAAGACCACAAATTGCACTCACCCTACAGGCTCGTGCAATTTTGTTGGTCTTTGAAAAAATGTACTTGTGCTTATTTATTCCAAATTGCACTCAAAATCAAGTGATTGTCTGTACAAACAATGACTCCTCTTTGCTATATATGTAGTAGACATGGACTGCCCAACAGAGTACACTTCAAAAACAAAATGGCAAAGTACACTATTATTCTCTAATCACATGATACTAAATGCATGACTTTTGCAAGGATAGAATATTGGGTGTCAGCTTACACATACTGTACAAAGGTTATTGTGACAAGGAAACAAGTCAAACCCAATCCATCGCTATATTTAAGTGTATTTCTTGAAAAAATAAATAGTATGTACAGGTAAGTTTTAACAAAATATTTTGTACCTGAATCAGTTTTTTTGTTTTGCCAACTTAAAATTATTTAGAACCATTACAAGTTAAGAAAAAATTGTCAGGTATGGTTAAAACTGAACTGCAAGAGCCAAGTTATTGTCCAGAACAACCTTAGCAGTTTTTAAGATTAAGTAATAAAATGGTGTTACAAGTACTGCACAAAGTGAAGGAAACAAACAACTGAAAAGCATCCAAATATTCTTTAAACTACAGTGGATTGTTTTATAGCAGTAGACTTGCGCAACAGAAAAATAATTATTAGTATGCATTACTTCTTTGTTTTGACTGCAGTTCCACCTTTGAGATCAAATTGCATCGATGTAATGGTGTCTAAAGGACAAAATGGTGTGCTCTTGACCAGTGATGAGAGTGATGAAGATGAATTTTGTGACACCATGGACCCTGAACATTTACAAGAACTGCAAAATGGAGATCACATGGGAGGAAGCGAACTAAATCTTGATAGGACTCTCCAAGATGTGGATTCGAGTAGCAATTTAAACAGTTCACCCGAACATGCCACAAACTCCACACTCACTGAATCTGAAAATTCTGATTCAGAAAGTGACTTAAAAAGCTCTGAACTGTTGACAAGTACACCATTTGCTAAGCATGTCACTTTTGCAGTTGGAAGCTGCAGTGATTCTGAAAGAGCTTCTTCTGTAACAAATTCAGAGCCTTCAAAGGTTGTTCTATCCATCAGTGAGGAATCCATTTTAGAAGTAACCCCAGATGTGGAGAATGGACACAGTGGTCAAGCTGTAATTGGTGTAGAAGAAGATAATTCTATTACTCCTATTGATAGTGATGACCAAAAGCGGTCTGGAATCTTGAAGTCGTGTCATTCTGTAAGGGAATGTGGCGGCGGTGATGCTTCCCAGCAAACATCTGGGCAGAGACATGCAAGTCGGACACGGCAGGCACAAGGACTTAGGAACAAAGAAGGTGGGACAATTGGCCTTTCAGAAATGTCTAAAATACATTTTGAATTATCAGTTTTACACAGTCATAATTATCTTTTTAGGGAAGTTCTTTTCATTTTGATCTGATAATAACTGACCTTAATGTGGTTTACAAACTGCAATTTATTGTCCTGACAGATTCGGAGTACGAACCATACATGACATTGTGTGTATCCTGACTCTCGATTTTGGGCTGATTCATGAAATGAAAACTGGCCCATTCCCAGGAAATCTGTTGCAGTGCAACAGATTTTTAACAAGTCGGGCCAACAATTCCTAGTCTCCAATGCAGACAATCTTTCCTTCTTGCACATGGAAGCAGGCGTTTCGTTGGGGAGGAAAGATTGCTTGATGAGCCAAAAGAATGTCTGTGTAGCAGGCTAAACAATGTGAAGGGTTTATAGGTGCATGAGATGTATGTAAATGGAAAGAATATCTATTATATAATAATTACTGATGCATGGACTGCACATTTCAGATTTAATGAAGGATGTTGCATGCATGTACATGTGCGTGCAACTCTTGAATGTGAGGCTTAACCAGGGTTCTCCCAAAATTTTGTATTAGAAGGAGAGAAAATTGAAGTAGGCGGCAAGTTCCCATTTATTTTATCGAGGCACAGTGCAACGTCCCTCACATGGCCGCATGTGCGTGGTAGGTGTGGGTGCCCTCTAATTGAGAGGGAGTGGGGTTCGGGAGACCTACAGTATCCCAGGAAAATGGTGAATTTGGAGGCTCTTTAAAACGCATTTCAGTGTATTTTGAGGTACTGCGTATTTTGCCCATGCCATCACCATCGCTTTTCGATGTGCACATTTTCTTTGACACTCACTCTCAACAGCAGCTCAAAGAAGAAACCCTATAAACCTTATTTTGTACGTGGCAAGCCAAGGGCGAGTAGACAGATTTTTTTGCCAGGCGCCAGTGTTTAACACTGCTTAACCTTGTTGTTGCTGCTGCAGTGTTTTTGGAAAGACCTATTTTGGTGAAAAATGTCACTGCAGATATGTTTCAGTGGATTACAGTGGGAGAACATAATCCCTCTTCTATTTCTTGTGGTTAAGCAGGGTTGGGAAAACATACAGATGGCTGGCGATGTTGCCAGAGCTTATTTCAAGGGTTTGGAACTCTGGCCAGCTACAGTTGGTCGTTAAAAAGAGAAAACACGGGAGCCCAGGACAGTCTAGTTTGCAGCATTCTCCTTTTGTTTATAATCATATTGATGACCCTAATGAAGACAATTCAGATCATTTTCGTTCCTTTCTTTAGATTCTAGTGGTGTGAGTGGAGCAAGTCGACTTCCTAAAGGACAGAGACGGAGAGGTGATAGTGACAGTGAGGATGAATTTACAAGTGATCACACCAGCGGCCCAGACTATGACTCAGCAGGAGATGAAATTAATGATAGGATCTTGCAAGCACTCGAGAGGCTACACCAGGACATGAAAAATGTGCTCAGGCGACTTGGCTCCATTGAGGAAACAGTAGCACAGTCACAGCAGGTGAGTTTTTTTTCTCCTGGCTGCTTACAATGACAGGGAGTTAAAAAAACAACGGTGGACAAGTTTTTTTGTTTTGGGACCTGATGCATTGCAGTAGAAGGGACAGGCTAGTCAGTAATGTTCTACCATTATGTGGATTGCTATGGCTGTAATACATTCCTTGTATCATAGGTGCTTTTATCAGGCTCTAATACTTCTTTCTAAATGCTTCAATGGTATTGGTCCTATCTAATTATGTAAGAGATTTTTCTAAATACAGACAAACCCCATACAGTTCAAGAAGTGAAAGCTCAATGTTAGAACTACCTCATTTTAATCTTCTAGATACGAAGAATTCATACACCTTCCCATATACTTCTTGCCAGTGATGTAAATATTTTTAAAGATAAACTTCATGATTTTAACTTCTTAGATGCTTTTTGTAGTTTACAGTATATTTTAAGTGTAGAATTTTAGTACATGTAGACTCTTATAGCGATAAATTTGCTTGTAACATAGGTACTAATATTTAGTTTTCATTGATAGTTGTAATATGTAATCTACTTAAACATGTTTGTATTTTGAACAAGCTTCCAGCTCCTCGGTGTAACGTGTGAAAATAAATGATTGATTGATTGATGGAGAAGGAATCATGGTGGATGTCGACCATTCATCATAAATCACTTGAGATGAAGATGGCAATAATGACAATAATGATGATAATGATGCTGATGACAATGATGATGAGTTGTAATACTGATTAGGTTGCTTTACAAGGAATTTGAAAACCCCAGGTGGAATTTTATCATAGCTTTTAGCAGGACTGGAAAGTCTTGTAAATCTGCAAACTTGATCCCTAACTCTATCTCTAAGCAAACACTTGGACAGTTTTATTGTGGATCTCTTTAGACTGATGAAATGAAATGCAGATCTAGAAAAGTGTTCGGCAAGTCCTGGAAAATAGTTTGTGCAAAAGGGAACAAACCCTGACCATTTGACCACTAGCTGAGTTTGACATTTTTCAGGCTTTAAATGATATGTTCAAATTATGTTGTTTTTCTCTTAAATTCAACAACTAGGATGTGTCTGCCCGATCTATGGAGCCTTGGTATAGAGCCTTCATTCCTTCAAAACCTCTGATGTTTCTCATTGTCTGGCCATTTATTGTCAATATTATCATCTACTACTTCAGACGAAAAAAGGTGAGTTCCTTTCTACTCTGGTCAAGCAAGCCCATAGACTTAAGTAATGGCTCGATTACCTGATCAACATGTGCTTGTCATGGAGTTATAGAATCTTTTAGGGTAAGCTTGCTGGCTCGAGTCCAAGTATGGGAGCCATTTGATAGTTAGAGTTCATTGTGCTTTAAATCTCATCATTTTAGCAATCAAGATGACAACTTTCTTCGGGTAAAAACAAACAGAACACAATTTTTTTCCAATCTTGTGGTCAAGAAGACATTTTGACTTCGGCACTTTCAATAGTTGCATTATCCCTTTTTTTCTTTTTCTTTTTATCTTTTATTTTTCTCTTTATTCAGTTTTATGACAGGTGCATATGTTGCAGGTAATTTTTAATGTCAGTTCATTTTAATTTTGACTAGTTATTTTTTTATTAACTGGCTAATTTTATTTTTATAACCAGGTATTTTTGTGACTATAGTTAGTTTTATATCTTTCTGTGGCAAGGATTAATGGTTGGGCCTAAGCACTGATTTGAAATGGTTAGATTTGAAGGGTTATAGATACTACCGGTACACAGCATGTTTGTTCTCATTTGACATAAATTAAGCTTTGGTTGAGGTTAGTCTGGGACTAAAATAGGAATTCATAAATTCGACCAAAATGAGTGAATTTGCAAGTCGTCCTGTGTGGTCTGCTGGATATGAAGGCAGACTCTTAATCTGAAGAAAGCTGGTTCAAACCACAGTGGGTGGGACACTTTGTCATGGTTGCCACAGGTCAGGAAATGGTCAGGGAAAAAAAAAATTCTTCAAGGTCAGGGAAAAGTCAGGGAATTTCGTTTCGAGTCAGGGAAAGTTTAAGTCTTTGAGAGAAGTCAGGGAAAAGTGAAATTGATATTACTCATGTTTGTTGTCTAGCACAATTGCTAGATTCCTGATAATCATACTGTTTGTCATTGTAATGCAGGCTCGTAATGCTTGGTTTGGAATGAAATCATACACTTTGTTTTCTTCTCTTTTCATTGTTTTCTAACATGTCCAATTTTTGGGTACATTTTACAGACATGAAATGCGTTGGATTGGTAGAAATTAAATGACAAGCTGATTTTGGGTTTCCAAGAAAATCAATCTTTTTCCATGTTATCTTAAGAAACTATCAATCCATGTACACTGCATGTGACTTTCTGAAAGCATAAATAAATGTGTGGAGAGGTTGGCTGTGAGGGGAGGTTGGAGGCCATTACTAGGACTAATTTGTGATTTTTTTAATTTAGTTGGTCAGGGAAATTTTATATTTGTCAGGGAAAAGTCAGGGAA
>BLFK01000742.1:701232-706232 GCA_014634185.1 Astreopora myriophthalma
CCCCCACCCACCCACCCAATTCAATGTTGCTTGGGGGAAATGAAGTGAAACAAGACGCCTAAGGGCGTTTCCGTGGGATGCACAAACAGTTAACCAGAAATTGTAAAAGTACAACGGCTAGTCCAGATCTGAGTTCAAGGTGCGGGTTAGGTCACTAGAAGTTGTTTTTGTGTTGCTTATAACACTTCCCGCATGATACTGGAAATTTATTTTTTTAAAAAAATTGTGTCTAAGAAGAAAAACAACAAGGCAAAGGAAAAACAAAAAACAAAAAACAAAAAACAAAACAAGAACAAGTTAACGACATGGATATTATGCATGGTCACCCATCGAAGTGGTAACCCCAGCCAACAGGGCTTAACTCCAGTGAGAAGCACAAGCACATGGCTAATTGCCATATGAGACCACAAAGAAAAAGAAACTCTACCGATTCTTAGACGTGGTCTGCCTGTGGCATCCCACGTAAATAGTGTGCAGGGCTGAAAGTGGACCAGTTTATGCCCAACATTGATTAGGGGGCATCTGAAGTCTGAGGAATGTGCACTGGACTGAAATAAAAGCAAGTGTCCCAAAGAAATTTGTCCATGTGTCCATGATTGTAGCTCACTAGGAATTCCTTTAGCTCAGTTGCTAGAGCATTTGACTGGTGTTACAAAAGTTGGAGGTTAGATTCCTGCCTGGGACTCTGATCTGCTTTTCATTTGTCCCTTCACCCGTTGCCAAGCATCAAGCATTTCAAGCACAATGAAAATTGTTGGACAGTTCTTTATCCCCAAAGTTATTTAAGGTTCATTTGTATGGATTCATTTATTTGGCAAGACTGGTATCCTTCCAATTCTTACTATGCCCTTTTGTTCAAGCGATTTTCAAAAGCCTACCACTAACTTCCCTTACTACCAATTACGGTTTTGTATTAATATTACCAAGACATCCATTTTCAGTCGCAATTCCATCATAACGTTTTCAAGTCAAAACATTTCATTTCAAAATAGGGTTAAAGTTTCCCCGGTTCGGCTTCTTTTTTTAAGTTGGTGATCCTTGTAATCAAGCCTGCAAAGTTTTGAAATGGGCATCTACAGTTTTCCAGCGATCTACGATTTGTGCATCCCCCGTTAATAGTGGCTAACAATTAACAACATATACTACAAACGCTTGTCAACTTGTTCATGCTCGTTCCTTCTTGGAACACTTTCGCTACACCAGCATTTTGGTACTTCAAGGCTCCCTCTATGTCCGCAACGAGTCTCATAATGCCTAAGTAGCCAGTCCGGTCATGCTCAAATTTCATAATCTGATTAAACACCTGCGGGCTCTTCCAGTCTAATCAAAACTCAGAGTGTGTTCAATCCTTATTTCAGAATAAGAATACAAAGGTTTACAGTAGTTTGAAAAATCACCCTTAAGAGAAGTTTGCTGTTATTGGAATACAAAGGAGATTTTCAGCATCATTTCCCAGCAAATTTTTAGAAAGACATCTGTTTAAATTTACTTTGAAAGAAAAATCTAGAAGTTATTCCATTTTATTCTTATTCCAAAATAATGTCAATCAAATGTACCCTCAATTGATTTTCCACATTTGTACTCAGTCCTGTGCTTGTTTCTAATATGGCTAATTTATTACTAAGGACTTTGAAGTCTTCTGGAATGGTGGTTTATTCTGCTTTGTCATCAGCATCCACATTGATTTCAGTCCATTCAAATTGTTTGTTTTAACAGAATTCACAAAAGAGGTGATTACAACCAGCAGTGCTGTTAATTAAACATATGTCCCTCACTTAACTGCATCCACCAGCATTCATGGCAGTCTGTAAGCAAGGCCTTTATATTGAGGATTGATGAGAGACTTACCAATACAGATTTGGTCTGTTAGAGTGCCATTCTATGAGGCCAGTTTAAAAGATGCAAGTGTTACATGAGGCTAGTATGGAAAACCAAAGGAACTGGAAAGTGCAGGCGTGTGTGGTACGTAAAATGTGACAGACATTGGCCACTGATCTGGCCTGCAAATACAGCTGCCCTTCGTCGCTCACTGGTGAGAACTTTGTACCAGTCTCGTGTAATCACAGGCCACGTTACAAGCAGCATACAAGGCTTTGAACAAACATGCAACAGTGTGAAGGTCAAACATGGAGAGCTGGATTAATTTAAAGAAAAACTAACAGAAACTTGAGATAGTCAGGTTGCCATCATCAATGAACTTTAAAGGGTGGAAACATTTTCCTGTTGTAAAGAATAGTTTTTTTTTTCCTTCGTTGAAAGGATCCTTCAGGCCTACTTGTGTCAGTGCACTGCGATGAATGTACTTGCTACAATTTTTTTAAAGTTGATTTTATGGGTGTGCTGGTCATCTTTCTCAAGGTCTGGGCTCAGGCTGGTTATTTATAACACCTATCATTCCTTCATATTTTCATGATATCCACATTTATCATTCATGATGTCATTTGCATGGGTTCGTCAGTCATACCAAGTTAACGCCATTTACCCCAACATAAGATAGTGCCATTTTACTTTGACCAGAATGTTTCAAGGATACTCATTTTAAGGTGGTGATGATTGACATGAAAGTGTTCTAGTTGGCATAACATTTCACGGAATATGCAGAGTTTGCTTACATCATAAAATCCTGGTTATACCCTACTATCAGGAGGCAATAGGTTTCATCACTGGGTTGGTGCGCCAACATAGGAACAACAACAATAATTGTTATAATTGTTATTTATTATACCCAAAGCAAGATATTAAAGTTATTTAATGAGGCTAAATATAATTTAGGCAAAGTTAAAACCAAGCCAATGCAGCGGTGTTGCCTGGGATACTTGGGGGATTCCGGGGAGGTTTGCAGGGGCATTGCCATGTGCTTTGGCTTGAGTTGCTTTTTTGCTTGCTTGCTTGCTTGCTTCGTTCTCCCCCTCCCTCCCATATTTTGGGGTAAGTATATACCTTATTATAGGAAATTAACAATGCACTTTATTAACGCGATTTTACAAAATTTGCGTTAATTTAATGTATCTTAATTAACGTCAATTTAAATTTAATGCATGCTATTTTACAACATTGCTATTTTAAAGCACCTTTATTTCATTACAAAACCTTATTAGTTCATGACTCCTCTAGGCTCTTCAGAGTCACTCTTCATTTAAAATCGAGTTCAAAATGTCTTTTGAATTGATAGCGTCTAGTTAGGCTTCAAAACCAAATTTTTGGCTTTAAAAAAAACTTAGAAACATCCGTGCACTTGTCTTGGAAGGTTTTATTGACGGAAGCCAAAACGCAGTTTGGCATTCAGAAATGTAAAGTGCGAGTTTGCAGATTTATGAAAATCGCAGTAAATAAAGCAAGATGCTTATTGAAAAATTCGCGTTAATTTAATGCATGTAAACCTAACTTTTGAAAAATTCGCGTTAATTTAGTGTAACGTTAATTTTCTTCGCGTTGTCAATGTGCATTGTTAATTTCCAATATTTAGGTATACTCCACACACTGGTTTTCTCTCAGTGATGTGTTGACAGGTGCTTGCGAGGTGGACTATGGCGTGGTTGCCATGGTGACCTCCTTACTGCTGAGGATAGTGCTGTCTCCTTCCTTGCCACCTTTACAGCACCTACCCTCCAAAATATCGGCGTTGTGTTTTAACAAGTTATTATATTAATTAATTAAAAAGGGGGTTACTGACTTCTTGAAATAACTAATAAGTTAAAAAATGCCAAGAAGCCAGATTCAGCAAGATAAGGAGTAGACAGCTACAGCTGTATCTTTGGAACAACATTTTGCACACTAAAAACAGGCAACCCAATTCAATAGTCTTAGCATGACACTGATGAACAGCTTATTATGCCAAGATTTTTTTCTGCACAGCAGAGAGTGCTTGCAACCATGGCAACCACTTTTTGTAGGGATTTCAAAACTATAAATAGCCTGGTTCACCCCTGTGCTTCCGGATAAAACCATAACAGGAACATTTCTACCTAAGGACTCCTGCTGTTATTAGAGCTTTTTTTAGTAGAGATATAGCTCCCATCCACACTCCAGACATAAACCCCTCCATTAGAAACCTCTTACAAGTGTTTGTAAGCCCAAGGGTAACATGCATGAATAAATTGATCTTTTCTTGTTCAAAACACTGAGAAAACCAATTTGGAAAACCTAATTTTCAAAATCTATTTTTATTGTCACTGTGGTGCAAAATGGATAACATTCAATTGTAAGATTCAATCAGCAATAAAAATAAGTATAATTTGCTGTATAACTTTGGTTGAAATTGTTATCAATGTAATAAAGACTCATAGTCATTAAACTCAAATCTGTATGCAGTCTTTATCAAAGAAGTTGATAACTTTCTGTGCTGTCTCATGATCGAGACTGCAGTCCATAAGTTGCTCCTCTGTGGCCTGTGACACCTTGGAAATAGTCTTGAGACCATGCTGAAGTACCAAGCATTCTTAACCAGTGTAAAGGAAAATGCATGCATCATGCTGATTTGTAATTATATCCAATCCGAAGTTCACAAAAGGCTGGGGACTAGTTTATGTAATGTTGGAATCACATATTTAATACTAGAAAGATAACCAACAAAACGAAACAGTGTTTCGTTTCCAGAATGGTAAGGGCAGGAGAAATGAAAATATTTTGGCAAGGCGCCCTCGATTTGTCATATCTTGAGAACCCAATATATTAATGATTAAAACTCATTGTGTTGTGAAGGTCCTTTACAACACCAATTAACACAGAGATAACTTTGGATTTTTCAACAGCTAACCCCCAATCATTCAGTAGTCAAAGCTTTTTATGATCCATTTCCTTCACTTTTGTGTTTGTCACCTTTATCTTTTGCCATACTTCAGGTTCATGTGTTAACAAGTTTGCTTTTGCATCTCGAAGGTGTTTTTGAATTAAAAACTCTATTTTGATCGGCCACTATACCTCATTGTCTAAATAGTTTAGCCTGAAGTAAAAATGGATACATTTTGTTTTTAAGGAAATGAAAAAAAAATTACTTTGGG
>BLFK01000742.1:711232-716306 GCA_014634185.1 Astreopora myriophthalma
CTTTCTACGGGAAAAATACGTCTATAAATAGCTTGGTCTGTAAAAATGCCGTGACATAGCCCTAGTATGGGAGTTGTACGCTCCGGGTTATGGGCTCCTGCCTAGCATATTTTCGCGTCAAATGGAGGCTATTGTGTTTATTATCCTTCAAATCTTTTGCGCAACGCGCGCAGTTTAGTAAATTGGGGAATATTCTCGGATATTCCCCAGTTTTAGCTGGGGAATATTCGGTCACGTGACGTGTTTAGACCAATCGCGCGCGAGCGAAAATATTTGATGGATTATAAAGACCTGTATTTTAGTTAGCACACCCCTCTTGGAAATCAGCCTGTGTTGATGAGGTCAGCGTAGATGAATTAAAGTCGATCGATCAATCAATCAATCAATCAATCAATTCTGTGTAACGCTGCCTGGAATTTTGTCAATCTTACAGAGCTATAAAGGTAAGATGCCTGGAGGCATTCACGTGTTATGCATTGTTTTACTCTCTCGACCAGTGAGATGGTTCTGGTGCCGGGACAGTAATCATGGTAATTGTTATGATAACATCTACCAAAACCACATTGGCGGGGAGAAATCCGGTCATGAATTATAATTTTTTTCAGAAACTGACCTCACTTCTGTCTTGACCACTCTCGTAGAGAAGGACTGAGGATGAATATCCAGTTGCAGATTATAATTTCTTCAGGAATCCTCCTCAACCCACTTTTGACGTACAATGAGGGCAAACGGGTTGAGGTATTTGACGGAAACGAACGCTTTCTACCCAAGGTATCTTAAACTGAAAAAAAACTTTTTTCGTCAATAGCGATCCTCGTCGCCCCTATTCATTGCTGAAGCACGGTTCGTAGACACTGTCACATGGTTGCAATATTGAAAAGGGACAGGGAAAAGAAATATTAGCAGTGGAGATGGGAAAATTCACTCGTTGAATGAGAAAGGTTTCTTTTCGAGGAGTGTCTCAACTAGTTTTGTCCTTGTTTGAAGGTGGTTTTAGTGGATATTACTTAATAATAACTAGAATCATTCCACATTCTTTTAAACGGAGGAGGGACGACGACGCTAAATGGAGTAAAAAAAAGGACAGCGTAAAGATAACATTACACTTGACGACTTTCTGGACGAATTTGTTAATAGAGAGATTTAGCATCGCGTTTACTGCGAACGGCAAACGTCAGGTTGAAATTTGTGTTTACCAAAAACTCGTGAAATTTATTTGATTTTAGCTGATATTTTGCCTGTTAACCACAGCTATCAAGCAAGTACTAAGAACAGAGAAATAACCTAGAATAAGAGAATTTTCATGGTTTTATGACAAGCAGCTGTCTGCCGCCGTGTGCCGTTTGCCGTTGGCCGTAAACGCGATGCTAAATCTCTCTATTGTTGCGCGGAAAGTTGACGTCGTGTCAGTAAGATAAGCGAGGGGAAGATTTCCTGCACCAATTTGTGGCTTACTTTTGCTTTGGGACTTTTTAAAATCGGTTTCAAAAACTTGAAATGAGTTGAAAATCGTCCCGCAGACCCATCCTCTACGACGTCAACTTTCTACTAACTTAATAAGCCAGTTACAAGAAGGGTAGACACTTTATGAATATAACAACACCAATTGATGTTCTCACGCCACAATAAATATTTAGCAGTTATAACATGGACGTTGCAAAGTTCATTTTAAACACCAAGGCGTGCATTACACCCTCCTCCTCGCTTACGTCAGCTTGAATAGGCCATATTTGCATTCTCACGCGGTTAGACTGGAACAAGCATGGAATGGAGGCTATTGCGGGGGACTATGATTTTCCCCGCATGGGCCTCCATTGCATGCTCGTTCCAGTTCGACCGTGAGAACAAGAATATGGCCAGTGGACTACTTTGACGATACAGCGGAGAATTCGGAGTTGGGAGAATTCGAGACAGTTATCCAAAACCCTCGACTGTGTCTTGGGTTTGCATAACTATCTCGAATTCTCCCAATCCCCTCGTATTTAGATGAGGCCGTGTAAACACGAAAAAAAAGCCCTCCATTGCTTTTATAAAATATTTCTCAAAAATAATTCGACAAATGAAGTAAAATGCTGATTTTTTTTATTTACTTCTTGGGTGAAACAGATTTTCGTGACACACGCTCATATTTCCTACCAGCCAATCAAAACGTGCGTCTGACAACACAACCAATCAAAATTCGTGTGATATCACAACCATACGCGTTTACGTACTCATTTAAACACAGCTATTGACCAGTGAGAGTACGCGTACTATCCTAACTATTTTATCTTTCATATACCTATTATGAGATTATGGGATGCCCAAGGGGCAAATACATATTAATCTGACCCTGAGCATCCCATAATATAATCTTTTAAAATAATAGAAATCAAAATGACTGCTGAATCGTCGAAGTACTCTATTTATTAAAGTTCTCAACCTCGGATAATGGATCATAGATCATTTTGAAACAAATTAAGTATGTGCATGAAGATGGAGTTCAATTGCCCAAAGATTGTTTAGGTACACCAAAATGGCCGCCGTTTCTTTGATTAGGTGCACCAATATGGCCTCCGTGACGTCAAGTGAAAACGATCTATACTCACTGGATCTCGGAAATCAGCCGCCGTACGCACGTTCGACGTTATTTGGAAAATTAATCCGGGAAATGTCGCTTGTGCCTAAATTATTTCGCCTTGTAGCCAGAATTGGACAAAAGGTTAAGAATTTAATCAAACAATACGTAGCCCATTTCCGAGATGCTGTTTCCCTACCTCAAAGCGAGTCTTCGTGCGAAACTATTCTAATGGGAATGCACAACTCGCTTTGTAAACTAAATAAACAAGCCAGCCTATTATTTATTGTTACACTGAAGATGACGATAGTCCGTCGAAACATGTTTGTAAAATTTTAAAATGTCGTCTTGTTCATACCACTCGCTTTCATTTGCGTCATTTCACGAGAAGACTCGTTTTGAAACAGAGGCGAACAGCAACACGGAAATGGGTTATTCCATTCGCCTTTGATGTGTACGAGATTGCTGCGCGCCTCGCTGGCTCTTTCCATCTCGTCTACAACGCTGGTTCATGGAACTGAATTGCAAATTACCGATCATCAAGATGGTGGCCATTTTATACCAACCGTCAAAATTCTGGCGCGCTCATTGGTCCGAAGATCTCGTCTATAAGAGCACAGACGATAAAATGGACGCTTTCTGCTTTCGCCATGTCTCCGAAAATTAAAACCAACTCTGTTCATTTTTCTCTTAGTGTACAAAAACAATCGATAGCAATTTTCCATGGTCTGGTCTTTCGTAGATCACAGAAATGACGCCCCAGTGTTCAAAAGCTTGGCAGTTTAAGATTTGGAAAGTTACTTTTACGACGTGAATTCCACGGTCAAGAGTAGCCCAAGGAAAACTGTCGTCGACTTGTTAACCGTACAAAATATTACAGACCGATCGTTCGCAAACCGTCTTTTACTACACGAACTGTTAGAGTTCTGTATGCATCGAAGGTTGATTGAAAAATGATTCGCACGTCCCAAAGATACCGCATCTTTAACCAATGGTACGTCTTTGTGTTTAATCGTAAGTAAAACTGAAACATACAAAACAGCTGTGTATCGGCTTGACATCAATGGTATTTATTATTCAGCCGGGAGATGTCCTCTCGTTATAGTTCGCGCTTTTTTTCCAAACGCTCCGTTCCTCTTGTCTTTATTCACAACATCAATGAGAGCTGCCTGCCAGCCTCTTGGTATTGACCAAAGGCTACTCCAGGCTATCTGTCATTTCCGCTTCAGATGGGAACTTTCCGGTAAAATAAATATTCAGTTAAAGGGTTCTTTTGTACATCTTCGGTTGGTCAGCAGGAGCGCTGGATATTTTACATTTTTACAAAGGTTCTGCCATTTCAGTTCCTTTCACCTCGACGTTACCGACACGCTAGACAACATTTTCTGTATCTTTTCGTCATTTCTTATGATGTTACTTTTGACTGCGCTTATCCTGTCGACCTGAAATAGAAATCAATCAATCAATCAATCAATCAATCAATCAATCAATCAATCAGTGAGTGAGTGAGTGAGTGAGTGAGTGAGTCAAGCAATAAAGCAAGCAGTGACATGTTCAGACCCTTTTCCCTTTGCAAGTGCATCGTTGATAGATGATGGAACCGCCGGCCGATCTTTGAGGCAATGCAATTATTTGACTTCGTACGCAGGCAAAAAGCGCAAACAACTTACCATTTCTGTTATTTCTGTGTCTAGTTCTTCGAGTTGTGATTTTAATGGAGCGATTTCACTCTCTGTTACGCTGTGAACGAAAGCAATACGAGTTAACACTAAAAAAAAAAAGGCGCCTGGAGGCGTTCAAGTGGGATGCCAACAGCCACTATCTTCTTTACAACGTTTTACACGTACAAATAAACTTAAGCTAAAATGCTTATGTAAATACTCAGTACAGTGCTACAAATCGTGTTCCTGTCAAATGATACCGTATCTCAAACGAGAGGATCAATTAAAGCTTGCATGTGAAGCATGAAGAAGGGTGGTGTGTAATGACTCACCAGGAAATACAACGCTTTGCCGCGAAATATGAAGGAAACCAATGGGTTCCTAGGGTTGGATAGGTTTAGGTGGTTTCAAATTTGTGAACTATTTTTGGCTCTGACCAAAAAGTCCTTGAGTGATTGTTCCTTCCTGCAGGCGACATTTGGAACTCAGATGCACGCCAGGTTTTGGGCTGTTTGTTTCATAAGAATCTCTTTGAGTTTAGGTACAGCTGGGTGGCAAGTGGTGGCGAACGTTTTTGGATGTCTATGGTTTGTGTTTTCAAAGGGTCCTTTCGTGATTAGAAAACCACCTCGGCCAGCGTTTTCTTCAACTAGCCTGAGTGAGTAGCCTCGTTCAAGTAAAAGGCATTGAAAATCCCGTTGGTATGAAACGAGTTTTTCTTTTATCCTGTTCGTTCGCAAAAGGCGTAATGGTTGACAGGAAGATAAATGCCAAAGTACTTTGAGAGTTTTGAGTTCAGCATAGCGTTTACGGCAAACGGCAGGTTGAAATTTGCTGTTGACACCCCCCCCCCCCC
>BLFK01000742.1:716998-719498 GCA_014634185.1 Astreopora myriophthalma
ATTGTAATTAATATACTCGCGTCTCTCATAATTTTAGCTTTTTAACTTTTATTATATTATATATTTGTATTCATAGTTTTATTTTCTGAGGGCCACAAGTTTATTAACCCTCTTTAAATAAAGTCTTTACTTACTTACTCCTTATATTGAGCCGGACTCGACCAGCAACCAGAAAACTTTGACTTCAAAGACGTTTAGAAATGTACCTTTCCTCTCTTCTCAGTGCTACTTCGTGCTCTTTGTTTTCTCGTCTCCAGATATCTAATTCCTTTTGCATGCTATCCATGTCCTCCTGTAAAAGGCAAAAAGGAGATACAAGTGATTAGAAATGTTACCAAGACCCAGGCCGCTAGATAACGTCTTGTGGATATGGCACTGTACCTGAATGTAATCCATTATTTTGCCAAGAGGATTTGCACTTCTCGTCAATGTCTGAATACTTGTTCGAAGTTTTTCTATCTGTTAATTCAAAAACAAGGAAATCTAGGTGAACAACAGCGCACATAATTTTGTTGATCAAGGTGTTGTTGGTAAAGGCTGGTTTTGATCCGAAACAAGGTAAACAATTTGGCTTTTTTGGCTGGCTGCAGAGCCCCAGTGAAAATGTAGGGAGATTTTTGGACCAAGAATTTGAGGAATTTTTTCAAGGCCGTACAAGGACACAATTCCCTTTTTCAAGGAAACCATGCAATGCAAAATCAAACCAGTATAACAGTGTCACTTTTCAGTCTGCCCCAGTGAGATCTACTATCATTATTGGCATATCAACTACTTGACAATCTTGGATGCCGTGAGTGATAAGCTTTAACGGCTTTCCAGCACCTTTTTCAAGGACTTTCAAGACCTTGAATTTTAAAATAAAATTCAAGGACCCAAGCGAGTAATGTGAGATATACAACATGACCGATATTATTGCATCAAATGGAAACTTGCAAAAAATCCGAGCTCCTGATGGGATTTGAACTCACGACCCTCTGTCATTTCAGTTTCCAATGAACCCTCCCTCTTCCATCATTTCCAAGTTTCCATTTGATGGAATAATATCTATCATGTTGTAAAAATCAAGGAATTTTTAGAAAAGGGCTTCCAAGCCGCATGCAAACCCATCCCCCCCAGTACAATGGGAGAATTAAGTGGGGTGGGTAGAGAAGGACTGTGACATAAGCACCTCGGGGATGAGTGGCTGCAAAATCATCCTATCTCTACCACACCCTCCCTATCATCCCCTGGTAGTGTGTGTGTGTGTGTGTGTGTGTGTGTGTGTGTGTGTGTGTGTGTGTGTGTGTTGGGGGGGGGGGTCGTTTTGTGCGGAGAAGTTGAAAGCAGCAAGCTAATGGCTTTACTCCACTGCTAAGTGAAACGGTATTCAGAGAGTGGATTTTTCTCACTTCCTTTTGTGCGAGTTCCCTTTCTTTTCTTCTCGCAGCATCAGATATGATCGGCGCTTGTCTCTCCTGGAAAGTCAAATGAATAATCTGAATCTGGATACAGATGCTACATAACTGGAAAGCTAAGTAAATGAAAACCATTTTAATTAATCCAGTACAAGGTTTAAAGAGTCCAGTGATGTTTTCCAGCATGGACTCCTTCAGATATTTGTTTATCTGTTAATTTGTTTAGTACTTTTATGATGGCTAACATTCGTGTGTGGTCAAGTCAGACGGATTTTATTGGTAATTTTTTCCCTCCATTTCCAGTCAACAATATTAACTCTCATTTTCTCCATAATCACCATGCTGCTAATCCAACACGTGTAAGAAAGAAACTCTGCCTAATCTAGTGTAAGAACATGTGAAATTCACAGATGAAGCAAAACAAAGTAAACAAAACAGCTAAAACAATCATCTGAAGAAAACAATAGCCAAAAAAACACAAACAAACAAATATATGTCAACTTGTTATGCAAAGGTGAACAACATTAGGTGAACAAAATTTAGAATTTACACTCCCAGGTAATTTACCTGTTTAGGTCTTGCCTCTTGATTCCCACTTCCCTCAAATTCTTTTTTAGTTTCAAGAATTTTCCTGACAAGGCCCCCTGGAAAAAAATTAGTGTTGCACAAATGATTCTTAGCGGTCAATCCGAATTTTAAAGTTCAACAAGAGGGCTCACGATGCTATTAATATTATTATCTAAGTATGTGTTGGGTGGTGCAGATCGTGGCTGGGCTTAACTTTTTTTTTTTACTCTCTGTCCTAGACAATTGAAGGGTACCTATGAGCTTCTTTGTGAATACAAGGATGGTCAAAAACTCTTATTTATACCATCACCTATCTGTGTCTTAATATGGGCACTGCACAGCTGGGCCTGGTTGTTCGAAAGCCGATTAACGCTAACCCTCGATTAAAAATTAACTCACGTTTTAATTTCGCCCTCTGAAAACACTTTCAAAAAGCGGTTTTAGACCGAAGCAGAAGAAAAGTGTAAGTCACAAGTGACAAGCAAAAATCTTTGCAGAAATCTTTCTGAATTTGAAAGAAACTGGAATCAAAGTTCACT
>BLFK01000742.1:724498-734802 GCA_014634185.1 Astreopora myriophthalma
CCCACCTCTCATTTTAGTAAGGCAGCTTGTTAATATGCATTTTCATTATGTTATTGAGGAAGTCCCACAAAATATCATTGTACAGTCAAAGGTCCCTTAGTACGACAATCTCATGATTAAGCAGACAGCTCGATCTTCTTATGGATGTGAAAAAGAAACCATTTCAGTTAAATGTTCACACAAGTTCCCTATTTTAACATTCCTGTAAATGGAAGGCTTGGAACCTTACAGATACTTTCTCTGTTTTGCTGGGGTGTTTGCCTAAATGGAGGCTTCAACTCTATTACTATAAAATGTACTCATGTAAGTTAAGCACATACCATCACTCACACCTTCTTGAAACTCTAAAAGAAAATAAAATAAACAACAAGTGAGTGTGGAAACACTTGCTATGTACAAGCACCACATAGTCATACTGATATAAACAGCTACTGGATAGGTGACAGAATGTGAGGAAGATATGGTACTAAAACTGCTATGTCGTTTTATGGGATCAAAATCAATGTCAGATAAACTTTGTCCCACTGTAGTGCAACAACTTTAGTAGTTTAACAACACTGTAGTGCAACAACTTTAGTGCAACAAAAAGTAACAGATAGGTCTATCAATTCTTTCTGATCAGTGATGGGAATGCTAGATAAACAGTGTATTCACTGAACTCCAATGTGCTTCAGTTGGTCTCTTTTGCCATGGTATTTGCGTTTAGTTGTCTATGAGTTATGCTAGTATGTTTCAATGCAGTATTCTCCCAAAATTGAGATGGTGAATCTGGACACATACTATTCATGGACTATTTATTGCCATACAAAGACCCCATGCTACATGACAGAATCCACCAAAGTACCCGGAGAAAAACCTCTCTGACCACAGTGGAGAACCAACAAACTCAACCCATTCTTGACGCCAAGCCAGCACACATTGCTGGCAGGACGGTTAGTTTTCCAAACACTGTGCATATTATATTTCCCTGAGTGATTTATTGGCATTAACTAGCTAACTGGTTTTTCACACAAGCGTACCCTCTCCCTCCCCTGATGGTCTGCGTCTCTGACCTTTAGCAGAGGAGGGTCTTGGGATGCGATTTGCTGGCACTTCTCCATTCTACAAAAGGATTTAAAGATATCATCAATTCATGCCTGGTTTCTGACTGATTGCTGTGACGACTGCGATTGCCAAAAAATGTGTTCAGCAATCACAGCAACCACACGGAAACACCTTGCTCTGTCACTGCAACTGCAGAGAGAAAATAATTCTCAGTGATCACGATCATGAATGAAATTATAGAAACATTAATGGGACAGCTCAAGACCAAAATCACAGTGATCTCTTGTCCCTTTTTTGTGTGATTAAAGCATCTGCAGAAATTGTGCCACTTGTAGTGATCATATGAAAATGAGGCATGAAGCGTTTTCATAAGCTCCCAGTGATCCAGTAAATTTGAAGAATTAATAGGCCCTTTTACAGTTGTTTGCATAGAGACCCAGCCTATCAATGGAAGTGAGGTTGCCTGTGACCTGGTATTGATACAGACCACATTGCTTTTATCATGTAAAACGTGTTGTTGTAATGCCATCTAGACTGCATTTACCTAGGAAGAGCAAAGAGGTTTGTATCAAAACAAGGTCGGGTGCCAGTGGCCTCACTTCCATTTGTAGTCCAGGTAACTCAGCCATAACTGTAAAATGGTCCATTATTTTTCAATAATGACTATTTGAGAGAGTTTTTACTGTGTGACAGATCTGTCGTGACTCGAGATCTTGCGTGTTGGGTGTAAGTTGACAATTGTGAACTTTGAAACTGAGACGATTTTTCGATAGACTGTAATAATTTTGTATCGTCTACTTGACGATTAAAGCCATGGATTTTCGTTATTTTTCCTGTGTATAGTTAAACAGTTCAGACATGCTAATCAGAGCAAACAATGAAAAAGAAACAGCAAAGGATGGAGGATATAAAATAATGAATAAAGCACAAACAAGTGAGTTCAAATACGCTCAACAGTTGGCTTCAGTCAATGATTATTGCATTTGATAGTGAATTAGTATGTGGTTACTAGTCTCATTTGAACCTAAGGTAGTGAAGGAGGGCAATTCAAGCATGATTTTATCACCAAAAAAAAAAACAAAAAATGCTGATGTAGACCACTGACAGCACATCATTGACAAAAAGATGCTACTGTACCTCTAGTTCACCATCCACTACTCTCGCTCCTCCATCAAGACCATCAATATCATCATCCTTTTTTGGTGGCTGGAAAAAAACATTTATTTACAAGATAGCCGCAACTGCTCAAATTTTTAAATTCAAATGAGAGCCATCTAAAGAACATTCGTAAACATTTGCTGTCAAGCATTAATATGGTAGGTACTGTACAAATTGTCGTTGTCTGAGTGAGTAGTTGGGGAGCTGAACATTTCATCGACAGGGCTGTCACTATTAAAGTAAAATGAGAGAAGTAGCTAAGGAAATAGTGCTTTTACATTAATAGTACAATGTTCTTCAACCATGTTGTTTTCTTGAGACATACACTACACTGTAGGCTTTGTCATTGTAAGGGGCTAGCTGAGTAGGCTCTGAAAATCACCAGTTGTTGGCCCTCAAAGACATGCCTGAGCTGAAAGGTTCATTTCAAACAAATTTCTTCATCCTCTGTGGCTCCTACCTTCTCCTTCAGTTTATCAGAGCTCCTTTCCCTTTCCCTGTCTTTTTCTTTCTTGGCTGAGTCATCTCGTTTTCTTCTTTCTGAACTCTCAGCCTTGTTAGAACTATCCTTCCTCTTAGAATCACCCTATAATTAAGACAAGGCAATTTGTAAAAACAAATCCTCCTGCCAGCTAGACAAGACTAATATCTCAGAACAGACTTAACTGTAACAAAGAAGAAGTTGAAACCTCTCTCAATGATATGCCAAGGGAACATGGACATCCAATGACTGGAGGCTTTCGAATAATTTTTAAGGTTGAAAAAGAAATATTGTCAAGTTATGAACAAGCTGACTTGACCTACAACCTAACGCTGCACCTAGAAAGGACTGACAGAATGGTCAGGCAGGAAGGGAGGTGATATATATTACCATGCACCTCACCTGTAAGTGAGATTTATGAAAAAAAAAAACACAAACAAACAAAAACAAAACAAAACAAAAAGAAATACTGTAAGTATTTAACTGCTTCAGAAATTAGATCAGCTACATCTGACCTTAACCTAACCAATGAAACAAACCATTCTGACAACAACATTTAACATCTGTTAAGTTCAATCACACAATAAAATATGTTGAAGGTCGATCAGGTAAAACGTATTTCCACCTAGTTTTGATCTGATATCTTGATTTGATCAAGAAACAAACTTGGATAAGCATTGAGAGCCTTGTGTTCAATCAGTCACTGGTATTGATAAATGAAGAAGAATACCTGTTTTCTTCTGTCCCTATCCTTATCATTCTCTTTGTCTCTGTCTCTACTTCTGTCTCTATCTTTCTCTTTCTCCTTGTCTCGTTCTTTCGATCTTTCTCTTTCTTTGTCCTTTTCCCCATTTCCAGGTTTGGATTCTTTTCTCTTATCACTAAAGGAACGGGATCCAAGAAACATTACTTAATTTTTGAAATCTCTGAAAAGGGAATAGTACTTGAGATGCAATACATGAATATCTGGGTGCAAAGTTGGCGAAGTACTGAGAGCGCTTGCCTTCCACCAATTTGTCACGGGTTCGATTCCTGGACTTGCCATCATACCTGGGTTGAGTTTGTCAATTTTCCATTCTGGTTCGAGAGGTTCTTCTCCAAGTACAGGACTCCAGTTTTCCCCTCTCCTCAAAAACCCACATCTGATTCGATCTGATTTGATTTGGTATGATTTGTAGTCTCCCCAATTAGTAGAGGACTTATGCGAGCTATAGAAGCTTGAGACCTTAATAAAGTTATAATTATTATTAGCTATATATACTATACAAAAGTTGGTGACTAACCTTGGTTCTTTTCCAGGTTTTTCTCCTGCTAATACTCTTTTGACTGCCTCAGTGCTACTTTTCTATGATTGAACAGGAATATGAAAAAGTCATAATAAACTCTTAAATACATGCACAATCAGGTACATAATTATATAAAGGAACAAGGGCTCCAAGCAGGAACAACAACTGAGTGAAAGGGGATGAAAATACACATGTGGGAAAAATTGTTTCTTGGTTTCTTTTCACCCCATTGCCCTAATTTTTGGAATACAGCATGGGATTACAATAAATTAACTGTGGTACTCTAAATAGGGATACTAGGCGTGCTAACTCTACTGTGTTATAAGGGAGCTTAAGCAACGACAACGTCGACAACAACGAGAACGCCACAAAACAATAGGCTTAATGAGCAAAAACAATGGCTCTGCACGCTCTGCACATGTGGTTTTACATTGCTGCACATTTCTTTGCCGTTCTCGGCTAAACAACGACGTGAAATGACCAAATTTAAAGTTTTGTTTTGGACGTGGGAGCGAGATGACAAATTTTCCATTCTTTAACGGCGTTCATACCAATTCTGTTCCTGACCAGTTAGTAATAATATTGTTTTACACACGGAATAGGTTGGAATAAGCGTGAAGTGATTACAATAACACAAATTTATGTTTTTATATGATGTTTTCGTAGCCGTCGTGGTCGTCCTTGCTTAAGCTCCCTATTATTAGATCAGCGACCCAGGAGCTACCTGGCACCATTGTCAAGCAATGACTTTCTTAGCTATATTAATATATATATATATATATACATATATCAACTTTACATGTAGTTCTTACTAACTTTGTTCAATATTGCTGTTCCCATGGCCTGCAAGAACTCATTTGTCTTTTCCGGTTCATGGCCGGCAACAATTTTGGATGGACGGACAGAGAGCTGTCCATTTATCATACCTGTTAAGAAGTAAATATAATTATGTTGTGGTTAAAATTTATCCTGGCTTTAAGACTAGCTAAACTAGTCTTCAGGTAGCAGGGTTGGCGTAGTGGTGAGAGCACTCGCCTTCCACCAATGTGGCCCGGGTTCGATTCCCGGTCTCGGCGTCATATGTGGGCTGAGTTTGTTGGTTTCTCTACTCTGCTTCGAGAAGTTTTTCTCCGGGTTCTCCGGTTTTCCCCTCTCCACAAAAACCAACATTTGATTTGATTTGTTCTGATTTCAGTTGATTTGTAGTCTCCCCCATTAGTAGAGCACTCGTGCTCAGCTAAATAACCTGAGACTTAAATAAAGTGATTATTATTATTATTATTATTATTATTATTATTATTATAGTTTTGCTTGATGTTCTGTTGTTCCAGATTATAGAAATAAAAGTTAAAACATAACAAAGAAAATTAGTTAAATTAATTCCAACTAAAACATTGAAACCAATCATACATTAAGAAGTAAGGCTGATTTCACTACAAATTGAAGGGCTCGGAGGAAAATTGGCATAAGTGATGGTTTGCAGGGAAAAGGTGCTCACACATTGAATTCTGAAGTTGGCCGATTTCAACAATTGAAAATGATCACAAAATTGTCACTCACACCCTTTTTCCAAGGGAAAATAAAAACAAACCGAGACTTGTCATAAAAAAAGTGTCAGCCTGTATGTGAAAATCTGACAATTTTTTCAGCACTTTTTTTTGTAAGTGTCATTTACACTCTTTTTCCACTGTTTCACACCATAATTAATCTGAGACAAACAAAATATAAAAATTGATCTGGTTTGAAAACTATTAAACCAAAACCAAATTAATACCCATGTTGTGTGCGAATTTGCCCCTTGGGCATCCCATAAGATCTTTTTTAGAACAATAGAATTCAAGATGGCTTCCATATCAGTAAAATGGTCTGTTAATTCCCAGTATAAACTCCATAACAAGATTTCATTATGTAAGATGAGGTCACAATATTAATTCAATTTTTGATGAGTGCTTTTGAGAAGACAGCAAAATTAGTGAATAACAAATGCCAGGACCATTCTTTGTTGGATGGATGTGTTCAACAAAGTGTATCACTGAGGATTTGGTCAAATATATATAAATAATATATATAAATAAATAAATTAGTCTAGTAAAATTCTGTACAGCATAAAATAAATGGATTATCACAAAAATTCTAATCCACAGTGGTAGTGCCCAGTAAGTTAAATTAAAAAAACAACAACAATAAATAAATAAAAAGTAAAATCATTAACCACTCTTATCAAACTCAAAAACACAAATAGAAGCTACAGTAAGAGAAGGGACACCGAAATGGGATATTCTACTTCATTTATGTATTTTTTTGTTGCACATGCAAGATGTCTGTAATGCGTGATAGATACACGTGTAATATCAAAATGTAAAGATCGTACACAAAAAGGAGCAATTTAGATCGGCGAACAACGCAAGCAAAACAAAGAAAATGTCAAATATTCTATCTCGATGTTATGTTCATCGTTCGTTGAGAAATCGGCACATAACACTTTTAACTAAATATAGCTGTCAGACGACCTGCAGTTTTAATCCGGATTTTGTCCTCGAAAACCTTGCCCAGCAATCGACCACTATTACATATTAAGCTGGAGTTCTATAGCTGCAACGCAGGGTTGATACCGCTTTTTTAAACCTTGATGATAAATATTTCAAAGGTTTGACCACGAACAGGTTTAGGACCAAAAAACCTTTCCTCCGAGTGTTACTATTGTAGTACATGTAACTTAGCAACACACAACATGATCCATTTCTTGCCTTACCCACAACATCGATCGCTTTCTGAAGAAAACTGATCTTAGCTTCTTTTTCCTAGGAGAAAATAAGACAGTTAATCTATTATCTTGAGATTTCACCATACCCTCAAAGGACAGTGAGTAAAATCAATAATAAAATCATCCGTAAGTACAAATGACCCTTCGCTTCAATGAGCTAAAGTAAAAGTTTTTATATATTAATTACCTTAACATTCGCCGAGTTCATTTCATCGGCTGTGTACAAGCCTTTAAGAAATCCAGTGTTCTTGACGACCTGAAATTTTGAGGAAATGACAAAAGGTATGACGAAATGCTCATTTTAAGGATAACTGATATCCATCGCAAAAGCAACAGAGCACCTCGGTAATGATGTCATGAAGAAATCGGAATGGAGGCTTGCTCAGCAATTTCTCCGTTAGGGGAGGTTTCTTGATGACCTTCCCAAGCGTATCCTGTGTTTTCTTCACTATTTTGGGATCCATGATTGCCTTCTCTTTGCTACTACACTGGAAAATGACCAGCAACTGCACGAAATTGTCGGAAATCTTACATTAATTTATAGCTATTGGCCGCCATAATTTGTAGCAGTTTTCGGGCGAATATGTAACACACAACCCATAATGCACTACGCAGTCCATATTATTTCGGGATCGATGCGGGAAAAATCCCGAAAACACCCGAGTCGGAAGGCTGTCTTTTGACATGTTTTCAAGTTAGGAAAATAAAAAGAAATGGCAAGGTTTCATGCTCAAAAACGTTTTTAGCCTGTGAATACAGCCGCCCTTCATCGTTCACCGCCGAGTTAAGGGATTCTGGACATAACTACGTTATCAGAATTAAAGGAATCGCTTCCCGTTCCTAGGGGTGGCGGTGAGCAATGAAGGTCGGCTGTATTTGCAGGCTAGAACGTTTTCGGTTATTAGAAACAGGTGGAATTGTGTCATCCGAAAACACAACCGATTGCTCCCTCTTTTTAGTTGGTCGACGGCTTTTGCTGGGACGAGTTGGAACTGCGTATATAATTCGCAGAAAAAGGGCCTTTATTTTTTGGACGGTGAAAGAGCTGACCTAAAATATTCAAATTAATGATCTATTTTTCTTTCATATATATCAGAGATTATTACTTTAGGATGGGTTAGTAATATTTAGTATATACCACACAAGTGAATAATGCTTATCGCGCGCTCTGATTGGCTAGCCCGGAGGAGATTAACCAAGTACAGGAGCGCATAACCCGGAGCGTATAGCTTCTGTACCAGGGCTATGTCACGGCATTTTTACAGACCGAGCTACTTTTAGATTTGTTTTTCCGGCGAAAAGTTCAGTTCCAGTCCGCACGCGCCCAAACATTTAATTATGTAAGGCTTATGATTGGATAGCAAGGTTCCTGTGAGAAACCAAGGCTTCTGCAGCGAGAAATCAATCTAGAAATAGCACGGTCTGTGAAAACGCCGTGACACAAATATGTTGAAGTTGTACGCTCCGGGTTATGGGCTCCTGCCGAGTACTATTCAACTCCGTGCGTGCGGCGTGTGAAGTTTTAAAATTTCGGACCATTTGGCAAAAATGAAGCAATCTTTTGGTCCACTAGTTTTTCAACTTGTATGGTATATGTTTGCCATTTACCAGCGGAAACCGGTTTGTCCTCGGTTTGTTCAAATGGTAAGCAAATACGCCCGAATCGAAAAGTCTGTTGGGATCAGCGTGTTCCATTTTTTCATAAATTCAATAAAATTTACGGAGAGAGGCTGGAGCGTATAGAAACCGCAAGAAAAGCAAACGCAAAACGCATTTTCCAACCGGAAATTCTGGTTGGAAATTTCACGACGTTCCGAGAATTTTGGAAATTTTCCGGTCAAGCATACCAAATTAGTCTCACCATTTACATTCCAATTCCCACCGAAACTTCCGCATGTTTTTGTAAATGGTAAACAACCGATTCCTTTCCTTCCCATCCGGTTTCCCCCCCTCCCCTACTCCCTTTACCCCGTAGCCTGCGTAACAGGCACTCGTGCGAGGGGAGGGTGGAGTTCTTGAGCACGCGCGCGAGAGAACACAGCGCGCGTGTTTTCTCTCGCGCGCGTGCCCAAGAAACTTCACCCTCCCCGCTACGCAGGCTACTTACCTCGTTTCTGCGTTGCTTTGTAACCTCTCCTTCGTTGTTTCGAATACAACCAAGCCAAGAAGAAAATGGTGGTGTATTTTTTGGCGTGAATACCATAACTACCGCTCGATTTTGCGTTCATCGCGTACCCCTAAGCTTTCATTTTAATGATTTCCAAATGCTTTAATCGCAGTAGAAAAAAACCGTGTTATTCTGTTCAATCTACACGATGGATTTTTCAGAAATTCACGAAGGTAAGTTTTGAAGTCTACGAAGTTAATCTGCTCGACTTTGCACACCCGCGTGGTGTGACAATGGAACAGTTTTTGGTTCCTCTGATATTTTCGATAGCAGAGACATTTGTAGGACTCTGGAGTAGCACTTTTTGGTAATTTTTCAAAGGGAATTCATCGATTTTATGAAGTAAATAGCTTGGCCTTTTAGCATCATTTCTGGTTCGGTTTCTGATGTACATGATGGTTGACGGTCAATCGACCACTATGAAAACGACGTTTTATAATGACGCTTATCATTTATCAACCGGTGCTTGCGTTGATCGGGTTCCAATGCACGCGGAAAGTTTGGAGAGCACAAGGAGAAGCGTCAGAGTTGCCAAAGGTGCAGAACAACTCTATTTTCTGGCGTGCTACCTAAACTTCACAAGTGCATTAAACTTCGATGCGCGCACAGCACAATGCCGGAACCGGTTATTATATTGTATGACATTGCAAATGTATTTTCGATGGTGTCAACTCATGGTATCCAGAGTAGGAAACTAGGAGGTTTGATCCATTCAGGCCAAATCTTTGGTTAGAATTTCCGAATTTTCATTTGACAAATGGAACGGTGTTTTCCACTTCAGTGAATCTTTCTTGCTGCGTGCCCTGTCAAGACTAGGTTCCCCCACCCAGGGAACTTTGGCGAAATGGATCGTTCCATCAAAATGGGATGTGCAATGGAACAGAAGATTGCCAACTAACCAAAATAAAATGCCAAATTTAACAGAAAATATATTTCCACTAATTTTGATGTTTCGGGCAAAAAATAAATAAATAAATAAAAACTTATTTTCAAGAGTGAACATTCTGGAAGTTACTGTTCCTTTTGCTTCTCAAACAAAAATCATGGAATTTTTTCCCAATGGATTGTGCCCTGGATTTCTCTTTTGAAGAAGGAATCAAAATTATAAGACAATATGCAACAAAATAGGAGAAAAAATATGTAAAATAATAATAGTTTTGATTATGTAAGGTCAAAATCAAGAACAGGATGTAACCCATAAAAATCTTAAGCCACATCAACCATTAATGCATTAACGCCCAAGAGTGCCCCTTAGAGGTTTTGCTCATTACTGGGGTACCCCTCTGGCAGGAGAGGGTTAAGGTGCTCTCTCTGTCGTAAAGGAATATGAATTGAATGACCCCATTTTGCAGCTACTTAAATGATACAAGAGGTCAAGAATGAAACTTGCTGCAAACGTTGGAG